>JAEIFV010000140.1:0-511907 GCA_018904265.1 Lordiphosa collinella
CATTGTCTTCTTGCCGAATCGACTTTGTTTGCAGTCGATGTTGATGGTTGTCCGGATTAACCCATGATTTTTTCCGTTAAGGATTCTTAAAATAAATCCATTTTCTATCGCTAGTAACAATCCGATGCAAAACGCGATTTTCTTCGTGTCTTTGAAGGCAAAATTTTACAAGTGTTTTTTCGCTGGTTTTCCATCTGTCGTTCATTCAAACCATGTGGCACCCATTTTCCACACACTTTTGGATCTTTCCCATAGCTTTTAAACGGTCAGAAATTGTTTGTTGTGCAACATTTAACATTTCATGTATTTCCTACTTCAAAGTGTCATCTCCATCCAATATCAATGCTTAATTCATGTCTTCAAACTTTTTTGGTGGTCTTCCACGATCTTTCTTTTCTCACATCAAAAATCATTATTTCTGAACCAAGTTGAAACCATCTTTGCATGTTGCTTCTGATAGAGTGATCACCATATATGCCCGCGATGCCATCTGATGCGTGACTCCTGCGTACTTCTTTCTTCAAATGAAAACCAAAAATTAATGCTTTCCGCAAATCATCACTTTCTGGGCAATAAAATTCGACATTTTTAATATCGGATGAAAAGTATGATGCCGTTCGTTCAATGACTTGATGTATAGTAAATATGTTTCATGATGTCATAGCAAACACACAAAAAAAAAAAATAAATGGCTCGTTCACAAGAAATGTTCCCTATCGAAATATTTTGTATCTTGGCGCTCCCCAGCCAACCAGCATGAGCATTTTATGAGATCGAGTTTGAATGCTGACAAACGAGCTTGCATGGGCAAGATGAGGAGTTCATTTTTAAGATCAGGAGCACTCGTAAGCGATCCTATGTTGAGCCAGCATGTGAGCACTTTGCGTAACCTACGAAAAATATCGAGTTTGGGACCAAAAAGCAACAAAATATTGAAAAATATAGACAATATTAAAAAACTCAATATAAAAAACAAAATAAAAACAAAATAAAAAAAAAAAGGTAATAGTTTTAATTGAATGCCTTGGAGTGGGATTCGGATCCATGACTTTGCAGTTGCAAGGCAAATGTCTTGCCATTCGACCACCCAAGACGTGTTGGATTTCGTTGTTCACTGTCATTTCGCCACTGTCACGCGACCCGATTACCGGTGAGCGTTAAGATGTCAACTGGTCTTGGTGTAGAGCGCGGTCCTGAGTTCGAACCAGATGGGCGTGAAGTCGGCGGGGCCCGTATACACTGACGGCTCATAATAATTTTTTTTTTTAAATAAAAAACAAATATTTTAAATGACTCGCAAGTACTATCAAAAAGTCTCGCAAAAGATACCGAAAGCCAACGCAACAACCGTGGCTTGGTTGGTGACTATCGGCAATGATACTTTCACCGCCACAAACTGTTCGATATTACGAACTATCTGCCGACACGACGTTTCCTGACCTGGAATGCGAGAGTTTGCCGGATAACTCACGCAATTCACCTCGCTTGGGATATCGTTTGCGAGGGATGCCTGCCGGCTGGTCACTCATACCGGTATACCCATACACAGACAAAGACTCTAACAGATACCACACGCACGCACAAGCGCGGGTAATCGGATAATGTAAGATCCCCTTCTCCCACACAAGCAAAATTGATTCGCTTATAATCCTGTGTTTTTTGTCTGATCTTAGTGTTCTTTCAGAATATATACTAGCCTTACTTATATTATGTATGGTTTGAAGGTCTATCTTAAAAATGTATGTTGTGACATATTTTTGCGCTAAAGGGGGAAGGTGGGGTGGGGATTTTCCAAATCTGAAACAAACTGTCATTGAATCGTATAAGCAATTTACCATTCAGAGATCCATTTAGTAGTCTTGAAGAAACAAACGCGATCATACGGACAGACGAATACGCTAAATCGACTGGCTGTTGATGCTGATCAAGAATATATACTTCATAGTCGCAAATTGTTTTCTTCTACCTGTTACAATTTTTAAATAACTTTCATGATCTCCCTTTTCCCATTTTCAATGGGAAACAGGTATAAAAGGTATCAAAGCTATTGAACATCGCTGAAGAATTTCCTATTGTAGTTTAGTCAAAGTTTTAAGATCAAAAATTCAGAGCTTAAGCACAAATGAAAAATTTCTTGAAACTAATCCTCATGATAAGGATTACACTGATACACACTGTGCATGGGAGTTCATAGGGACAGAAATTTCTAACACACCTTAATATCTTATCAAGAAAAAAAATGAAGCGAGGTAATAGTTAATAACTGTGAAGTCGGCTGAAAGGACTCAAATATATGACAAAATATTAAGATAAGGTTTAACTTATGGGAGGAACTTAGGTATACTTCTAATGGTCTTCATTATGGCTGAGTTAAAGTCTCACTGGGAAATTAGTTTTCAAAAAACTGTTAAGAAGTCTGGAGTTCATGTCTTTCTTGAGAACGAAAAGTAAGAGGAAAATTAATATTTTAGGTCTTAGAACTTTTAAACAGACTAAAAATCATTATCCGTAAACAAGCGTAAAATAACCAATCGTCTGGTAGCCATCTTCAGAAGGATGGGTAGGTTCCATGCTAGCTTGTATGGTTGATAAGTCTGTGTTAGGAAAATTACAAAACTTTAAAAATATATAAGAAGCTACATCAAAAATTTTATCTATGATTCTTTTGTAGTCCCATCTAAGATTTGGCAAAAGCAAACAAAACTTAAGTGGCGATAACTTCTTCAATTAGTAAATGCCGCCAACTTTTTTATATAAATCGTATACTGTACATCGTGTGCTGCTCCGACAAGGGCGTAGATAATTTGCATGGACCCACCTGCATCGCCACCCTGCTCCTCTTTATTTCAATAATCCAACAGCAAACAAATTGCCAACCAAGACGCGTGTTACCCCCGGTTGATGAAATGCCAAACGGGGGAAAAAATATGAAGAAAGAACTCTCGCGACTTTTAAGACTCACGACTCCAAAGCTGGCACATTTGAACACCCATTGGAGTTGGGGCCGTAGAGCCAGCCTACTCAATGCCAGCGCGAAGGTTCACAACAATTGTCAAACCTCAATTTCATGCCAAAAATGATGACATTCCCCTCAAAGACTTCCCTTCTTTAAAATTAGGACTGACAGTTCGACTAGTTTAGCTGTGGGATAAGTCAATCGAAACAGAAACTACCGTTGCCAGCTGGGAGCTTGGCTTGTCTCTGCCTAACTCTGGTGGCTGCACAGGCAGAATTCCACAAGAATCCTGGAAGCCCTTGAAGCCCAAGAAGTGACAGTGCTGTAGTGTTAAACTGGATTTTAGCCAGTTCTGCCACAGGAAAGCCACGAACCCGCCAGAGTTCTATAGAGGACCAGGATCTACCAACTGGATAGCTCAGCGGGCATGGTTATATCCGCCACTTACTTCGGATGCAGGCACTAGCAACAGTAGATGTCAGAAATGAGAATCTAAGTGATGAGTCATTTGACAATGGCAACGGGGTGGAGGGGCCATTCAGGATCGAATTGAGCGGGGTAGGGAACCATTCGAAACGAAAACTAAGCCGGAGTTCAAATGCAATCTTCAAACAGGTCACTATGGAGGCAAAAACTACAGCCTACGGAAGCTCAAACCATATGAATATACAGACCCTATGAATACAGACCTGGACTCCATGCCATTGGTCCACCTCATTGCCATGCAGCACATGGCAGTTCGAGTTGAGGTGTTTCTGCAATAATACAAAAACGGGAGAAGGAGGAGGGGTGAGGAGGGAGGAGCCAACTTTGCCAGCAAAAGTCTTCAATGAGACTGTTAAAAGTGGCAAAAACTGCAACAAAAGAATTCGTCCGTTTTTTTAAACAATTATATGCTCAGAAATTAGTATACAACGGCAACAACTGGCAGAAACTTTGTTGGCAATGCACACAAAACAGAAAAGTTTGCAAATTCAATTTGAAATACAGCAGAAAGACAACTGTGGACAACGTAATAATGGAGTGTCCCAAGTCCATAGTTGTGCTCAGCTCTTGGCCTGCGCTCTCCGTCTCCTTGGCCTGCCTGGCAATTGTTTTTGCGCCTATGGTGAATATTTAAATAACTGCAGCGCATTATTTTAATTAGGTGCAAAAACTGCCGAAAGAGGAGAGTAAGGGGGTTGAAATGCGCTGTTAAAAGCATACTTGGCTTTCATAAGTGTCAGTTACAAGCTTAAGGACTACGCCCACTTTTAGTACTTTTTCTCCTTGAGATTTTTCTTCTCTTTTTTTTTTTTTGGCACTTACTTTTGGCCGTTATTTGCATGATGAGCCAAATAACTCGTTACTCGGTGGGGGTTAAAACAGCTATACAGACAATAATTTTAGAAAGGTAACAGTATGTCAAGCTAGTCAGAATTAATTTCCTAGAATATTCAGTTTGAAAAGTTTGCTCAGCGGAACAAGTTCTTGGAACCAAGTTCTTGAATTCCCACCATCTGAAGCTTCTTAAACAAAGACTTTAAAAACCCTAAGCCCTAGAACTTTGATAAGCCTTCTCTCTGACACCAAATTGTTGTCAAATTTAGCTGATTTCAAGTTACTCATTCTAAGTAGTCGATACGTAGTTCTCGATACGAAGTACTCAATTTTAGTACTTCATACTCGATTCTAGCACTCAATATTAAGTACTGGGTACTCAGAACACGATACTGAGTACTCGATACTCAGTATTCGATTCTATGTACTCGATACTAGGTATTTGAGACTCAGTACTCGATTCTAAGTAGTCGATACTTAGTTCTAGATACGAAGTACTCGATATTCAGTACTCAACACTCGATTCTAAGTACTCAATACTAAGTTCTCGATACTCAGAACACGATTCTCAGAGCTCGATACTCAGTATTCGATTCTATGTACTCGATACTAGGTACTCGACACTCACCCGATTACTAAGTATTATACGAGTACTCGATACTCAGTACTCAATACTCGATTCTAAGTGCTCAATACTAAGTACTCGATACTCAGTACTCAATACTTGATTCTAAGAGCTCAATTTAGTACTCAATAGTTGATACTCATTCGGACTCTAAGTACTCGATACTAGGTACTCTATACTCATTACTTGATTCAAACTACTCGATACTTAGTTCTACTAAGTGCACGATACTCAGTACTCAATACTTGATTCTAAGTGCTCAATACTAAGTACTCGATACTCAGAGCACGATACTCAATAGTCGATACTCAGTATTCGATTCTAAGTACTCGATACTAGGTACTCTATACTCATTACTTGATTCAAACTACACGATACTTAGTTCTCGATACTAAGTACTCGATACTCAGCACTCAATACTCGATTCCTAGTACTCAATACTAAGTCCCCGATACTCCGAACACGATACTCCGTACTCGATACTTATAATTTGATTCTAAGTACTCGATACTAGGTAATTGAGACTCAGTACTCGATTCTAACTACTCGATACTTAGTTCTCGATACTAAGTACTCGATACTCAGTATTCAATACTCGATTTTAAGTACTCAATACTAAGTACTCGATACTCAGTACTCAATACTAAGTACTCGATACTCAGTACTCGATTCTAAGTAGTCGATATTAAGCACTCGATACTCAGCACTCGATTCTCAGCACTCGATTCTAAGTACTCAATACTAATTAATCAATCCTAAGTACTAGATGCTCAGTAATCGATAATAAGTACTTTTCTATCAGCTCAGTACTCGATCCTATGTGTTCGGTCAGGCCCAACTATAATATTCTCTGAACCTTCCAAACTTTGTGTGAAGGTGTTTTTAAGAGCTGCCCATCACCAATGCTGCCCAGTTACTGTCACACGTGAAGTTAGCGAATAAACATGGAGAAGTCGAAAATTATGGTGGTGAAGTATAAAAGAGGACGAAGAGCCAGAGCGGAGGAATGTGCACTAAACGGGTGTTGCTTCAAATAGTAGTAAATGAGTACTTTAAATATTTCCTTTTAAAAAACACTTGTCGCAGAAATTGACAGACGCCAATGTCGCTATTCAAAGCACTTGGAAACATCTACTTCGCAAGATGAAAGTAAACCACAGCACCAAATATAAACAGTTATGGATGGGAATTTTGCCGATTCGAAGATGTAGAGCGATTGCTTGTTTCTACATTAGAAAGATATTTTACCTGCCCGAACAGACTCGCCAATTCACGCCGAATGTTTGCCGAAGTAATGCATCAGTGAGTGTTAAGAGAGAGACGGAGAGTCCTCTTCTTAATAATAGTTCAAAATGTACCTCATATATTCCGAGACAGTCTTAAGTGAAACATGGCAGGTTTACAATCCCCCCAAATTCTACTTGAAATAAGAATTTTTGTACTTACTGTACTATTGACACCACTTGTACTTAAATGATAAACAAAGTTCTTACAATTTTTTCTGAGTGTACGTTCATTAACTTCTCCTTCCTCTTTTGTGACCTTAAAAGCCCAATTGGTGAACGTTTTAAATGGATTTTAAGTACAAAATAACATTTATTGCAACTTTTACTACTAAATACTATAAACCATTGCCGAACACTTTTCAATCCGATTCGGTTAATTTCTTGGAAATTTTTAAGGCTGATAAGATGACTTATTCTTAGAACTTGCTCTACGAATGCCAACTCATGATAAGAATTTGCATTCCTTTACCCTGATTTGAGACTTATTTTAATGATTATTAATAAAGAGTTCCAGAAATGAGCTGCTTTAAGAACCATCAGCCTACTGAGTGATTTTGTATGTGCCCTGAAATGTTGAAATGTTCTACATTGTTCGACACATGAGACCTGATAATTTACTTAGTAGGCCTGCACTTCATCTTGTTTCGCCTATGAATTTGATAGGTCTTTCACATTTATAACAATCAACATGTAGGCCTATTAGACTATCATGTCTTATGTGACGAGTTGTGTAAAAGAAGCCTTAAGCATATTTCAGTTAAGTCTATGTTTGTCCTAGCTTTGAAGCTCAGATTGAGGCAAAGGTTTTCTTTCATAAGAAACGATTTTGTGAGGCAAATTTCTTCACTCAAGTAAAAGAAAAAATTGTTAAGGTATAAAAACAAATACAAAACGATTTGCTTAGAGTTTTTATTGCAGGAAAATGCATTCTTCTTTTCCAGATATCGATCAATGAAAAGTTGAAGTACTTACCTACCAGTGAAATATGGCAAAATCAGTTGCTTAGGACTTGTTTAGCTCATTGGCTTACAAATTGATGCGTTTTCAAACATTTGATGGCATTTGATATGCAAGAAATTAGCTCTGAGTTTCCATTATATTTACTTTCTCCCTTAAACAATCAAAGCCATTTTCTTCAGTTTCTGAATGCTTTTATACAATTTTGAAATATTTTTATCACACTCGAACAATTGTATTTTGCGGTTTCTGGTTCGTTTTTGGATAGTCTAAAAGGCACAGACTTTGTTTGGAAATAAGAGCAAAGGATTGGTTAAGTTGTTGAATTCAAATAAACCCTTTAGTACTCGGTTTGTTTCAGCTTCTGGTAAGCTCCCAACAGAGCCCCTTTTAGAATGATCACTAAAATGGCGAAACCTTACCAAATTCTGTGTTATAATATAGAATTAAAAGCACAAAAGATTCTTAGAAATTCTGTAGGTACGTTTACATTATACATTAAAGATGATCCCTGGATTGAGTCACTGTGATTGACATATATAAAACTGGAAACTTAGGATGGCAGTAGAAAATATGCAGCAATACAATCTTAGACCATTTATGGAAGTTCCAAAAGCAACCGCCTTTGGATATATAAGAGTAAGGCTGGGCTTACACTGTTCAACTCATGAGTCAATGTGAATAGATTGTCATTTACACGGTCGAAGCATAATAAACTGCAGGGCCTACTTAGTAGTTTTTCATATCTCATGCGTCTAACAGTGTAAACCCACCCTAATAATATAGTTTAGAGCTATCACTGTGACAGTTTAATGATCAAGACACAGGTTTTACTGAAATGTTGCAAAATCAAGATTTGCTTTTAATTCAGAAGAATGAGAAAAGTGTTTTTGAAGAAAGTAAAAAAGTAAGCGATGAGAATTCATTCAATATGCCTAGATTTCTGACACTTTTCGCAAGTAAGTCAACACCCAAAGGTAAAAGGTTTTATACCTCTACATCTCTTCTGGTCTTAGCAAGGCCCTTGCCTGAAATTAGTTGAACAAAAAAAAAACCGATCAAAAACCACATCTGACATTTACAAAAAGGCGAAGGTTAGAGACTCACTTTCTGTCAGAGTTGCAATTTGTGTGTACACCCTGCGAGATCTTGCATTAAGCATTGTACATTTGCTTGGCGTATTGACCTCAATTTCGCAATCTGTTATATGCACACACACACACACACACAGACAAACGCAGCGCTAACTCAATCGCAAATATCCAAGTTTCAAGTAAATAAGACAAACAGGATGGAGATGTGCCAGCCAGCCAACCAACAAAAAGACGCTGTGAGACTTGACCCAATTTCTAGCAACAGCTACATCAACGAGCAGCAGCAAAAGCAGCGCCCTTTGTTGGAGTTCCACTTGATAAGTGAAATTTACTGCATCGACACAGATACGAATGAACACACACAAAGATATAGACACTTACACATGCGCATTAGTTGGGCTGCCCATAAAACTGGAATGCGTCGATCGGCCCTGAACGTTGTGTGTAATTCGCACAAAAAAAAATAAAAAAAAAAAACAGGGTGGGGAAGGCGGTTTAACGGGAGGGAAGTGAAACAAAGCGAAAGCAACAAAAATAAACTGCATGACGCGTCTGGCGAATGGCAACTTCAAATCGCACTATATGCTTGCACTTGCTATATACGAGTATATGTGGAGGTACACTGGAAGAATGGAGAAGATAATGATCATATGTAATATGTTTTTGAAAACTTCCAGACCTTTCTTTTTTATGACCGCCTTACTATATAGTTGTCTGATTATGATCGAACTTGGTGAAATTGTGAAAATGCACGGAAAACGTATAACTATAAAGTTGGGAGACGTTTCCATTGAAAACAAACAAGATTTTTTTACTTTAAGTAGTTCTCGACCGATGGTTCCTACGGAAGCTATACTATATAGATGTCCGATTTTGATCAAACTTGGTTTAATTGTTAAAAAGCTTTAAGAACTTATAACTACCAAGTTTGGAGACATTTCCAGTGAAAACAAAACAGTTTTTCTTTCTTTAACTAGCTTTTCGACCGATTGTTTCTATGGAAGCTATACTATATAGTTGTCCGATTTTGATCAAAATTGGTGAAATTGTGACAAATCATAGAAAACTTATAACTACGAAGTTTGGAGACGTTTCCATTGAAAACAAAACAGTTTTTCTTACTTTAACTAGCTTTTCGACCGATAGTTTCTATGGAAGCTATACTATATAGTTGTACGATTTTGATTAAACTTGTTGAAATTGTGAAAATCATAGAAAACTTATGACTACGAAGTTTGGAGACGTTTCCTTGGAAAACAAAACAGTTTTTTTACTATAACTAGCTTTTTAGTTCCTATGGAAGCTATACTATATAGTTGTACGATTTTGATTAAACTTTGGTGAAATTGTGAAAAATCATAGAAAACTTGTAACTACGAAGTTAGGAGACGTTTCCATTCTTACTATAACTAGCTTTTCGACCGATAGTTTCTATGGAAGCTATATAGAGGACCTAAATTGCATTGCGCTTTGATTAAACTTCATTAAATGCGAAAAATCATAGAGAACTTATGAATACGAAGTTTTGGAAGACGTTTCCATTGAAAACAAAATAGTTTTTCTAACTATAACGATAGTTTCTTTAGAAGTTGTACTATATAGTTGTACGATTTTGATCCAAAATTGGTGAAGTTGTGAAAAATCATAGAAAACTTATGACTACGAAGTTGGAAGATGTTTCCATTGAAAACAAAAAGTTTTTTGTTACTGTAACTAGATTTTCGACCGATTATTCCTATGGAAGCTCTACTATATAGTTGTCCTTTTTTAATCAAATTTGGTAAAATTTTTGAAATAGCTTTTAAAAACTTATAGCTACGATGTTGAGAGATATTTTTATTGAAAACAAAAAAGTTTTTCTTACTATAAATTAATTTTTCCATCCATAATTCCTATGATAGCTATATGCTATAGCTACCCAATTTTCATCAACTGTTATTCTGAAGGCTTATACCATTTATAAATAAAGTTTTTGGACATAGTTCCTATGACTTCTATAAGCTATGTTTATCCGAAATATGATCAAACTTGGTAGAATTATGTGAAATCATTTAAAATAAATAAATGCCAAGTTTGGAAACGAAAGCAGAGAAAACAAAAAAATTTTATTCATAAAAATTCGTTTTAGGACCAATAATTTCTATGCCAGCTGTAATATATGGTTGTCCGATGTTGATCAATCTTAGTTTTCAATTCAATTTAATTTATTGCATCGGATTATTACAATTGGAGTATGCTTCTAATATACAATTTTTGTTAGAGTTCAGGTCTTTGGACCTTTTCTGCTATATTTCACATGCGGGTATATTATTCGCTAACGTTTCATTACAATATTAATATTTTTGGAGAAAAATTTATCCCTTAAGATACAACTTAATACTACTTATAGATATATTTACATAACTATATCGGCTCGATCTGTCTGTTATCATTTCAACTTTGGCTTTCTGGTGAAGGTCGGAGTCAGGCAACTTAAATATCATTCTTAATATCTTTCATATGACACTTGGCAACATCCGACCACACTGGGGCTCCATAAAACAATACTGCTAGGAAAATCGACCGGAACAAGTACTACTTATTTTCAATAGATAACCGAGAGTTCCTATTGATGAACGGATATAGAATTCTAGTGAGGGAATTGATTCTATCAATGGTATACCCTACATGGTCTTTAAAGTTGACTTTTGAGTCTAACATGACTCCTAGGTAGCGAATCTTTGTATCCCAGGGAATGTCAGAGCCATCCAGAAGTATGGGACTATCTGGGAGATATCTGTGCAATCTTTTTCTGGAGAAGTAAATTGCTTGGGTTTTGTCAGAGTTGACCTGAATTTTCCATCTTGTAAAAAAGCATTGAATGGTATCAAATGCCTCCTGCAAGTTGCGTGCAACATCTGCTGGTAATAGCCCTGAGGTGGTTATTGCCGAATCGTCAGCAAATATGGAAGCAGTGCAGCCGATTAGGTTCGGGAAGTCAGAGGTATAGATGTTATAAAGCAAGGGGAGAGGCACGACCCCTGGGGGCATCCAGCGGGGATCTCTAAAGGGACAGAATGAGCACTTTCAATGTAAACGGAGAAAAAAACGATTGGTTAGAAAGCTTTGGATTGTTTTAATTAGTTCCGTAGGGAAATGAAGGGCTGACATCTTAAAGATGAGTCCATTGTGCCATACGAAGTCGAAAGCCGATTTTATGTCCATCAGTACCAAACCAATTGAGTTCTTCTTATTCAAATTTTGATTGACAATGTTTTTGATTCGAACTAGCGGGTGGATTGTGTGTGTTCCTTACGAATTAATGTCTTGGAGTATCGGCATTGTCGACAAAAGTTGAAATCTTTTCTTTTAAAATCTTTTTCTAATATTTTGCTGACTGCAGACAAAAAAGTAAACAAGCCCGTTTGGGGACTGGGCGGTTTTATTTGGCTTTCGAATTGGGACAACTTTGGATGTTTTCCAATCTTGTGGAAAGTTCAATCTTAGTGATTTCCTAAAATAGCATCGAAAACTATTAAATACGAAGTTTGAAGAATTAAAAGGACTGTTTTCAATGATCTTTTGGACTTTTTTTCTGTTTTGGGATCCGTTTGATCTTTTCGAAGTCGATTTGATTTTGAAAAAAATGGAAATAAATAGCTAAAAAGTTCTTCTTTTGAACTGTTGAAAAATATCCTTTGTTCATATCCTTTGGATCTAAATAAAATATCCTTCTGATCTTATATTTATATACTTTCCAGTATCAAATTGATCTGAACGACGTATCCCATGGATCTGTTATTAATATACTTTTAATATTCATTTGATCTTATGGTCATATTTCCTGGATATGCCAAAATCGATACTTGAACCAAAATAAGATCAATTTGACATTAATTCGCATTCTTTTGAAGCACTTTAATGTAAAAAGGATATTGAATTAAACTTAATTCTTCATCCAATGAAGCTGATTAATGTAAAAAAGTATCTTAAAATGAATATTTTGTCAAATAAGTTCCCTGCCTTCATTTTTCCACTTTTTTATGTAAGCATAGAGTTAGGAATTTACATACATTTTCTTACACAACTTTTTCTTTTCGTGTATCTATAAGTTACATACACATGTTGACATTTAAACAACAATTGAAGGTTGTCTGCTACTTCAGTTGTTGGATGGATGATGATGATGATGATAATTGCCCGGGTAAACAGCACTGGCTAATGTCACACACACACACACACACACAAATATACAGACGACAGATCTCTCCTTGTCCTTGCCATATACACTGACTCACCTCCTACTCTGTCTGTTGTTTCTCTCCCTCTTCTCTATATAGAGCACACCCTGCAAACACCCAGTCATATTGCTGCAAGATGTCAATTTCATGGATCTACACTCGCTAGTGGAGTTCATCTATCATGGCGAGGTTAATGTACATCAGAAATCATTGCAATCGTTTCTCAAAACCGCCGAGGTGTTGCGCGTCTCGGGTCTAACACAACAACAGGCCGAGGATACACATAGCGTGAGTGTTTAAACAGAAAACGACCTGTCTTACTCTGAAACTAAACCCCTTTCTTGTTGCAGCATTTGGCCCAAATACAAAATCTGGCCAATGCCGGCGTACGCCCACCCCCTCAATTCTCATCCACATCCGCATCATGCCTCGTTACATGATGATGGTGGCGCCTCCACATTGTTTAGCAGCCGCCCAGGTGCTGGCTCACCGCCGCCACCACAATTGCCGCACATCAATAATCAGCTGCTCAAGCGCATGGCCTTTATGCACCGCAGCACAGCCGCCAATGAGGAGACATCGCATGCCATGAAACGATTGCGTGGCGCCGACAACGGTTTGCCCTCCAGCAATAATAATAGTCCAGATTTGCCATTACATGCACGCAGCTCCTCGCCACAATTGACACCGGCCGATTTCAGTACGATTAAGCACCACAACAACAACAATACACCGCCGCTTAAGGAAGAGAAACGTGAGTAGATAAAAGAGGGTTAAGATTAGATGGGGGTTTGAAATTTACCAAAAAAATGGCAGCTCACCTCCCGCACAAATAGAAGATTGAACGAGACTCCAATCATTTCTCAAAAGTTAAAAAAAAAACCTGGTATTTTAAGGTGTTTGATTTCCAACAGCTCTTGTGCACCTTGAGCATGGGTAGTCTTCTTCTTCTTCTTTGGCCATCACGACCGTTTTACGGTCTCGGCCGCTGCCACTAATGCCCGCCACTCGCCTCTGTCCCGAGCGACATTCCACCAGGAGGACACTCCCAGCTTCGCAAGCATGGGTAATAATTACTTCAAACTGGTCTAAGACTGACTTGTAGATGAGTGAGTCTATAAAGAACCAGTAAGTCCTAAGATTTGTGTGGAATACCACTGCAAGCTGGAAGATTTTAGCGAAAAGTACAAAGCTTCAGAAAAAGTTCAACACAGACTCCGCCTTTTCCTTTTCTCTAGAGTTTTTGGGGGGCATAGATGCCCACCTGCCAGTGGAAAGTTAAAGCCTTTGGGCTTTAGAAGCGATATAGAGTCGCCATTGATTGAGAAGTAATGTCGCTAAGTAGAGACATAATTCCGCCATGGATCTCTGCAAGAATTTGTAATTTTAAAACGTCTTTAAGCCACCTTTAAATGTTCGATGTATGATTCCACCATGTGGTTTTGAAGCGACATAATTCGGCCATGAATCGCTGCGCAATTATATCCGTTTTAAAGACATATTCGGGGGTGTCCCAGAAATCTCTAGAGATTTTCGTATATCGGTGTGGAGAATCAAACTCTCTTCTTATGAAAGCTTGCGGCTCAGCAGTCAGTTCATCTTTCAGCTGCATGTGTGCGCGCGGCAACATAATTTTGACTTGGATTATGTCGTTTTTGAAACGCCGAAAACTAAACGACATAATTCCGCCATGGATTGGCCATGGAGTAATGTCACTTAGAAGCCACATATCACAAGGACTGCCCTGGTATTTTGTCAATTAAAAAGGACTTAAATTGGGATCTAGATAAACGACATAGTGTGGCAATATAATTTCATGTGGATTTCTTTCTTTTTGAAACGACTTAACTTCACCAAAGTTCACCGTAAAATTTCCCAATTCCAGCCTTTCATGTGGCTTTAAAGCGCCATAGGTCCCCTTTAGCTAAACGACATAATTCCGCCAAGCATTGCTCTGATATTTTGAAAGGAAACAATGGGGTTAACGACCTGGTTCTTGGTTTGAGTCAAAGTGATTGTAAGCCGTCTCTGAAGCCGGCTGAAGCTGTAGCTATTAATATGAACGTAAAGATGACTTATGATTCGCAAGTCTTTATTCAGCTCGGAGTGGCTTTAAATAGGTAATTGCTAATGGCTGTTGGTGTGGAAAGGCGATTGAAAATCTCACTGACGAGTCCAGGATGCTTCCAAGCGAAACACAGTCTGTCTGAGTATCCTTAATCTGCTTTGGGTACTTATGTTAGTCTCATTGTTGTTGATTTCCTATTGAACGAGACGGCTAAAAGGAAACAGTTCCGCTTCAAATCATCGCCAGATTATGTCAGGCTAAGATTGACTAATTCCAGTGCTTTGAAGCGACTTAATTCCGCCGGAGATTACTGCGAGACTTTGTCGTTTTAAAGCATCATCAGGCCCTCTTTAGTTAATCGACATACTTTCGCCATGAATCACTAATAGACTATCAGCCTTGTTCCCAATTCCACTTCCACAAAAATTATGTGATTTAAAACCTGTTTTTGTAATAGATTTGGTCTCTAACTTACAAAACTTTTGCGGAAGTGGAATTAAGAACAAGATTTGCTCTCTAACTCACAATACTTTTGCAGAAGTGGAATTAAAATCAAGGCTGTATATCGTTTTAGAATGACATAATTCCGCCGTTTGATAAGCAAAGCAATTTCGCAAAGGATCAACGAGAGATTCAGTTGTGCTTAGAATTCCGATAATGAGTAATATGGTTACAAATCGAGCTGATTGCTATTCCAAATTCCTTAGTGAGCTTAGATGACTCGAGGTCCGTAAAAGTGGCGTAAGCAACTTATGCATTGATACACCAAAAAGAGCTTGCATACAGTAATGTTTCTGAAACTGATACACTAAATATATCTGCTGGCCTATACAGTACTGTTTCAGAAACTTTCCAGTGGCTCCTTGTCTGCTAAACTTGCTGGTTTCTTCTGGTTCGTCTGTCATCATTGCTTTAACCCAGTGGACCAGAGAACGTTAGCAAAACGAAACTATCGTAGAATGCTCGTAAACGGACTTACAAACGAGACAAATCTGCAAGCGTTGGCAAAAGTTTCGCCAAACTATCATAAGCAACCTTAAAAACGAGTGATATGCGGGTGAAAAATGATACACAAAAATGAAGAGGACAAAGTAGGGCGGAAAGTAGAGTTAGCGACGACGAAAGTGCCGCCAAACTATCATTAGCGGGCCTTAAAAACGAGTGATATGCGGAAGAAACATCTGAGCAGGCAATAGCCGAACATTTTTTCCGATTTTGCAGCAGGCAAAATGACAAAACTTTTCGGTAAATGCGATTTGTTGTTGCACGCGATGCGTTTATCAGAAAAGGCTCGTAAAAGATATCGCAAATGGCTCGCAAACGAATCATTTGCGAGCTATCGAATACGAAACATTCACTGCCCCAAACTGAGCGACCAGTGATTCATTATACCCTTGCAGAGGGTATTATAAAATTGTGTGAATGTTTGTAACGCATTGAAGTAAGCATCTCCGACCACTTAAAGTATATATATTCTTGATCAGCATGACGAGCTGAGTTTATTTAGCCTTGTCCGTCTGTCTGTTTTTATGTTATCTCCTCCGTCAGTTTTAAAGCTATCCTCACCAAAGTTTGCACAAAGTCTTTTGGCACAAATACGCTGCACATATGTCGGAACCGGCCGGATCGGATGACTATATCATATAGCTGCCATAGGAACGATCTGTTGAAAAACAAGTCTTAAAGAGAAAAACTTTTTTGTTTTTAATGGAAACGCCTCCAAAGTACGTATTTCTTAGTTTACTATCCTTTCCCATGATTTCACTAAGTTTGGTCGATATCGGATGACTATAGCATATAGCTGCCATAGGAACGATCGGTCGAAAAACTAGTTCTAGTGAGAAAACTTTTTTGTTTTTAATGAAAACGTCCTTATCATTGGCATACACTTATTTTGTATACTTTTACACAATTCTACAAGGTTTCGTCGAAATCGGATGACTATAGCATATAGCTCCCATAGGAACCATCGGTCGAGAAACAAGTTCTAGTGAGAAAAACTTTTTTGTTTTAAATGGAATCGCCTCCAAATTTCGTAATTAACAGTGTATTATGCTTTTCCATGAGTTCACCAAGTTTGGTCGAAATCAGACATCTATATAGTTTAGATCCCATAGAAAAGTAAGGTCAAAAAATTGGTCTTAGTTAGAAAAACTTTTTTGTCAAAGTGAATGTTAGCAGGCTCAAGGTCGAGATTTGATTATAGTTCAATAATCGACCAGAAAGTTCAACAGAGAATACATTTGAACATGAACAGTAGCTGTGGCTGTGTAGACGGCCGTTTCGGCTCATACCAACAAGCCATTTGCAAATTCTTAACTTTTCCCTATTTTGTTCGTATCGTTTTCGGATCTGTTTGAGATAGTTTTACACGATTTTGTTTCGCGTAACTCTCGTTTGCAATATCGTTTACGAGGTTTTGGTCCACTGGGAAGCAAATACCAAGAAGTCAAAAAACACAGATAAACTAACTTTCAGTTATCTTTTCCGCAAAACGACAAGAAATGAAACGGCGGATTTATGTCGTTAAGCCAAAGTAAACATTTAAGGGAACACACTACTTAGGTCTGGTATTCTAAAGGAAGAACTTTGTTTGTTTTAATACTTAATTCCCATTTTGTTTTGTGTTCCCCCCTCAGGCAATGGACCGACTGGCAATGGCAACTCAGGCAGCACTGGCAACTCATCCAATGGCAATGGCATTTCAATTAGCGACAAACTTGGCAGCCTAACACCCTCACCCCTGGCACGTACCGCCGATGATGTAAAATCGGAGCCCATGGAGCTGGTTTGTTCCAATAACAATGCCCAGGCCAATGATGAGCATAGCAATGATTCCACTGGTGAGCATGATGCCAATCGTTCTAGCAGCGGTGACGGTGGCAAAGGCTCTCTAAGGTGAGTTTCTTTAGTTAATCAAACGTAAATTGAAACAGTTCTTTAAGTTATATAAACATTTCTTAGCTCTGGCAACGATGAGGAAGTTGAAATTGGTTTGGCCGCCCATCATCCGACACAGCCCTACATAATGTCGCCCGCTGATAACAAACTGTTTCAAGCTGGCGCCTTTAACTTCCCCATGAGCAGTATCGAACATCCTCTGCTAGGTGAGTGAGAACGAATCTCTAAAAAGAAAAACCCTAGATTAATGGTTTTTCTATTTGAAACAGGCCTCAACACTCAGTTGCAGCAAACCGGTGATCTTGCCGTCTCTCCCCAAGGTGAGTCCTGGCATTTCTCTATTTACTCTATTATTTCGCTCTATTTGCGCTCCAAAAGCTCATTATTACATTTTTTACATCAAATTCAAATATAAAAAAAAAAAAAAAACAAACAATTAATATAAAAAAACAAACGAAAAAAATCAAAATCGTGTATAATTTGGTTTTTTTTTCTCCAATTTTGTTTCTCCACACACACACACACACACACATGCACACACACACACACACCGCGCGTGTGTGTGTGTGTTTGCGTAGTCATAACGATTTGATTTAACTTTTGATTTAAAAAAACCAAAGACCAGACCAAGTAACAAATTTTTTTTCGTACAAATTTCTTTCTTGTTTGATTGTTTCGATGGTAAAATGTTTTATAATTTCTTACGGTCACACTTAACAATAAAAAATAAAAAAAAAACGCCTTGCTGATGACGATGATGTGCTTAGAAATCAAAATACTAAAACAAAAACATGCGACACCAAGCGAAGTATGTGGAATACCATTTGGTGTTTAGTGTTGCGTTTTTTAGTTTCTCATTTTTTTTTTCTTGTTTCGATTCCCCCGCGCAGCCCAAAAAACCTGTCTAAATCTCGAGTAACTTTAGCGTCCCTAAGAAAGAAAATGAAAAATATATATTTTCCGTGTATTTGTTTCTTACATATCAATTTTGTTATATTAATTTACCACCGCTCAAAATCCCCTCAGACCTCCCAACCATATTATATATATATATTTTTTTTGTTTCGTTTTTGTTTCGTTTATTTGTGTGCTAATTTTGTATTCGTATTAAACAAAAAAAACCAAAAAAAACCAAAGAAAAAAAAACCAAATCAAAACTTCAGCAAAATGTACTACAACATACATTGCCCCCCGCATACCACACACACACACTACATACCACCACCACCACAACAACAACAACAAACAGCTACAACTACAACTACTTTTTTGCTCACATTTTTTTAATATATATATATTGAATTGTATACAGAGAAATTTATGTTGTGTTTCCCACTAAATAATTTCTATTTTTTGTTCTCTTTAGTTGGTCATAATTTTCCGTTTTGCTTAACTTTATGTGTGTGTGTTCCATCATAATAATAAAAAAAAAAAAGTAATAATTTAATTATAATACATAATAGCAAGTCATGAGTTGCGTTACTTTGTTGTTAACTTTGGTTTTAAAAGCCGATTCGTTGCCAAAAGTAGGCAACTAAGTCAATACCTTACAAAAATTTTACTGATCAGTGATCAATTGGTTCGGCTGAACGCAGCCCAAGTTATGTTTGTACCTTTTTTTGATACGAATAAACTTTAGTTTAGCATTTGTTTTAAAAATTTGCTGCTTCTTTAATTGAAGGCTCTAAAACATCTAAAAATAGCCGAGAAAACTTAGTCTATGACATTTTGTGGCTGCATTCAGCAGGAACATTTTTTTAAATTCAGAAAGCAATCAAAAATCTATCAAGTTGTGCCCCATATAAGAAGCTATTAAAAATTACCTTACAAAATTTGACTGATCAGTGATCAATTGGTGCTGCTGAACGCAGCCAAAGTTATGTTTGAACCTTTTTTTGATAGGAATAAGCTTTAAATTAGCATTTGGTTTGAAAAAATTATTTTTCAGTATTGATCAGTGATCAAGTGGTACTGCTGAACGCAGCCCAAGTTATGTTCGAACCTTTTTTTGATAGAAATAAACTTTAAATTAGCTTTAGAATATTGAAAAAATGCCGAGACAGCTTAGTCTATGACATTTTAGGTCGCATTCAGCAGAGACTTTTCCAAAATGCACAAAGCAATCAAAAATCTATTAAAATGTGCCCCATAATACAGGCTACAAAAAATTACCTAACAAAATTTTACTGATCAGTGATCAATTGGTACTGCTGAACGCAGCCAAAGTTATATTCAAACTTTTTTTCTACAAAACTAATCTTAAGTTCAGCATTTGGCTTGAAAAACTTACTGCTTCTTTAATAGAAGGCTATAAAATAATCAGAAATTGCCAGAAAGCTAAGTTTGTAACATTTTAAAGAAGCATTCAGCAGAGACATTTTGAAAATCCCAAAGAAAACAAAAAATCTATCCTGCTATAAATATCTAAACTAAATTACCTTAACAAATACTACTGATCAGTGATCAAGTTGTTCTGCTAAACGCAGCCAAATTTATAAAAGTACTCTATTTTGACCGGAATAATTATCAGCTTAGGATTTGTTTATACAAATTTATAGAATACTTTGTAGAAAACTCTAAAAGCTCAGAAAATTGCCAAGAAAACTTAGTGTGTGTCATTTAAGGGTAGCATTCAGCAGAGACTTTTCGAAAAAGTTACACCAAAAAGAGCTGGATGCATATACAGTACTGTTTCCAAATCCAATCCTTAGTAGACGTTTGTTAATGACTTCTGATCGTTTACTGTCTTTCCATGCAATCACAGCTTTAAACGGTTGGGAACTGCAAAGAGCAATAAGACCAAAATCGCATAATCGATACAGCAAGACAGACTTCTTGGTGCTCATGCTTAAGCTTTGAGGCTAAAATTTCTAAGTGAAAAAGCTTGAAGCCTTTTAGCGAGCTTAGAACTGCCGTTAATATGTGTTGCTACATGAAACTTTTGTTAGTTTCGTTTACAAAACAAAAACTACAAAATATGAACTTCTAATATTTTATTGGGCCCTGTTCCAAATTCCAAGCCGATTTTCGTGCAAACGTTTGTATTTCGAATTCAATCTATGAGTACACAGCCGTGACCGTCGTCCTTTTCTCTCGAGTTGAATTCACTTGGGATTGAGCTATCGGTTTGCAGCTGCTTAACCAATTCCGACGCTTTGAAAAATCTATCAAAATATAAACCCCCGAAGTAAGCCATTAAAAATTACCTGAAAATATATTATTGATCTCAAGTATTAAGTTGTGCTGCTGAACGGCACTAATATTAGGCTGACGATAGATCGTAGATATTTCGTTCAAAGCTGGTTAGTAAAAATTCATGGAATCTTTTATCAAAGCATTTTATTTTTAGCTCAGTTTGTGACAGTATAAGAACGCATTTAGCATACGCTTTAGAAGCAAATTAGCTAGCCGCAAACTAAGTACCAGTCTATCAGTGTCTCATTAGTCAAACTATTCCAAGTTTGGTTCTATATTAGTGTGTGATATTGGAATTATCGAGCTGATTGAAACTCAGCGTTGGGAAGGTTGTTTCTATGTGTACTTTTGTACCAAATTTTGATACAAATAAGACAAAAAAATAGTCTTTTAGAAAAACAGCTGATTTGGTCGATATTGTCGGTACACAATCGTAGGTTCTTATTGCAGTACTTACTTGTTAAGCTGTAAGGTAGTGATTGCCACGACTAAGTTGTCAATGTGAGTATTGCAATTAGCAATTGACAGTCTCTGGTCACACCACAACAATTTATCGATGGGGAAGAATCTGATTAAAGTGCAGATTTGAAAAGGTTTTTTCTAGAGTTCTTTTCGAACTTTCAACTTAAGCTAAATAGTTATTATAAAAACATATAATTTAAACCAAAACAGCTGATTTGGTCGATAGGTTTTGACAGTCTCTGGTCACACTTTTGTTGCAATACCAATTTGTCGATATTGGGTGAACCTGACGTTGAAAAAGCTAAGGTACTTAAACTACAGTGAACTCTACACAGAAAACAAAATGGGGAGATAAAATCAAGCTCAAAAAAATTGATTTGATCTGCAACGGTGGACTAAAATTTCAAGCCAGAGTCGTACTAGATTCGAGATCAAGTCAAAACCATTCGTACTTGGAGTGAGAAGTCCGGGATTGACTGACTTCTGATATCGTTTGGGATTGATTTAATCCCGTATATCTCGAATTTGTTTCTCTGTGTAGGCAACAATTTTGTAGCAGTTCTAAAGCTAAACTAATCTAAAGCTAAACCCAACTTTGAGAAATGTAGGGATTGACTTGTGAACACTTAGAGAAGGTTTGCTTGCTTGCTCTCCCCTCATGTAAGCCAGCAGCTTGTTGTAAGATGCCGTAAAAACAATAAAAATAAGTTTTGTGTAGGATGTTAAAGGCTACATTCAGCAGAACAACTTGATACCTGTTCAATGATAAGTAAATAGAAATAGTGGGATCAAAAATTATATTCTACCTAAAAAGGTGTCCAAAAATAGTAACAGAAGTATGTAAATTAGTTAGCAAATACATTTTGATTATTGAAAAAAGGTTTTAAGAAAAAAATGTGCATCAAAATAGGATCAAAAATTAGTTTTTATTCAACCCTTTAAACCAAGACAAGTCAGTGAAAGATCGAATGTCTCTGCTGAGTGCTCCAAATGTTAGAAAAAAGAAAACCACAGATTTTTGTTTGATTACTGATCAGGATCGCTGCTGAACGCAACCAAATGTAGCCGCAGCAATGCTGCTAACCAAATGTTGCCGCAACAATGTTGCTTACCAAATGTTGCCGCAACAATGTTGCCAACGTTTACAAATCTCAAAAAATCGGCTTTTAAACCAACTTATTTTGCTTCAATTTTGTTGTGTTATAATTTTGCACTACCACCACACCACACACACAATTCTCACACCAAAAACAAAAAGTACATTTTGCAAAAAAAAAATATCCCCCAAAAACAAAAAACAATTTTTCTGTTTACATGTAAAACGCAAAGCATTTGATCGAATCGAATATATATATATATATTTACATATAATAATTATCTATTGAAGTTTTTTCTATTGTTTTCATTTTAATTGTACGTCGTCGTGCTTGTGTCTAAAAACTAAGTAAAAAACCAAACAAAAACCAAAAAAATACCAAAAAAAAAAACAAAAAAACTGAAATTTTTATCCCAGTTCCCAAAAAAAATGCATAATTTTGCATCTCGAATAACATTTTTTTTTTTCGTACTTTTTTTGTGTTTCGATTTCCATTTCTAATTTTTGTGTTTGGTTTCCCCAATTGAAAAACGGCTCAAAAATGAATGCACGCACACACACACGAATACAGAAAGCAAAACCAAAAAACCTTTGCCCCTGGCCCCCTTGCCCCTCCACTCACTCAACCCTGACCCCCCTGCCTCCCCCTGAAAAAAAGCACAGAAATTGGCATTGACAAGTAGGAAAAATATACAAAATGAAATTGAGAAATTTTAGGCGATCATCACCCAAAACTATATGCAATACTTCAAAATGCGGCAAAAAAAAAATGAAATAAAAACCCAGACTCAACATACATACGCCTACACCCACGCACACGCACACACACACACACACACACACACAGCAAAACACACGTAAACGTACACACTTACACACACGCAAAATGGTCTTGGCCCCACTACACACATGCCCGCCCCCCTTCAACCCCCCCCAAAAAACCAACCAACCCCCCCTTGAAAACCCCCAAACAAAAGAAATGAAACTAAAAACACAAATACCAAATGATATTAAAAAATAGTATCAAAAGAAGGCGCTCGTTTATCATTACTAACACACACCACACACACTCACATACATACACACACACACATACACATCACTCTCTCTCTCTCTCTCACTCACTCTTTTTGTCTGTCTCTCTTTTTTATATGCTTTAACCCTAACGCTATGATTTTTATATATTTTTTTTTTTACTTACTAATCCCCTCCGACCCACTAAAACCTAAAACAACAACAACAAATTTGAAATTGAAATTTGATTATTTCCTTAGACATACAAAAAAAAAATACACATACTTATCTTTAAGTTACCAGCAAAACAATGTTACATATATACAAAAAAAAAAAAAAAAAAAACCAACTACAAACAAACAAACAACAACCACAAATTAACCCAGGCTTCAAGTATTATGCCACAACAACAAAATATGCTTTAAATTATGCTCTCTATCTCTCACACACAAACACACACTCTGTTTTTATACACAAGAACAACAACAAAAAAACACACACAGAATTAGTTTTAATTAGAATTTACTTTATTCCAAATTGATTAATTTTAAGTTTATGTAATTGGTGTTTAAATAAGAAATGTACAAGCGAAACAAAGTTAAGTTAAGTTGTAAGAGGCTCTCCCTCCATTATTAGACATATCGAAAACCAAACCAACAAAGATATACTAAATGGGCAAACGCTTTTGTGTGGCTTTTAACCCTTAAGTGAGCGCAATTGAAGGCAAATGCAAACAAAATGAAAACAAAGAAAGTTTTGGAAGAAATTTAAGATAAATGCTTTCTTTATTTTAGAGAAAGACTGGTGAAAAGTGAGGTAATTTGTATCAAATCCCTTCAATTGTTTGGGAAGGACAGGTAGTACGGGGTTAGAAAAACGCGACTTGTGTACTTTTCAGATGCAAGAGAATCCTCATTTTTGATAACTTTCTATGACGTCTTATCAAAACTAGGACATATAACTTTAACTATGAGTTCTAGAACTTGGGGAACCACTTCCTATCACTATAGGGCTTTTTTGGCCCGTCTAGCCATATCATGAATTTAATTTTCCCACTTTTTTTAAAGTATATTAGTAAAATATATTTTATATAACAATACTATAATAATCATGATTGATTTCTTATGTCCTATAGAACTTGCTCTGTTGCTTATTAGTTTATGAGACCACTATCCGTCATTGAGAAGACTTTATACCTCAAATTTGCTGTTTTAGTAGTCAAATGGAAAGTAGGCAAATCTTTGCTGTAGAGCTATTTTGGTCCTTCGAGTCGGATTCTATGCAAAACTTTTACACCCAATCAATAACCACTCTTCAAAAGTATGTTAGAAAAGTACATTTTTAAAGTAAAAATGTAGTCTCTGGTAGCTTGTTTTCTTTTGAGGAGTTGCATTGTATGAAAAACCCATCAATTTGTACTTTGAATTTTTTCAAAACCATTTACGACTTTGGTCTTAAAGTAAACAAAATGAGGCTGTACAACCCGGTATGGTCCTTCGAGCCGGATCCGGAATTGATTTTCAAACACTTAACTGTGTAAATGAAGGATTAAGTTGGGGATTTTGGTGCTTAGAGCCGGATCAATAAGAGAACTTTACAAGCCCAAGTCGTACCCACAAAGTAGATTTGATAGAAATAATAATATTCAGCCCTGGTCTTACCACCGAAACGAATTTTGGTATCAGTCAGGGTGTTCTGGCCGTAGTTATATATAATATTTCATTTGCGTTTTCGGGCATTCAAAATGCCTTAAGCTAAACCGAAATTCGTTTCGGTATTAATCCCTGTTTTTAATTAACTTAAATCTTTTCCAATGACGATTTTGGTCTTAAAGTAAGGAAACCGTTGCTGTATGGGCTTGTTTTTGGTCCCTCAAGCTGAACCCTGAACCCAACTTTCTCTTTTTGTATAAAGTTTTGGTTTAAAAATATTGACAAAATATTTTAACAAACTTAGATAGTCGCGATTCTACTTTTATAAGTATTTCTGGGGCTTCTAATGCTTTCTGTTAAGGCATCAGTTAAGAAAGTGTAAAAAAAACTATACGTAGTCTTGGTTGAGTCAATATAACTTTGTGTAATTTAACTAAATTAGATTTTTGAGATCAGGAAGAAAGGTTTGCCACTTATGCATTCGAAGACTCCCACCCGCCACACAGAAGGCAAAAGCGGAGCATAGCTAGAGAAGCTTACGAACTTAACATACGCAAATCTTAGCTCCGTTAAGATGTGGCTATGTGCTCTGTGCGTTTGATTTCCCAAAGCTGATATACTACGCTACGCTCAGTTGTCTGACTGCGGCAGCCCTAAGCTCAAAAGAGCTGGTCACGATATATGAGTTTGAAAGCTGTCCTCTAGTACGGCTAGGGTCAGTCACAGTATTTTCGTCAACCCATCGTTGCTCTTTGTACGGTGATACGTCGTGACGGCAACGATTGAGACTAATGTCGCTTCTCTGCATGGCATTTTATCTATCGAGCGTCGCTCATGTCGGTTCCTGCATGGCATTGCGTCGACCTAGCGTGCCTGGAGAGCCGTTAACGTATTGAGCGGACATCGCCTTGCAAAATACGTCAGTTGAACACATTGTAAGGGGTATAAGGGTGGGTCGACGGCAGTCACAAAATCGTCGATAAAACGTTGATACAGCGTTGGTCGGCAGTACTAGAGGGCATAGAAAAAAACACCCCTTATTAGCGAGGCTCGCGTCGACAAGCGAGGCACACACTTCGCAGAGCAAATCTCGATGCCGCATAAAGCACCTGCTTAGGTGCCGCAGTTCGCTTTGTTTTTGATGCGAGGTAATTGCACTTGTAGCGATGTCCGCTTGTGCGTCTCCAAGGAAGACAATTTATCAGAGGAATACCAGCAAGTGCGCCGTTTTTGGCAATTAAAACTATTAGGGAACATTCCTCTAAAACTTTCGTCAGAGGCAAACAAGTGCAAATTTCTCTACTTAGCTACTTTTAGCTTGCCCAGATTCGAATATACTGCAAATATTTTGTTTATCTCTAAATTCTTTCACTCAGAAAGTGGTAGCCCAGCAAAAGCTGCAGCAAAATCAACTTGCGTGAGTACAAGAAACTCTCTACTTCTCTCTATCTCTTGTGTTGTTTTTGTAAGCGAACCTAATATAGAGAGCGCGATAGTGTAAGTACGCCGTTTGCTTGTCATGTTCTCGACGTTTTGCTGCCTTCAAAGCTAGAAGAGCTATTATTACTCTTGAGTAACGATGGACCGTTATGACATCAGGTTCCAGCTTTAGGCAAAAACAAAGAGCAAATATTTTTGCTTGATTACAGATTATCCAGATATAAAGTAAAAATGGCTTCACACAGCCCCAAAGGGCCAAAGCCTAGCTTCTCTCAATCTCTTGGCTTGTGTGCTTCTAATTTTCGCACAAGAGAAAGGGATCTACAGTTTAACGACGAATCCGAACGGCAGTTTGGAAAGCTTTTCATGGCTAATTACTACAAAGCTGGCGCCAACAGCAGTGAAGGGTGACCGGGTGTAAAGTTTTATTCAAAGAAAAAACTTTTCATTAGATGTTCCGAGGCGGGATCGAACCCACGACCTCATGCACAGCGGTCGTGCACACTAACCGCTGAGCCACCCGGCCACTAGATATAGTAACGATAAAGTAACGAGAAGTAAAGTAAAATTTTCATACAAAAATGCTAGAAGTAAAGCAGAAATAAGATTTTGCTTCAAAAATTTTCTTTTGAGGAGTACCGAAACTATGTTATTTGCTTAAGAGTTAAGCTGTGGCTATTATATTTCTTAGTTATTGCGGTAGCTAGCAAAAAAAATGTTAAGTACATGCTACAAGAACCAAGTTTTTGCTAACACGGCGGCCGAAGTCACGCGTCTTTTTCCAACTTATGACTGTTTGAATCGGTGAGCAAGTAAATAGGCAGTAGTTGTTCTTTCCTCTTTATTAGGCCAGCACTGTTCTAAGCCCCTGAATAGTTTATCACAAACTTTTCAGAATCATGACGATCAAGAGTCTTACAAAGTTCTTGTGCTCAACAACCTTTTTAATCTTGCTAAATTAAAAACTACATAAAATACTAACAATTGACTACGGACCTCAACTTGCCTAAGCAAAAGTTGAGCTGGTTAAATATTAGTTTTTCAAATAAGCCCAGTAGCTTAGCATAGATCAGCCAAACAATCGTGAGACAAGAAAGCAGAAGATAAATACTTTGGCCTGCCTAAAATACAAAATCTACATCAACAAAGCGCTCAGATTTCTGAGCCTTCTTAGCTGTGACTTAAACTGGAGATGAAATTGTAGACACTAAAATTAAGTCTCCGATTCCAAGGGTGAATCTACCAAACCTCAATTTGCTCACCTAAGGGTTAAAAAAATCAACATTATTTTGGGGGTGGGAAGGATCTATCATTGAAATATTCCAAATTTTTTAAGTTCGCTTAAACTTAATTTTTTTTGCCAAAATTGTAACTAGAACAAGCATAACAAATTTTGTATTAAGTCTAAGTGAAAAAGAAAAAAACCTAAATTATAACAAAATTTTACAAAAACAAAAAAAAAAAACTACCACCTGCCCTTTCCCACAAGCCCAAGCACTCCCCGAAAAGGAAAAAAAAAAAAAATCAAAAATCAAAAAAGAAAAACCAAAATTGTAAACAAATTTTTCTACCTAGCACCATGTAAATTTTTTAGAAAGAAACCAAGAAACAACCAAGAAATTCAGATGCAAATTTTGGACCGGGTTTAATAATGATTTAGTCCTTGAATTAAGCACACAACTACAACTACACACACACACACAAACACACACTCAAACACAAAACGAAGAAGATGATGGTGATGGTGTTTTTACACACAAACAAAACACAAAACACACACAGTACAACAACAGCAACAACAACAACAGCAAACACAACCAACACACACACACACACACACACCCCTACTATCCTCTACCTCTACCTCTATGTATATTTGCCACACACCGCACACTACGGTAATAAGTACAACCTCCACCACAACAACAACAACAACAACAGCTACAACAACAACAACCAAAAATATTCCCAGAATGTTGCACGTTGAGTTAATCGCGCGGAGCATATGAAAAATTCCAAAAAAAAAAGAAAACAAAACAGAACTCGAAGCACGAAAACAATCAAAAAAGAAATAAAATTGTAGTCACCTTTTTTTTTTTTCTTCTGTTCTTACCCCTTCACCGTTTCCCCACCAACAACCCCCCCACCCACAACCCCCAAAAAGTCCACTTCACCACAGCAGTCTCTGAGCTGAGAACTGAGAAATTCTAGAAGAGAGTAAAAATCGAAATCAAAATCTAAAGTTAAATTAAATTATGCAAAAATCAAAAAAAAAAAAAACAAAACCAAAATCAAAATTAACCAAATTTGATGCAAAAAATGCCACTTAAAACCAAAACTCGTTGTCCTTGGGCTAATGCGACGTTTTCTGACTTTCTTCCCCACTTTGTCGTCAGGTAAACTGACGACAAACACTACTACAACTACAACCATAAACAACAACAACAACAACAACCTATACTCTCTACAAACAAACAACTACAACAACAACAACAACTCAACTACAACAACAACAACTACTACAACAGCCATCACAAACGCCTCTGGCATCTGTGGCCTTAATCTCTCCACATTCGCAGCCAATGGCAACAACAACAACAGCAATGGTCCACCAGCAACAGCACAACAACAACAGCAGCAACAACAACAGCAGCAACAGCAGCAACAACAACAACAACAATCACAGTCTGGCAGTCAAACACCCAATGGCATCTTGGCCTGCAGCACACCCACACGTAATGCCCAACAGCAAATGTTTGCCGCCGTCATGATGGCTGCCTCTGCCACAGCCTCCACCGGCGGCGGCGCCGGCGGTGGCAACAACAACAGCGGCAACAGTTCCCACAACAACTCCAGCGGCAGCCTGAACGCCTCCAGCGGTGGTGATGATTTCCGTTGCAATCCCTGCAACAAGAATCTCAGCTCATTGACACGCCTCAAGCGTCACATACAGAATGTCCATATGCGACCCACCAAGGAGCCGGTGTGCAACATTTGTAAGCGTGTCTACAGCTCATTGAACAGTCTAAGGAACCACAAGTCCATCTATCATCGCAATCTCAAACAGCCCAAACAGGAGGCGGGTAGCCAGCAGCAGCAGCAACAGCAGACCAGCAGCAGTGGCCAGCAGGCCAGCAGTTACTACCATCAGGCCAAACAGGAGCCCAATTCACCGGCCACGGCAGCGGCAGCAGCCCAAGCGGCGGCAGCAGCAGCGGCCGCAGCGGCAGCCACCGGCGGGAACAGCAGCAGCAACTACTACCATCAGCAATTGAATCATCATTCGTCCTCATAGGGTTTCATGTACTTCGACTATTGTGGCGGGGCGCAGATTTGATATTAGAAATGTTTGTTAAGTTTGTGTAGAACGACGGGAAGAAGAAGAATAAGAAGAACGGTGCTAAGACAAAACACAACAAGAGGAAGCAGCAGCTCAGCAGCAGCAGCAGCAGCAACAGCAGCAGCGGCAGCAGCAGCAGCAGCAGCAGAAGAAAACCCCAATTGATTATCCCTAGGCTAGTTACAGAGTTAGAGTTGCCTTTTGTAGTTGTTTAAGCACAGACACACTTATATAGAGAGACCAGGATACAGAGTTTATACTTGGAGATGAAATCCCATAAACAAAAAAAAAAAAAAATGAAAAATCACCCCCATCCCCCAAAAAAGCATACCCAAACACCCCTTATTTTTTGTAAAATGTTTTCTTCTGATTATCATTTTTGTATTGTAGGTTAAGTTTTCTACTTCTACACACTTACATACACATACACACACATACACATACACACCTATTACATACCCATACACACACACACACACACACACATACATAAAGATCTATGCACCTAGAGCCTTATATATATACATACATATAACGAAATCACACCTCTAGAGCCACTCGAACCACATCTAACTTCATTTAGAGCAGTCAACAACAAAAAAAAAAGCTTTCAGTCAGCTAAAGCTATGCGTAGACTGAAAAGCTCTCCAGCTAAGGTAAACTAAATGATAAAATATTAAGAAGAAGAAGAGAAATGACCCTAGGTACAGTTTTTGTATAACCTGCCACTAAAAGAAAACGCCGGGAGTTTCGTTTTGCGTATTTTCTAAGCAGCGAGATCTCAAATTACTCGCCAACGACAAGCTTTTGGTCTTTTGGTATAGCTACCAATCACCTTGGTAGGCCAGGTGAGCTGTAATGCAACTTTCATCAGGTATTTGTGTAAAATTATTCGCTAAAAGCCCTTCTCGTTGTTAGTTATTTATTACTCGCTACTTTAAATGGTCTGGCATAACTTCTCGCTGTCCTTTTTTTGTGCAAAGTACCAAGAGTTGGCCATTCCTTTGATACAGTCTTCCATTACGCTCGTTGCTTTAAATGAACTTTGTAGAACTACTCGTTGCTTAGGACTTCTCGCTAGTCTTTAAAGTGCAGTAAAACAATGGTGATCGAGTATTTGTAGGTTAAGTTATTAATTCATGTTTTAAATGCTGAAAAATAGCTTACTCGCTACTTTGAATGGTCTGTCATAACTACTCGCTGACTTTTTTTTGATGCAAAGTACAAGTTGGCCATTTGTTTGATACAATCTTCAATTACACTCGTTGCTTCAAATGAAATTTGTAGAACTACTTGTTGCTAAGGACTTCTTGCTTACTTTTAAGATGTGTTGTAACGCAACTATCATCAAGTATTTGTTTAAAATCACTCTATTAAAAAGCTCTGATATAACTTCTCGCTGGCCTCAGTTATTAATAATTTATTACTCGTTACTTTAAATGGTCTTGCTGACCATTTTTGGATGCAAAGTTCATGTTCACCTTTCTCTTAAATTAGTCTTCAATTTTGCTCGTTGTTTCATATAAACTTTGTAAAACTACTCGTTGCCTAGGACTTCTCGTTAAACTTAAAGGAGAGCTGAAAGCCATTTTGATAGAGTATTTGTTTGGTTATGTTAACAATTCAAAGTCACAGGCTGAAAATGAACATCTGGTCCATAATTGTGTACTACTCGCTACTTTTAAAGGTCTGGCATATCTTCTCGCTGACCTTTTTTTATTGGTTTAACCTCTCATTGAGGTGTGTAAAGAGCTCTCTATTTCAAAGTGCCAGTTAACCATTCGTTTGATTCAGTCTTCAACTACTCGTTGCTTATAACTTCTCCATAACCTTTAGCGGAAGCTGAATAAACACTTTGAACAAGTATATGTGGACTATTAGCTTGCCTAAAATCAGGTTGATTAATCACTCGCTACGTTAAAAACTGAAAATTACCTTTTGGCTAACCTAAGTCAATAATTATTTATTACTCGCTACTTCTAAATGGTCTGGCATAACTACTCGTTGACCTTTTTTTGATGGTTTAACCTCTCACTGAGGTGTGTCTATTGCAAAGTGCCAGTTAACCATTCGTTTGATTCAGTCTTCAACTACTCGTTGCTTATAACTTCTTCATAAACTTTAGCGTAAGCTGAATAAAAACTTTGAACAAGTTTTCCATGACTAATTGCTGGCCTAAGTTAAAGTTGAATTATCACTTGCTACTTCACAATGGTCCAGTATAATTTCTCGCTCCAAATGATTGGTAAACATTTCTTTTTTCATTCAGTCATTCCTTAGGCTGAAACCAAATCTTCAATTTTGCTCATTGCTTCGAACTTAATGAAACATAAAATCACCTTTTAGAACTACTCGTTGCTTATAACTTCTCGCTAAACTTCAAGGTAAGCTAGTTAACAAACTAAGCTAAAGTTTATTATTATTACTCGCTACTTTAAAAGATCCCGCTTCAACTTTTCTCTCAAGTCTTCAAAACGCGTTCTTTTTGCAAAGTACAAGTTGGCCATTTCTTAGGTTCAGTCTACAATTTTGCTCGTTAGTTCAAATTATATGATGGCATACTCTTGAGTAGTTCAATGTTGCACTTTTCTTCGTCCTTTATAACTTTTTTTTTCTGTCCAAAGTTCTTGCTTAGTTGCTGTAAGGCAAGGTACTCTTCACTACTGTATGCTGGTTACTTTAATCCGTATGTAAACTCATTTTAGTCAAGTGCCCATTGCTGTAGAACTGTTCGTTGACCTTTTAATTGAGTAAATTCACATAATTCAGTGTTACTCGTTACTTTGATAGATATGGTGTAACTTCTTGCTGACATTTTAATTGTTTGTTGTATTTAGTTGAAGTGCGTCTCTTTAGTCAATTTTACTCGTTACTTTGGCGAAAACAAGCATACTCGCTATTGCAAAACTGCACTTCAACATAATGAAATATCTTCCCGCTGATTTTGACAAGTTATACATTAACTTAGAGCACTCGCTGAAAGCCTGCCTAGTTCATTGGTTCATTCACTCGTTAGTTCTGTATACTCATAACTTAAAGAGCTACTTGTAGACCCTTTTAAGTGAGTCAATTTAAAATGCTGTGCTACTCGTTACTTGCATTCTCTGCTTAACAAGTCAGACGTGTGTGCTAGACAAAAATTTAAATTTATTTAAATTTTCTTTTTTTCCGAAAAATTTGTGCTAAAAGCTTGCCTCAGTTAGACTGTTCTCGCGTCTATTGGACATCCCACCAATCCTCATATTTGGGTTATAACGCGATTCCCCGCGAGGCATTGGCATGCAGCCAGTCGTTACTTGTAGTCAATTCACAAGTCTGCACACTTACTGGCTGAAAGCCATCAAAATTTGTAAGTTCAAACACTCGTCAGCTCTGTACACTCGTTACTTGTAGTCAATTCATAATATGGCTTTAATTTTACTCGCTACTCGGCGGAGTTTCATGGTTGTCAATCCACTTTCATTATAAACTCGTTGCAGTAAGACAGTTCGTTGATCCTTTTAGTAATACTCTCTAAATGATTTGGTATAACTTCTCGCCAATCAGTTTGATTGGCTGTTGTTGTAAAGTAATCGTTGACTATGTCACTCGTTACTTTTTCTGATATGATCGTTGCAGTAAAACAGCTCATTGACCTTTTCAGCTGGTGAGACTATAACACTCGAATGTTACTCGTTGCTTTAAATGATATGCTAAAACTATGTGGTCATACTCGTTACAAGCTTATAACGAGCTTACCAAGTTTTCTATTTGATGTGAATGTCTTTTTAGGTGGCTCTTCTGATGGTGTGATTTGTCTAGAGCATTTTCATCCTTAGGGGGGGTGTAAAATTGTGTTTTCTTTATACATATATCTTTTTTTTTTTGAGTAATCTTGATAAGTAAATTCTAAGCATACAAAACAAAAAAAAAAACAATTGCAAAAAAGGTGCCGGTAGTGAATTCTTCAAAATGGCTTTAATTAAATAAAATTTAACTCTATATACATACACACACATACATTATAAGCACAAGCATATTAAACAAAAAAAAAAAAACAACCCGAAAATTGTGCAAAATGTTAGCCTTTAAAAACTCACTCTCTCTCTTTAGACCAAGATAAAGTGTTTGTTTTTTTTTTTATTACGTATAATGTTAATGAGGGAGCGACCGACCGAACGACCGACCAATTGCAAAGATCTTTATGAGTATATAAAAGTATATATATATATATATATTTAGAAAATAGGTTTAGACTTAAGCGAAACCAGCATGAAACTGCATATAAACATACATACATACACACACACACAAACACATACCTAAATCTATGTTTAGACTAAGAGTACGTTATTTTTTTTTTTTGTCTTGAATGAAATGATTATGATGTTTACCGGATACTGGAATGAAGAGTACACCTGTGTTCGTAACAGACTTAAGTTCACACCTCACACAACCACACACCCACAACAAACACACACACACACACACACATGTATAATACATATAAAGGTTATGATGATAAATAAACTCAAACATAACATGCAAAGATATATATTTTATTATTATAGAGTAAAAAAAAAAGAGAAAAGCAAATGCTCAAAAGTTGTAGGAAGGTTAACTTCGGTGTACCGAAGTTTTTATACTCTTGCAGCAGTTTTTGGGGGAAATAGAAAGTGTGACCAAATTTTTTACTGGCTTAGAAGATCTTAGTTACTGATTTAGCTAGCTATCAATTGTTAGCAAAGAAAATTTTACTATTAAAAGCGAGTTATAAATGATTTTGCTGTTCAAGAATAACTAAACACGTAACTAGCGACGAGGAGTTAGTATCTCATATTCTCATCTATAGATTCACCTGCCACACAGAGTAAAATATGGCTATCTAAAATATTAGAAATAGGCCCTTAATGGGAGATATTTATGATTTCACTGTTCTAAAATAGCTGCCAAGTCTTAAGCTAGGTATTGACCTACACTTTCGAAGGCACATCTTTCATGCTTCGTTTTCACCGAAGAAGTGAAAAGTTCCATTTGCTTTTACTAAGGCGTGAAAGCCCCTAAGAATAATTCCTTAGCATGTGTTTTTGTTCAAAAAAAAAAGAACAACAACTGTTGTTGGTTACGCATGCCAAAAGCACAACCCAGGGAAGGGACGGTTTCATGTAGAAGTGACTTTTTGCCTTCCAAACACATGAAAAAAGAATGTAGGTACAATTTCATACAGATTTGTTAACTTCTATTACACTAAAAAAAATATGTAGTGAAAGAAGTATGAAAAATGCCATTCTCTTGGGAACTGGATAACCAAGTTGGTAGCGAAAAGGAGTTAAAAGAACAGCGCTATGGAAGAGGTTTTGGTGTGTTTACTAGGAAAGCAAAAAAGCTTGATGATTTCGGTACACAAATCAGATTTTAATAGCTTACAGTGATTTCGCTAGCAATGTAGCTTACGAAGTGGATAAGTGATTTTTCTACTAAAGAAGAACTAACCACTTCGCTAGCGATGCTAGGAATGCAAAGCTTCTAGTATAAAAGAGCTAATCACTACGCTAGCGAAGAGGGTTTAGCGATCTCGCTAAGATAAAAGAGCTAGCTCTATAAAAACAAAGCTATCGAGAGGTATTGATGACTTAACTAAGAATAAAGGTCTTACCATTTCTCTAGCATATTAAGAAATAAAGGTCCTAAGTGAAAAAATGGACTGACCACGTCCGCAAAGGATCTAGTGATTTCGCTAGGCAAACACAGCTTGTAAAGTGAATAATGATAACTAAAAGTGGATTTTGCTGTAAATAAAAGTACTTACCACTTTGCTAGCGAAGAGTGGCTAGTAATTTTGCTAGATATACACAGCTTGTGTAGTAAAACAATGATCTTTTCAAGAGGGACTCGCGTTTTCGCTTTAGAAAAAGTACTCACTACTTTGCTAGTGAACGGTTAGTTAGTAACATCGCTGGGCATACACAGCTAGTGAAGCAAAGAGGGGGATTTTACTACAGCAAAAAAACTCACCACTTTGCTAGCGAAGAGGAGCGGGTTACTTCGCTTGCCAAGAGGGATGAGTGATATTTTGCTAATAAAAAAAGGTATAGCTACGTCGCTAGCGAACGGGGGCTAGTGATTTCGCTAGGCATTAGTGTTGGGTAAAGGGTGTTCATTTAACTGAACATGTTCACTTGTTCTTTTTTTCAAAGTGAGTCAACTCACTCAAATTGCTCAGTTATTTCCTTGTTCAGTTGTTCACTTGTTCAGCTGTTCTGTGTTCACCTGGGCATGGTGGCGATTAGCGATCACTCGAACTAATTTTAATCCTTCAGTGCTGGTCCCATGTTGCCAATATAAAACCATGCTCAACAAAATTGATTTGATCTCGACCTTCGGATTGAAATTTCAAGCACGAGTCGTACTAGATCGAGCTTGATACAAGCTCGAAAGGCTTGCAACAATCCTGAAAAGCATACACCAATCCAAAAAGGCTTATTTCAATCTCGAATCCGTTCTTTAAAGTCAAAAAATTTTGACTCGAGATTGAAGTATGAACGGATGTCCTTTGTCAAAATCAAATAGTCCTGACTCGAGATTCAAGTTAGTACGGATGCCTTATGTCAAAGCGAAAGAGCGAAAGAAACTGGGAGCAAGAAAATCTTCCTCCCCAGTACTATGAGGCTAAATGGGTACACACACATACGGAAAGGCTTCTTTCTATCAACTTAGTTTTTCATTGTATGTGTCAATTTTGCTACTATGATGCCTTGCAATTCCCAAACAGTCATAGCAATGCTGGCACGAGGAGAAAGCTGAAGTCTATTTAAGATAGAAACGGGGGGTATGCAAACAACTAATGACCTCGTGCCGGCAAGAACTTGCCTGTTTGAAAATCAAAAGGTCCGTTCTTATTTTGGGGTAACATAAAGTTTCAACAAGTAAAAGGGCACTGTAGTCGAGTGCCCGACTCCAAAATACCATATACCTTTTAATTCGTGTGTTTTCATTCATTTTCTAGACAAATGAATACATGCACTCACACACTCTCATATACACACACATGCACGCGCGAACGCACATACGCATTAGCCCATTTTAAATGGGTATAATAAAGAGATGAAGTCAATCTCGGTCATTTATGAAGCAATCCTTTTTGGGATTGAGTCCAGGTCGAGCTCAATTTAATCTGGGGCCAACTTGCACCAAACCGATTTTAAGATCAATTCAAGTACGAATTTCGAGCTTAAGTCTATATAGAGACCTTCTTGATTAGATCCTACTAAGTCCAGATCAAGTTCAGTTCGTATAACAAGCTAAAATCAATCCCATATGTGATAAATTCGGGATTAAGACAAAAATTCCGGGATTGAAAAATCCGAGATCAAGTCAATCCTGTTCGTACTTGGTATAAGAAAATTCCTGGACATCTTTTGGGATTGATTTAATCCCGGATATCTCGGAATATATTTTCTGTGTAATTGTTAGCCATCTTTAAAAAGGATTGTGCGTTTTTATTAAAAAATTTTAATAAAAAAAAAACGGTTGGACACGGAAAAACGGAAAACAATCAGACACTTGGACAAAAAACAGCTGAAGAGTCACCAAACAATTTAGTGAACAAATTCACTGAACAACTAACAGAACCAGAGCGGCTGAACAAGAACAAGTGAACGACTCTGTCTGAGCAACTGACAGAACAAGAGCAAGTGAGCAACTCTGACTGAACAAAAAGAACAATTAAAAAGAACATCTTCACTTGTTCAGTTTAGTGTGCAGCTCAATTTTGTTCACTCACTTACATAGCTAAAAACTGTCAACACTTTCAACTTGTAGGCAAAAAACAGTTTAGTTACGAATACAACGAAAACGGGAAGCGAAAGACAGTTTCAGTTCTGTTTTTGCTCAATTCTGTTCAAAGACCGCTTTTTTCGTTCCTGTTTCTCTCCTGTCTTTCACTGACACTTTTGCCGAGAGCAAACTTCCGAAGTGTTTGTGTGTTGCGGTCGTGTGTGTCTTTGTATAACGAGCGTACATACATAATACACACATACATACAGCCTACCAAACGCACAAAAATCAAAAACAAAACAAAATACACTTTTCCCAGTCACTTGTTCATGCCTGTTCCCGTTTCCGAGTAGAATTAAAAAAAGTAAAACGATCTCAATTCTATATCGCTTTCATTTTGGTGTTCCCGTTTCCGAGTGAAAAAGAAGTCGATTGACTTTTCGAAAGAAAGTTCGAATCGTTATCGAATTTTAATTCAGCCATAAGGCAGCCTTGACAATTTCGATCAGCGAACAGCTCGGTTTCATTTCGATCGTTTTCTTTTCGTCTACATCCAATTTCTGAGGTACAAATTTAATAAAAATGATTTCAAATCAAATTGAAGGCTTGATATATCTATAGATACTTCAAAATCTTCACAATATTTGACATGTTAAAATAAAAATACTTGCAAGATGCAAAGAATCACAGTTGCCAAAAAAAAATTGGCGTTTACCTTTCATTCCACTGACTCTTAGGCAAAACTTTTGAAACCGAATAGCTTGATCGTTTTTCGGAAACGGGAACGCTGCCAATTCCGATTCCGCATGATCTGATCGAAATCGATTGTGATTGTGTTCTGCTCATTTGCAGACAGTTGTTTAGTGAGCTCGCTAGAAACAGTTGCTGTGGGAGTTTGTCGGATGATCGACTCGTTTGTTTTGCTCAACCAGAAAACACATGAGGAGCGAGAAAGTGTTCCGCTCAGTGAGAGACCGCTTGTGCTACGTTTGTTTCTGTTTTTCACTGAGGCTGGTCGCATTGAAAAAAGTATTAACAGTTTTTTGCGAGCTATGCTCACTCATGATCAACGCAATACCACTAGGCATACACAGCCTTTAAAGTGAAAAATGATATTTTAACCCATTTTATGCCGCTGTTCGACTAGTCGAACAGTAAAATTGCCAATTTAGAACATTTTGTTCTGAAATCTGGTAAAACCAATTGTTGAAGAAATTACACTATTCTATAGTCAATTTTATTGGCTTTTAGACAAAAAAATATTTAGATCGTTCTCCACTTTACAGGTGGGCTTCAGGTGGGGTTTAAAAAAACCTTACACGAAGACATCAATTTAACAACAGCTAAAAAACACAAAACTATAAATATTTTTTTTCTGAAATATATGTATTATTTTGAGGAAAGATTGAAAGTAGTCCGTAAAAAGAAAGCCCGTGGAAAGAGTAGCACTAGGAGACCTTAGGACACCTGCGAAAGTGTCTATTAGAATAATCGAACAATGGCGTGTGAGGTGAAAAAGTAACTTTTAAAGAAGATTTTTTGTTAGAAAAGGTGGGAAAAAGACTAAGCACGTAGCTAGCGAAAAGGAACTAGTGATTTCGTTAGTCATATACAGCTGGTGAAGTGAAAAATTAACTTTTAAAGAAGATTTTGCGTTGGAAAAAGTTAGGAAAAAGGTCTAAACACGCAACACCGAAAATGAACTAGTGATTTTGCTAGAGTTATTGAATTTATAATTGCTTGTATAATGCTAAGTTTGGTAATATGTATACGGAAAGGAAGTACCAATCTCTGCAAGGGTATAAAAATTGATATAATTACCCCCCTCTCTCAATCTCTCTCTCTCTCTATCTGTCAATCTCTCTCGCTCTTCGTTTCACTCTCACTCATACACCACATACACAAAGCGCAAGCCTTTTTTGTTTACTTTTTTTTTTTGTGGGCTTCTCTCTCTCAATTTGAAAACTCCCTCCCTCGTCCCCTACGTGTCGTAAAAAAGCCAACAACCAACATACTTACTTACCTACTCTGCCTATAACATTTATATGACAAAAACAATTAAATTTATTTTAAGTAATCTTAATGAATGAAAATTTTGAAAAAAAAGAAAAACCACACCACAAAAATTACTAATACTAAAAAAAAAACCTAATCCTAAACTAAATGTTAAGTATACTCCTATCCCCCCAAACCCACCCCCCTCTAACTGTGTGTTTACCCAACCCCCACACCCCCAAAATTTGGTTCTCCCCACCACCCCCCACCCGACGCAGGCCTCAGGTGCTGCGTTTGAGTTTTTGAAAAAAAGAGACACTAGTGACAACAAAAAAAAAAAAAAAAAACTTGTACTTGCTTCAAAATTAACAAAAAAATTTTAAAAAAATTTCAAAACAAGTACAAAACAAAAGAAAAATTCTACCCTTTTTGTATACAAAACAAATCAATCAGGCCAAACATGTTTCAAAATTTTGCAAAACAAAAAAAAATGAAAAAAAAAAACGACAAATTGGTTTTAAAAAAACTAAACTAAACTCTTCACGAAATTCGTACTTACCAAAAATATATACAAAACAAACAAATTTTCTAACTGCCTCAAGTTGAAGCCCCTCACAAGGCTTCAAATTCAAGCAGATCCAAAAAAAAAAAAAAAAAAAAAAAATCCCCCCAAACGAAAAAAAAAAAAATCCAAAAAAATTAACAGCCAACAGTCAACAGTAAATGTTTTTTAATAATATTTTTTATAATCTCATACATTAAATGGAAATTCGTAATCAGCAGCGTTTTTTTCCCACATGCATTGTGTTAATTTGAAAGAAAAACAAAAAAAAAAACCAAATTTGCATTATTTTGAGCCTGGATTTGTTAGTGTTATGAAAAGTCAACAACAACAACCACTTACTTACAACAAAAAACCACTACAAAACCAAACCAAACCACACAACAACAACAACCAGACTCAGACACGAACCACAGAGAAACTTAACAAAAAGAAACGAAACAAAAATCAAATATACAGAAAAGTCACTATTGTCTCTTTTTTTCTTCTCTTCCCTATATGATCGTATAGGTGGCAGCACCGGCAGCCTGCTAAGTGGTGGTGGTGGTGGTGGTAATGGTAGTGGTGTTGGTGGTGGTGGTGGTGGTGGTAATGGTGGTAGTAGTAATAGTCATAGTCATAGTAACAACAACAACAACAACGACCACGATCATGACCCACAACAGCTTAAGTTAGAACAACAACAACAGCAGCAACAAGCACATCATTCCACACCACCAGCCACACATAACCATCCTGCACCACCACCCCAACAACAACAACAACCACACCACACCAACGCCGCCGGCCACAACAACAGCAGCAGCAGCAACCACAGCGAGTCTAATGTCACCACGCCCCTGCCCTCACCTTTAGCCTACCACCATCAAAAGATGAAACGTAGCAGCAGCAGCAGCAACAACAACAACAACAACGATACCAACACACCGCCGCCACCACCTCCACCCCCGGGTCCACCACCACCGCCACCCCAACAACATCCGCACTATGGCCAACATCCTCTGTCCCTGCTGCCGCCCAGCCATCACCATCAGTTTCAAGCCCATCACGAACAGCTGGCCGCTGCCGCCCATCATGCTCATGCTCTGGCCGCCCGTGCCGCCTCACCCCTAGATCATCATCATTTGTTGCATCATCGTCGTGCCTCGCTCTCGCCCTCCGGCTCGGTGGGTGGCGGTGGCAATTCCAGTGCGGGCCGCCACTCGGCGGGTGCCGCCGCTCGTGCCAGTGAGGTGGCCCAGGCCAATCGTTTGCTCTTGCCGCTACCCCTAAATGCCTGCCATCGCTGCGATGTGTGCGGCAAGCTGTTGAGCACCAAGCTCACCCTCAAGCGTCACAAGGAGCAACAGCACTTGCAGCCGCTAAACAATGCCGTCTGCAATCTCTGCCACAAGGTTTTCCGCACTCTCAACTCGCTGAACAATCACAAGAGCATTTACCATCGCCGGCAGAAGAATCACCACTCGTATTTCCATCATGGAGCCGGGGTGAATGTGAGTGTGGGTCAGGCGGGAAGTCCGGGCAGTCGTTTGCATCAGTCATTGAGTTCGTTAAGTGCAGCAGCGGCTGCAAATCAAAGTGTGGGAGCTGGTGGAGCGAATGGCAATGCAGTGGCTGCAGCGGCAGCAGCAGCAGCTGCTGCTGCCGAGCTGTTGCTGTCACCCATAGTGGGTGCTGCCGCAGTGGCAGGAGGAACGGCTAGTTCAACTTTACAATTGGCAGCGGTGCATCAGCAGCAACAACAGCAGCAGCAACAACAGCAACAACAACAACAGCAACAACAGCAGCAGCAACAGTCGCCGAATGTGGTGAAACCCTGCATAGATTTCTTATAAGATCAGCATCAATTACTGCAGCAGCTGTTCCATGTGGCACTTAACAACTCAGCCGCAGCAGCGGCGGCGGCGGCGGCTGCAGCTGCCTCAGCGGGGGGTGGTGGCAATGTAATGGGCGAACGGGCTGAAAGAGGAGCCTATACACCCACAGTGGACTTGACGCAAATGGAGCAAAGCGTTGGCGTTGGCGGCGGCGGTGCATATCATTTGGCTCATTTGCAACAGCAACAGCAACAACAACAGCAGCAGCAGCAGCATTCACTTTCACTTCATCATCATCAGCATCCCTATGAACGTATGAATTTATTAGACCAATAAGCCTAGAGCAGGAGTTCGTTCAGACCGGAGAGAGAGAGAGAGAGAGAGAGAAAGAGTAAACCTGTTTGGATCTCAAACCTAGCGAAAAATTCAAAGACTTTTTCGGCAAAACAAAAAAAAAAAAAAAGAAAAAGAAATTTAAGAAAAAAAAAAAAAGATTTTTTAGGCAAATGGAAAAACTGTGATTTTTTACAAAAACAACTTGAAGCAAGCAGACGAATAAGTGAATCTGGGCAGAATTATATATACACTCTTTTTTAAGTCTAAGAAATAATACATAATATTGTGTGTGTGTTGGTTCCATAACCTGTTTTTTTTTTTTTTTTTTTCGTGTGAGAAGACTGTTAATCAAGCAAGCAAGCACTTTGTACCCTTTGAGTATTATCCCATCATTCATGGCCATTTCCTAAATCCTACACTCAACCACCAACAGAAGATTGAATGTGCAATTTGCTATATATATCTCTATATATCTCCCCCCCTCCCCCCAAAGCAAACAACTTTAATTCTTTTTTTGTACAAAAAAAAAACTATTTTTTTTTTAAGCTAAGTATATCAGAGAGATATATATATATATATACTAAAACCATATGCTAGATCTATGTAAAAACAAAAAAAAAATATATAAAAAAGGAAGTAAACAAAAAATACAACTTTTAGACCTTAAGACCATATACATACATACATACATATATATATATATATTTACTATATGTGTGTGTACTTTTTTTTTTTTACTCGCAATATACATAAAAACCAATCTAGGACTTACAAGTTACAGACTACAGCATACATTACCGCTTAAGCAAACATAAGAAACCAGAAAACAAGAGGATGGGATTAGAAAAGGATGAGGAAGAGGTTGAAAGAAAGATGGAAAAGAAGGAGTAGAAAGTGTAGACAGTGGAAGGGTTAAGTACACACTAGAATGACTAAGACAGCACAATTGTTGTTGTACAGCAACTCACTAACCCAGTGGGCAAGCTTAACAAGCTCAAAAAACGATAATTCATTAAAATGTTCGCTAAACATTCGCTACATGTTCGCCAATGAGTTCAGAAATGGAGGCTTTTTTGTAAAATAGTCGCTAAATATTCGCCAATGAGTTCAAATTACGTGTCTTTACTAAAACAGTTCGACAAATGTTCGTAAGCAAAACTCAAGAAAACCAGCTTTCATTCAAAATGTTCGCCAAATGTTCGTTCAAAAGCTTAAAAAACGAGCCTTTATAAAAATAGTTGCTAAATATCAATGAGTTCAAAAAACGAGAGTTTATTAAAACTTTCGCTAAATATTCGCCAATGAGTTCAAAAAACGAGTCTTTACAAAATCAGTCGATTAACATTCGAAAAATGTTCGTAAGCAAAACTCAAGAAAACCAACCTTCATTCAAAATCTTCTCTAAATATTCGCCAAATGTTCGTTCAAAAGCTCAAAAATCAAGTCCCTAGTAAAATAGTCGCTAAATATTCGCGGTTCAAAAACGAGCTTTACTAAAACACCGTTAACTCAATTCGAAAACCAGAAAACAACCTCATCGCAAATGTTCGTTCTAAAGCTGAAAAACGAGCCTCAGTAAAATAGTCGCTAAATATTAGCTAACAAGTTTAAAAACGAGCCTTTATTCAAATATTTTAAATATTGCCAAGGAGCTTAAAAACAAGCCTTCCTCTAAAAATTCGCTAAATATTCGCCAAATGTTACAAAGTCTCAAAATACGGCCCTTATCAAAACAATTGTAAATATTCGCCAAGAAGCTCAAAAACGAGACTTCAATCAAATATTCGCCAAATGTTTGTAAACAAGCGCCAAAAACAGTTTTAATTAAAATATTAGCTCACGAGATCACAAATTCGCTACATGTTTCTTAACAAACTCTAAAAACGTGCCATCAATAAAGTATTCGCTTAAAAACCGCTTTATTGTTATTAAGAAGGCACCACAAATCGAGCCTTCAGTAAAATATTTGATAAATATTCGCTTAAAATTCGTAAAAGATCTCAAAAACGAGACTTCATTAAAAATGTTGCGTCTATCACTAAGATATTCGCGTAATATTCGCGTTATCAAGGTATACAAATCCAAGCCTTCGATAAAAATTAGCCAAAGACATCAAAACCGAGCCTTTTTTTAAAAGAAATCATTTAAAATTCTCAAAATTCGAATCTTCATTCAAATATTCGCCAAGAAACTCGCTTAAATTTGGTTAGCAAGCAAAAAATCTGCATGCTTACTTAAAAACATAATATGGGCATAATTTAGATTCGTTTAGTATGCGCCCACGTGTTTAGAAACGAGCTTTTAGCGAAGCTTTAGGATACTTTTAGCGAACTCACATACTGAGCGTAAAATGATTCGTATTTCTTTTAATAATCGCCCAAGTGCAAAAAAACGAGCGATGAGGAAGGTTTATGATAATTTAACGATTAAGTTAAATTTCGAATATGTTTTCAAGAAATGTTATCGAAAAACTCTCTCTAGATTTTCTGTGGCAAAGTCGAAAGCAACCGCAGGTTTGAACCAATTGTTGAATGAGACGCCTTACGAAGATCTTGTTGTTATAGACTAAGAATTGAGAATTGCCTTTCATTTTACAAAGTGCAACCTAAAGTAACCAAATTGGTTTTTTTTTTTTTCTCAAAAAAAAATAACCTTTCGCTTCAGTACCACAATTTATAGTTTCAAAAAGCCTTCAAAACTGCATTGATTTTGGTATGGAGGTGGCTTTGACCAGCTTAAGGCGTTCTTCTTTCGTTTGCTTACTTCGTACAGAGCTATGCATCCGCCAACCTGCTGGCTAACGTGAGACGCGAACTAATTTCTTCTTCATTGAAATGATTCTTAAATCGTCCATTTATGGACTCTGCCAGGAGATTAGAAACTCGTAGCTTATACTTGATTCATCAATTCAAATGTTTCGTAAAAAGAACTTAAAGTTTGCTCTGTTTTCGATTGTCATGCTTGTATTGAATATTACCGATAACCACAATTTTCCATTTACCGAAATCTTTGAAAAATAAAACTTTTACTAGTTCCAAAAGATTAAATTCGGAAACCCAAATATAGCCCAAATCTTTGGATTCAAAAACGTCTTTGGTTACCAGTTTAGGAACAAAAAGAAGGCGTCTAGCTGGCATCACTAAGCAACAACTCGTTCTTTAAGTAAACTCCTGAAGTGGGATTAGAACTGCAAAATTCAATTACTCTATCTTTTCTTATTTTTGTGGTTAAACTAAGCAGCTTCCCAGCAAACATTTTATGAAATTTTTGATCACATTCGAAACTTTTTCGAGTAGTCGGTCTGATGAAAATAGTCCTAAATGCGCTCTTTTTCTGATCAGAAATTATACTTTTGTCGGGAGAAAATGGTACCCTAGCCGCGACTCTTCTTGAAGAGTCGTTTTTAATCCGTTCTTATGATAAGTTTTGACTCATTTTCGAATCATTTTCGAGTCATAATTCAATAATTTTCGAGTCATCAAAAGGGCTCAAAAAAGACTCATTAAGATGATCTTCCAAATTTTGCGGGGGTTAATGCTGTCATTTTTAAACTCACAAAACTACAATATTACGTAGCAGAGTCGCGGTGCTTGTATTAAATTGGGTTTGAGAGAGCATCTTATGATGGTAAAACAACTTCTGTCAGACTTTCCAGTGTGTACTTAACCTAGGGTTATGGTTTAGGCCCCTAGACTTAACAATTTTTTATTGGTAACACATTTTTGTGTGTTTATTTTCTTCGCAAAATTTTCGTCTATTTACATCATATTTTTATTTTTTTTGTTATCTTACACCTAAGCAGCCGAACGCGCGTGTGTTTTTTTTTTTTTTTTGTGTGGTAGACAGGACACGAGGGACTGATAGTTTTTAGTAGCGGCAAACTTGCAAAACAATAAAATTGTTAGCCCCAAAAAATAATGTGCATATGTGTGGGAATAAGTGGAACTTTTGACAATTGGCTTTGAAATTGGAAATGTATAATCAAAATTTGTGTTTTGTTTGTTTTAAGACTGAAAACTTTTGAAGTAGAACTTTAGGAAACAAGAATGAAAAAACTGAATACCAACCACCAAATGCGTGCAATTTTTTTTTTTTTTTAGTGGGGTGGGAAACGAGGGATGGTAGTAGGATAGTGAACCAGCGCGTAAGAGTTGCGTAGCCTTAGTTACATAAATGTATGTGTGCGAGTATAGTCGAATTTTTGTTCTTCTAAGTGTTTAAGATACTCGCAAAAATATATGTCTTTTCTTTTGTATGAAAAATACAGTCGAACTTTTGTTAGCTAAGGGAAACAAGAAAGTACATAGTAGGCATGGAAGGGAGTTAAGCAAAGGGAGAACTTTGAAACTTTGAACAAGCTGATATCAAATTGTTGTTAGTGTTTGCTAGAAATCGTTCTCAGAACGGAACCTTTAAATATAGAATTAAGTATTCAATGAGATTTTTATCAACTTATCGACGTTCAAAGTATTTGAAATTAACACAGAAAACGCTTTTATAAGTTTTAAGTTCACTTCTGAAGAAACCACATGCTATTCACGCTATTTCAGAAAAGTTCTCTTAGCGAAACTCAATACTAACGACTTTTCGATCTAGTTATCGACGTTCTGAGTGTCTGAAATTTCCACAGAAAACGGTTTTCTATATATTATGAGGCCAGTTTTGAGAAAACCCTGTGTTATCGACATGCTAGAAACGCTATTTCAGAAACTTTAATTGATGAAAACTCTAAGATATCGATATTTGAAGTAAGTTTTCGACGATCAAAGTCTCTAAAACTGTTGTATAAAACGGCCTTATAAATTTCAGAGCCAGTTTTGAAGAACTCTCATGTTATTGACATAGAGGAAACGCTATTTCAGAAACTTTCACTTAACGAAACTCAAAGATATCGTTTTTCTAAGCAAATTATCGAAGTTCAAAGTATCTGAATATTATACAGAAAACGCTATTACAAATTTTACGGCCAGTTTTGAAAAACGCTATTTCAGAAACCTTCACTTAGGGAAGTTATCGATTTTTTGATTAAGTTATCGACGTTCTAAGTAACTGAAATTTTCACAAAAAACGCATTTATAAATTAGAAGGCAAATTTTGAAGAAATATTGTGCTACCCTACATGGTGGAAACGCTATTTTCAGAAACTTTAACTGAGGGAAAATCTAAGATAACGATTTTCAAGCAATTTTTCGACGGTCAAAATTTCTAAAATTTGTGCATAAAACGCTTTTATAAGTTTAAGTGCCAGTTTTGAAGAAATCTTATGTTATCGACATGGTAGAAACGCTGTTTTTAGAAACTTTCACTTAGAGAACCCAAAGTTATCCATGATTTTAAACAACTTTTCGACGCTCAAAGTATCTAAAATGTATACAGCAAACGCTATGACAAATATTAGGGCCTATTCAGAAAAAATATCATGTTATCGATATGGAGGAAACGCTATTTTAGAAACTTTCACTTAGGGAAACTTAAAGCTTTTGATTTTTTGATCAAGTTATCAATGTTCTAGGTATACAGAAAACACAGAGAACGCTTTTTTAAATTACAAGGCCAGTTCTCTAGAAATTCCGTGTTATCAACATGGTGAAAACGCTATTTCAGAAACTTTAATTGAGGGAAACTCTAAGATATCGCTGTTTCAAGCAAGTTTTCGACGATCAAAGTATCTAAAACTTGTGCCTAAAGAGCTTCTTTATATTTTAGAGCCAGTTCTGAAGAAATCTCATGTTATCGACATGGTACAAACGCTATTTCAGAAACTTTAATTGAGGGAAACTCTAAGATATCGCTGTTTAAAGCAAGTTTTCGACGATCAAAGTATCTAAAATTTGTGCCTAAAGAGCTTCTATATATTTTAGAGCCAGTTCTGAAGAAATCTCATGTTATCGACATGGTACAAACGCTATTTCAGAAACTTTAATTGAGGGAAACTCTGTTTAAAGCAAGTTTTCGACGATCAAAGTATCTAAAATTTGTGCCTAAAAAGCTTCTATATATTTTAAAGCCAGTTCTGAAGAAATCTCATGTTAGCATGGGCAAACGCTATTTCAGAAACTTTAATTGAGGGAAACTCTAAGATATCGCTGTTTAAAGCAAGTTTTCGACGATCAAAGTATCTAAAATTTGTGCCTAAAAAGCTTCTATATATTTTAGAGCCAGTTCTGAAGAAATCTCATGTTATCGACATGGTACAAACGCTATTTCAGAAACTTTAATTGAGGGAAACTCTAAGATATCGCTGTTTGAAGCAAGTTTTCGACGATCAAAGTATCTAAAATTTGTGCCTAAAAAGCTTCTATATATTTTAGAGCCAGTTCTGAAGAATTCTCATGTTATCGACATGGTACAAACGCTATTTCAGAAACTTTAATTGAGGGAAACTCTAAGATATCGCTGTTTAAAGCAAGTTTTCGACGATCAAAGTATCTAAAGTTTGTGCCTAAAAAGCTTCTATATATTTTAAAGCCAGTTCTGAAGAAATCTCATGTTATCTATATGGTACAAACGCTATTTCAGAAACTTTCATTTAGGAAAAGCCAAAGAAAATGAGCTTTGAAGCCAGCTATTAATGTTCAAAGTATCAGGTTACACTCCTTTACAAGCTAACTCAAGTTATCGACGTCATTTAAGAGCAAAAAGTTCGACTGTATTTCAATTCTTTAGTTTTTGGCCCAACGAAAAGTCTGAAAATTGAGTTAATATTTGTTTTACAACAAAAAAGAAAACTGATGTTTTTATTTTTCTCTACATATTTTGATACCAAATTGAATTCATATATATATATATATATTATTTTTTTTTAAATTAAGTTTTAAGCATATTATACAAGAATACTTAAGGTATTACATACACCCATTATACATACATACATACATACTTACCTACATAAAGTCTAGTTAAGAAAAGAACAGAAAACATAAAAAAAAGAGAGAGATTTGTATGCAACGTTTTCCGGGATTTGTTTAGTTAAATGTAAAAAAAAAAAAAACAGAAAAAAAAGAAAAAACAAAATCGAAAAATAATGGTGTACATACTTACCACACAGAACATACACATAGAAACATACTTATTAACCGGATGATTGTAATGCATTAACAAGCTGATGATGATGATGGATGTACGTTTTCACCAAATTTTTCAATGTTGTTTCAAATAAAAACAAAAACAAAAAAAACTTAAACTATAAAACTAAACAAGAAACCAAAAGACAACTCAGATTGATCATACCAATACCAATACCAATACAATACCAATACCGATATATTCAACCGTGAACACACATAACTCGAAATAGCCATATTATTGACCTACCGTAAACAACTATATGTAATAGCCAAGACGTTGAGGAGTGGACGACGCCCGGTAGAGCGTTAAAAACTGTTTTTGTTTATGCCCGTTTGTTTCTCAATCCACATTATCTACTATTACTAAATAACTTACTATAAACAATAAATGTATTATGATTATTATGATTATTCAAATGAAACATTAGCTCCAAGCCACACTTTATCACATATATATTGCTTACCATATAATAGACGAGCAGAAGACGAGAGTACAGTAACTACACAATAGCAGCGAATATTAAAAACTATCAACAACAAACAACAACAACAACCGAACAACAAACACAATATCTCCGCAGAATATACTTAAAATAATTAACATAATAATAGTTCATTAATACAAATAATAATAATCTTTACGTTCTAACAAAAAAACAACCACAAAAACAACTACAAAACCACTAGCAACTTTTATCACTGATTCTACTTGTGTCCTTCCTTTAAGTTTCAAACTAAGCAACCATTTTGTGTGTGTAAATTTCTATTGCATTTGTTCTCCTGGTACTTGTACATAAAAAATAAGAACAAACCAACAAACAAAAAAAAAACATCCCCTTAAACAAAAGAAGAAGAAAGAGAAAAACCACTAAGAAAATGCAAGGAAAATGAAATATTTTCATAAAAATAAAAAATCCAACAAATTATTGTGTTATTATTTAAATAAAAACGATTGTATATAACTGAGCAAATTGGTTTCAGTGAAGTTTGCCCCTGCCCCTGCCCCTGCCCCCACTTCCTTCTACTGCTAAACATACTAAGACACATGATTCATTTGCAACGTTAGGTGGACTGAAAACAACAACACTCTGAGGTGTGTGTGTGTGCGCGCAAGCGCGGGATGTAAGTACTACGTACAGCCGGGGGGAAATACCCAGATATTGGCAGTGCAACCAGAGGTGGCTCAAGACCAGGCTAAGTATTTGGGATGCCAATTTAGTTAGGGTATTCATCAGTCGTTTAAGGGTTTAAGTGTATTAGGTCTTAAATTGAATTTAAAATCTTTAAAAAATTTAAGTTTAAGACTTAATACAAAGCTTGTGAATACTCTAAATATGTATATTGGTTACTTCATGGTGCATCGATGACTTGGTGCGAAGTATAGCTCTGCAGAAAGCTTTGCTTTGCTCTCTCTCTTACTCTCTGAGCATATTATACGAATGCTGCTGAGCTGCTGCTGCCGCATTTTAACTGTGCTTCGATTAAACATGGAAACAATTGGTATGAAATCAACAGTTTACAAAACCAAAAAAAAATCCGGCGACATAAGGCCTGGGATGATCAATCTGCTAATTAAAACTGCCAATTCCATAAATTCACTGTTAAACTTCAGAAATTTTTATCGATTCCCTAAGAAAAGTTTTATCCGAATTTCGGTTAAGATTCGTTGATGGACCCTCTACAAAGAAGACCACTCATAGACTGAATTAAGCTCCATTTACACGACCGGATCACTCAGCTGAGTCTTCGTCAGACCTGAGTGCCAAAAAACTCAGCTAAGGAACTTAGTTCAGCATTTACACAAACCTGAGAAGATCAGTTGAAACAGTTATGAAACCATTGGTTCAAGGAAATCATCTAATTCTTAATTCTCTAATTCGTTGTTTACATAAAGGAAGAAGCCAAGATGAAAAAAATCGAAATGAATTAAGAAGTATTAAGAATAATAATTGCTGTCTTTTCAAGTTGAATGCAGGAGGAGGGTAGCGAAAAAGAATGTATAAAAATCAACAAAAAAATATTTTGATGCACAAAAAAACTAAATCGATAACAATTGTATATCGATTGTATGAAAAGCCAGGAAGTGGCAACGCTAGCCCACTTCAATCAGGCAACGCTATGAATTAGAACCGTTTCTATTTCACCTGATCACTCAGCTGAGCTGGTCAGGTTGCTAATTAGACGCCTGTTTACACAAACTGACAGCAAATCAGACGATAACTCAACTGAGCAATCAGGTTTTGTAAATAGAGCTTTAGCGATGCCGGATTGATGCAGCTTTTAGCCATTTTAAAGCCAGTAATCCCGTACATATCCTGCAATTTTTTACAGACTTCTTAATATGGCCTATTGGAAGTTTCATGTTGGAGTTTCCCACTTACTCTACAGGTACTATTTACTGAATAATTTGTGAGATATTTAGAGACTGTAGGGAGCACTTATAGCTTTTCAAATGTTTCTTAGGAAATCGGTTCAAAAAACTTTGTGAATCACTGATCCAAACTAGTACTTATTTCTGCGCGGTTTGCATACCAGATTATTTAAGCTATGGACTTGAAATTTTGTCTGTATGATGTTAATGTGAAGTTAGATTGTTTACCAACCGGCTCAAAACCAAGTCAAACCGATTAGAAAGAGGTTCAGAGTTATGAACTGGATACAAATATGTAGCTATACCTAGTTCTCGTTTCAAAACTGGTTCCAAACCAATTCCAAACAAGATTAAGAAAGCTATGAAATGAACTTATTATCTAAACCCCTACAAGAAGACTGGTTCTTTAAGGAATCTGTAACTAATGTTTTTAAATGATTAACCTATAGTCGAACTGAACCCACGGTTCGCACAGTGCGTGGTATGATCCGATTTATGGTATGAAAATACTTTTCCAGTTAGTAAAATGTTTCACTTTAAAAGCTTTTGCTGCAATCTCTCACAAAATGACCAGCGCACATACAAGCAAATCAAAAGATCTGGCAACACCAACGCAACGTTAAGTTGGCTGCGTCACAGCATTTCATGAATTGACGGCGAATTCATAGTCAACTTTTGTGAGTAGTCGAATTCATGCAACGGTGTTTATGCACGCATTCTCGGACCCATTTCAGGAAATGAATTTGCAAAATGAGCATAGCATAAACTTAGTAAGAATGTCACATTTTTGAGTGTCACAGCTCAATATGAATTTGACACTGTGCCACTGAAATGTGACACTCTGTGACGCAGTATAAACCCAGAATTACGTTGTTTGTACACAAAAAATATCATGTTAAATGCCCTTATAAGTATGCAAAGCTTTTTTCTCTAATATTTATTTACTTGAAGAACATAATTGATAGTTTCAGATTCTGGCATCAGTGTTGAGGCAAATATAAAATAACACTAGGCAATAAGGTTCAGTATATTTAAGGATTGATGGTAATTCCAGATGATTTTCGTGTACTGAACTCGAATCTGTTTTTTGGAAATGTCGGGTAGATTTTTGGTAAATTGAGTTTAAGTTTTTTAAATGCATATTTTGACACTTTTCATTGACGTTTCGTGGGGTTCCTTTTCATATGATTTGGCTCACTTTGATATTATCTAAAAGTAAAGCGAAGAAGTGAAACTTCACGATATTATTAAAGAGAGTAGAATCAATAGAATAGTTTACCCATAGAAATAGTCAAAATAGGGTCTAAATAGGCATTTTTAAGAAACTTGAAGCTCAAATTACGATAAATCTAGACGTGATGGAAACAGATTTGCGTTCAGCACACTTAAATCATCTAGAATCACTACCAACCTGTTGATATACTGGAAAAAGTCTAACTATGTTGCCTTGTGTAATCGTTTTACGGACTTAAACGGGATTTACACGGTGAAGATTTTGAAAAAGCTTTCATTTGTAGGAAAGAGACTCCTCTTGCTTGCCCCTCTACATCTCTAACCTACAAGCAGTAGCTTTTTGCAAAATTTTTGCAAAATCCAGTCTTACACGGCATTTACACGGTGAAGCAAACTTCATGAAGTTTTTGAAAAAGCCCTCGTTTGTAGGAAAGAGGTGTAGAGGGGAAAGCGACACCACTACACCTCTCTCCTACAAACGAAAGCTTTTTCAAGAACTTCATGATGTTTATATAAAACATAGCATACTTTGAAGAGCATTTAGCATGATTTTTTTTTTATTTCTTGTATACAAACAGTGTAACTGTCGCCTATTACTCAGACAAACTTGTGATAGTTTCGAAGAAAGAGAGAGAGAGAGCTAAGCGAGTGGGTGCTGTACTTATGCTGCTTAGCTACTGCTGCCTTGTTCGCCTAGAAAAGGTTAAGCTTTTTAAACGCTTAAGGTCTTGAGCTGGTTCACCTGCTAGAGTCCACGTATGTCAAATATCGAACTGCCTTATCTGGGTTACATATATCTACACATATCGCCAAGTGTTCTTTGATGATCATTCTGTTTGGGTATACCGAGAACGCACTAACTACCTCGTTAACCACCGCTCGCCGCTATACAAAATGCCCCATTTCTAACTTTTGCTGCTGTTGTGTCACCATTTGTGTATTTTTTTGAGTGTTTTGGTGTGAAGGGCCCCCTAATATAAGCCACATTTTAACCAACCACATACATGCACACCCACACACACACACACACACACACACGCAAAACTCCCTCTCTTTTTCATACATACGTACACATATAGTAATGCAGTGCCAAAACTGTAACTGTGGGCCCTGATTATGACTTGTGTGTGGAGGGTATAAACCACCAGCTGACTGTGTTATATTCTAACTATTTGAACTATCTGTACTTTTAATTTTATATATATAATATTTATATTTTTTTTTTTTTTGGTATGTATTTGTATGTTATTTATAATTTAATTCTTTTTTTTTCGTTTTTGTTTTCATTCATTGCGTATGCATACGTATTACATATATATATATGCATATATATATGAGTTTTAAATGAAACCAAATGCTACATTTAACACCTCATTTATGTTTAATCATAATTATATAAACAACCAAAACGAAAATGAATCGAAACCGAAATCAAAGCCAAACATCAACCCAAAATTTACAGGAAATTCACCCAAGAAACTGTTCTCATGCCAACTCTGCGGTAAGCTTCTCTGCTCGAAAGCCTCGCTCAAGCGACACATTGCCGACAAACATGCCGTACGCCAAGAGGAATATCGTTGTGCCATCTGTGAGCGTGTTTACTGTTCGCGCAATTCCCTAATGACGCACATTTATACCTACCACAAGTCCCGGCCAGGTGAAATGGAAATGAAGGATATTAAGATGTTTAATCAATATAACTCGACGATCTGAGACATAACCCCACCCCCACCACCACCACCACCACCGCCACCCATGACAGTCAATAAAAAGCCCCCGACCTTAAGACAAACAACGCCCACAACATACTATGGACCACAGTGTCAGCTGTTCAACGAGCAACAGTATCAGCTGTTGGTCCAGCAAAGACATATAATGACCTTATACGATTACTATCGGCATCAACGTCAGCCAACCAACTCGAATTCGAACTCGAACGCGAACGCGAACGCTCAAGCAACTTAAAAAACTTAAAGCAATGCCATTCTGTAGTGATACCATTTTACATACCTACATACCTTACATACTATATACATACCAACAAAACAAAAAAAACAAAAAGACCTTAGCCAGTTAAGTTTGTTAGGCTTAAGACTACACAGCAAACTCTATTTTAGATCTGACTTTTTCCCCCACACTTGGACCATGGTTACGAAACGCTGATGTAACACTATTTTATACACTCTGTGGCCTTCTTTATACCTCATACAACGTACTCGTAGTCAATTTTACTTGCACACAAGTTGCCTTCTCTACAACAGACAGACAGACAGACAGATTTTCCCTTACAAAAACAAAAAAACAAAAAAAACCACAAAAAACTTCCAAACTATACATTTTATACTTAAACTAGACCTAGACCAACATATTACCATATATCAAATTATAAACTAAACTAAAAGAAAAAGAAAAAACAACCTACAACCTGCGCCGGTCAACTTGTGTTTAGTGTTTGCCAAAATGTGGACTTCTACAACAACTACTACAACACACAGAAATCTTTGGCGAGTGGAGCCAAAGCCCCCCATAAACCAGAAAGAAAAAGAGAGATGTGAGCTACTCGTTAGTCTGTCCAAGTACAAGATCACGCGCTTGCTAAAGGTTAGCCCAAAACAAAAAAAAAAAACAAAACAAAATCCAAAAACATATAAGGACCACCTGTAGTTAGTACATTACAAAAAACATGCTATATCTCCTCTATCCAAGCAGGTCTGTGAAACTATTTCAGGCCTATCACCTCTCTCTCTTTCTCTCGCTCGCTCGCTATCCCACACACACACTAACTACCAATACCAAAACCCAACCAAACACACACACAACTCATATAACGTTAACTATTTACCTGACTTTGGCCTAGCCACCTCGATATGAATATCTACTGTACAGCTAGTTGGTAAAAAAAACCATCAAAATGCTTCTCCTCTATAAACCACAACTGTCCTTCTCTAAAGCCTCTCGAAACTCGTATGTATTTGCTTGCTCACGCTACTCGCTATCTCTACTCGCTGTAGCTATAGCTAACTACAACTCCCACCCCCCCAACTTACTCATGTATAAAGCAACATCTGCGATCTGTAAGTACATACACACACAAGCACACACACACACTTCACTAGCGGTCGCTCGTTCCTGGCCCTGACCCCTCTAATTAAGTAACTCGCTATTATCTAAACTGCTTAATATCTAACCCCTTAAAAATTTGACCACTGTCTTATGCATACTTTGTTTCTCTCTCTCTCCCTCTCTCTCTCTGTCTCGTTGGTTTTATTTGTATAAAGTTAAAGGAAATATGGTGTTACTCGTTGGTTTTACTCGTTAGTTTAGATTGTTAATATTACTCGTTTAACGAGTAGTATAAATTACGCAAATACATATTCTTCTCGTTAGAAAAGCTTCTTTTTTATAGCGAGTTTTATAAGCTGACGAATATAAATGCTCTTTCACGTTACTTCTATCCATCTTAAGCTGTTGAGTGCCTCGTTATTTTTACTAAACTCGCTAGCTTAAGCAAGGAGTCTTAAAACATTATGAGTGAAAAACTTTTAGACTCTAACTCGTCACCTTCTAAAAGTAACGAGTATAAAAAGCTGCCTTTTTCGAGCAAAATTTTTACAAGGATCTTTAAAAGCTTATGTATAAACAACATTTAGACTATAACTCGTTCTTATTTCCTTCATCTAAAAGTAACGAGTATAAAAAAAAATGTCTTATTCATGCAAAATTTATATAAGTCTACAAGGAGACTTAAAAGTGAATGTATAAACAACATTAAGACTCTTACTCGTCACTATTTTCTTCTTCTAAAAGTAACGAGTATAAAAAAAAATGTCTTATTCATGCAAATTTGGCTAAGTCTACAAGGAGACAGTTTTTCATGTCTTATTTTTATGCATCTAAAAGGAGTCTTAAAAGCTTGTGTATAAACAATATTTAGACTCTCACTCGTTACTATTTTCTTCTTCTAAAAGTAACGAGTATAAAAAAACTGTCTTATTCATGCAAATTTGGCTAAGTCTACAAGGAGACAGTTTTTCATGTCTTATTCTTATTCATCTACAAGGAGTTTTAGGATATTTAAACTCTCACTCGTTACTGTTTTCTTCTTCAAAAAGTAACCAGTATAAAAAAACTGTCTTATTCATGCAAAACTTGTATAAGTCTACAAGGAGTCTTAAAAGATTATGTAAACACAACATTTAGACTCTTACTCGTCACAATTTTCTTCTTCTAAAAGTAACGAGTATAAAAAACTGTCTTATTCATGCAAAACTTATATAAGTCTACAAGGAGTTTTAAAAGCTTATGTATAAACAACTTTTTGACTCTCACTCGTCACTATTTTTTCTTCTTCTAAAAGTAACGAGTATTTAAAAAAGGGTCTTACTTATGCAAAATTTGTATAAGCCAACAACGATAAGCTCGCTACTTTTAATCTCTTTCTAAAATCAAAATCTTTTCAATTGTAGCTGCTTATTTTACTCGTTGGTTTCTTTGGTTATAAGCTGACGATTTATAGAACAGAAATTTATTCAAAGAAAATACTTCTTAACCCTTCTTCTGCTTCTCTATATCTTTTAATTAAGTCAAAATAAAGAGTAACGAGTGCTAAAAGCTAAAGTAAAAGCAGCTTTATCTGAAACAGAAGCATACAGCAGAAACTTTTACACACATTTTTCTGCCTCTATCTGCATTTATCTCGAGACTCGTTAGTTCTTTACTAAAAGTAACGAGTATGAAAAACTGTCATGTGTATGCAACGACATAGATAAGCTTTCTAATTTTAAAAGTTACTTTTACTCATACTTAGCGTATAAAAGTAACGAGTATCGAAAACCAGAACCTATCACCAGACATTTGTACAAAGTAAAAGCACCTTCATGCAATAGATACGCGTTGTTACCCCTACCCCTAGGTCTGATTTCACTCTCCTACTGTCTTTCTCTGCAGCTGTCTAGTTAATAGATTTTCTCTATGTAGCGAGTAACTTGCAGAAATTTTATAGAGTGTAAAGACAGTCCTTATATCTCCCTCTCTATCTCTCTCTCTCTCTCTCTCTCGTTTGCTGTCCCTTTTGAAATGCCTTATACTACTTACTCGTTACTTTTGGAGTAACGAGTTTTATAGTCTGGAGATTTCACGTCACATTTGTATAAAATTAAAGCATATTCATTTGAAGCGAGCTAACTTTCACAGCACTCGTTACATTTGAATGTAACGAGTGTTGCTGTTAAGCGCGCTTACTTGGTCTATATACCTTTCTCTCTTTCCTTTAATTTGTAGGTAGCTCTACACTTAAGTAGCGAGCACCTGTTACAAAAGGTATCATCTGCAGGTATCCAGCGCGTTGTTACTATCACTCTCTTCCCCTCTCTCTCTCTCTCTTTCTATTCTACACTATCTCTCTATCTGTCTCTTTTTCTTCTCTCAGCGTTGATTTAGCAACTGCGTTTCCAGTACTTGTATTGTTGTATATCTCTCTCTCTCTCTCTCACTGTCCTACTCTGTCATCGCCTATCGATTCCCCTGCTCTGAAGCAACTGTACAAAAAAAAAAAAAACTTAAGCATAAGTAATATGTATAAAGAATACACTCTGCCTATATATATATATATAAATACATATATATATTATCTACATAACTCTAATGAAAACCAACAAAGGACTATAAAAATGCTAAAATACCATAAAATATAAATAAAACAAATTACTTTTCGTTTTTGGTAAGTTTCGTCGAGAAGAAACCAAAAAAATAAATACATCAAATGCCACTTTACTAAAGCCGCTTACCCCCATTTATGATCATTTATCATTTCCACATACATACTTAGTTCTTCCTTTCTGTTTCACTTTGTTTAATTGTTTTTATCTTTCTGATTTCCTTAACTGCTTTAATTTGGCTTTTTGCTTGCTCTATTCGCCACTCGCTGCTTGCTGCTCGCTACTCGTTGCATGTGCTTTTCAGTTACCATTTTCATTTCATTTGTTGTGTTGTGACTTTTTTTTATATTATTTTTTGTCTGCATGTTCTAGTAGTATATTCCACCAGTATATGTACATATATATATATATATATATTTTCCCCTTTTGTAGTCACCTGTGTATATATATATCTCTGTGTATACCTACCTACTACTACTACTACTTACCACTATATCCTATGCCGCAAAGAACAGTTGGAAAATATATATTTTCAATATCTCTGGCCAATGGCTGAGCCCAGACCGTTTACCAGCTGGGTTCAGCCCCTGTCCGGGATTGTATTCCTCTAGTAACTTAAAAAAAAAAAAAAAAAAACAACAAGTAGACCTTTTACTGCCATATTCTCATGCATATCTTACTCTACATACTCTCGTAAATATAACATTTAAAAGCAACAACAAAAAGTTTGAAAGAAAAACAAAATCAAAATTAACCGCGACCAAATTACCAATTGTTTCGTTTCAAATCTTCTTAGAACCACACAAATTTATCTCTCTACATATATACATAATATATATATATATGAATATCGAACTATATATATAACGCTTTATCTATTTTCTGCTAGTAAATCCAATCGAAATTCAATTTTAGGTCATACCCCCTTAACTATGTACACTGGGCCATAAAGTAGAAGTTAATGAAAAACGGTGATTGGTTGATACTTTTATGATGCTAAAAGGCAGGAAAGAAATAGCTGTTCTTCTAAAGCAGGAAAAAGAAAAATGAGTAAAAAAAATGAACTGAGAAAAAGAGAAAAGTAGAATGAATGAGAAGAGTAGCAGATTTCAACAAGTTGATGAAAGGAAAATGGAAAGAAAACTAGAGGAAATCAAAAGAAGTGGTAAGAAAACAACAGAGAAGGCTTTACTTAGTAAGAGAGTAAAAATGAAGTTTCAAAGAGAGGGAAGAGAGAATCAAGAATAAGAATTCAAAGTGGGAAAGAAAGAATCAGAAGTGAAGTTTCAAAACGGAGAAGAAGAATCAAGATTAAAGATTCAAAGAAATAAACAAAGAAAGAATCAAGAATGAAGATTCACAGAGAAGAAAAATGTATCAAGAATGAAGACTCAAAGATAAGAAAAAGTTAAAGGAGAATCAGGAAGAACAAAGTCAAGCAAAAATTTGTAAACTCAAAAATTTAAAAAGGAATCAAAAATAGAAGAAAATTAAGACTTGAATGAAGAGGAAATAGAAAACATTACAAGAACAAATAAATGACCCAAAAAGAATGAAAGAAAACAAGCAGTTAAGAAAAGAAAAGACGACAACAGACAAAGCTTCGAATTGGGAAGAAATGAAGAAAAAGAGGAAACAGAATGGTGAGAAAAAGAAGTAAGTAAATAAGGAAGTCAAGTTACATTGAACAACCTACAACGCCAATGCGTATACCTTCAGCTACCCTAAAAAAATCGGAGCTTAATGACAAGTAGAAATTTTGTGCTATTTGTGCACTTGGAATTCTCAAGTCTTTATTCGCCGTCTGGGTTATTTAAATAGGATTTGCAAATGGCTTGATGGTGTGACAGCAACTGAAAGTGTACTGACGAAGGCTAAGCCATGTTGGCAGCCGAAACGGCAGTCTTCACAGCCACAGCTATTCACTTTGGCGGAAGTCAAGATTATTAGAAAAAACTTGAAAATCACACGTGATAAATGAAAGAAGTAAAAAAAGAAAAAGATAAGGAAGATTAAAGAGGAAGAGTTAAAAAAGGGAATGAGGAGAGTAATATATGAAAGAAGTAAAAAAAAGATACAAAAAGAGATTACGGAAAAGAGTTAAATAGGAAGAGAATATAAAGAAAAGGTCAGAAAACGAAGAAAGGACTGGATGAGTAACACATGAAAGAAGTAAGAAAAATAGAAAAAGAGAGAAAGGAAGAGGTAAAAAAGAAAAAAGGGGTTAAGGAACAGTTAAATAGAAAAGGAATTTAAAGAAAAGAACAGAAAACAAAAAAACACAGGATCAGTAGTTCATGAAAGAAGTAAGAAAGATAGAAAAGGAAAGGAAAATGTAAAAAGAAATTGGAAATAAGAAAGAGTTAAATAGAAAAAGAATACAAAGAAAAGAACAGAAACAAAGGAAAGGCACAATGAGTGATACATGAAAGATTGAAAAAGAAAATGAGGAAGAGCTAAAAATGAAAAAGGAATGAGGAAAAGTTAAAAAAAAAGAAAATAATGAAAAGAAAACAAAACAAAGAAAAGACATTATAAGGGATACATGAAAGAAGCAAGAAAGATTAAAAAAAGAGTGAGAAATAGTTAAAAAGAATACTAAAAAAGCTCATAAGAAAGGAAGATAACTAAACACAAATAGTTTCTTTTATAGCAACAAAAAACCCCCGTTTCTATAAATTTTCAGCCTAGAACCTGGAGCAGGCACATTGCTATCTCGTGTGCATACGAAAAAATCTGAAAGCAGCACTGCTTCCACACACACAGAATAAGCTGTAAAAGCGCCGCTGCGTTGCGTGTTCGGCTTGCGCTGCGACGCAGTCGTTGCTATTGAAATTGAAAGCAATTTTAGCGCTTCTCTCACACACACCAATGCAAAAATGTAAATGTATTTTTTTCCTGCCTCTGCTCTAGAAGCAGCATCCCACCTAATTTGATAAGGCCATGGGGATGCACACCCACAAGGGCTTCTGTCTGTCTTTCGTTTTTGCGCGCATGCTGCTTTGGAATTCCCCAACAGTTTTAGCAAAGCAGGCATGGAGAGACTGATGTTGGAACGGTTCAGATTAGGCATTGATCGCTGATGATTAAGTGTGGTTACTCATGAAACAGCAGTACGATCTACCTCCTCCTACCACCACAAAGGTGTTGTGTGTCTCTGTTTAAAGTTATGCGAAAGTATAACATGACCTAGAGCCGGCCAAAAACTGCAAGTTTACTACTGGAAGGATTAATAACAAATAGAGGGACAGAGAGGAAAGTAGAAAATAATGGAAAACAACAAAAAAAGATACAAGAAAGAGAATACAGAATGATTTTTAAGTGGAAGAAGAAAAGAGGCAAGAGAATACAGAAGTTTTTGGTATAATACGAATAAAAAGGGCAAAGAGGATAAAAGAAAATGGGAAAAAAAAGAAAAGTTAATGAAGAGAAACCAGAATCAGAGCTAAAAAATAAAGCAAGGAAAAGAACCAGGACCAAGTACAAAAGAAAATAAAAACAGAATGAGTTATAAGTAAAATTATTATGAAAGAATGAACAGGAATGCAGGAATTTGTTTCTGGAAGACTTAGAAAGAACACAGAAAGATACAAGGAATGGAATACAAAGAATATGTAGGACAAAGAGCATACAAAGAAATGGGTAAAAACACAGCATACCAAAAGAGAAAACAGAATGAGTGTTAAATGAAAGAAGTAAGCAAAGCACACAGAAAAAATAGATTCAAAAAAGACTGGATATGTCTTTAATATCCTTTTGATCATCCAACGGAGCTGAAAATCATCCAAGGGATAATAATTTTCTATATCCTTTGGATAGTTTTCAGCTCCGTTGGATGATTAAAAGGTTATTATAGACATAACCAGTCCAAATGGATACGGAAATCATCCAATGGATATATTTCAACATCTTTTTTTTCTCTGTGTAGAAAATAAGTAATTGAGAAGGAGCTTAAATGAAGACCAGAAAGGCGCATAGAAAGGAATAAAAGGAATTATAAAGGAAAGATAAAAATGGGGAAAAAGAACAGAAGTTAAAGGAAAAGGAGAAGAGAAAGGAATAATAGGTAAAGAAGAGTATACGGAGGAAAGAACTAAATAGGGGGAAAATAGGGAATAGATTGAGTGATAAACGAAAGAAGTTAGGAAGAAAGAAAATAGGGAATTATGAAAGAGCTTAATAGAAGACTGGAAAGGAAGCAAAAAGGGGTAAGAGGATAGATGAAAATGGGGAAAAACACAAACATGGAGTAAAAAAGGGAATGAAAAGGAGAAAAAAAGGGAATAATAGGAACATCCGACTACACGGAGGAAAGAAGTAAGTGGGGGATAAAATAGAGAACAGATTGAAAGAAGTAAGGGAGGAATTGGAAATAATGGAAGAGCTTTAAAGAGGTATGGAAAGGCGCAAGGAAAGGAATAAGAGGAAATAAAGATAGAAGATGAAAATGGGGGAAAAAAATGAAAGGAGGGAAGATAAAGGAGAAAGAAAAGAATAATAGGAAAAGAAATGGGCAGGAAGGAAAGAAGTAAATGGGGGAAAACAGAGAACTAATTGAGTGATAAATGAAAGAAGTAAGGGAGGAAGCAAATTGGGAATTATGGAAGAGCTTTAAAGAAGTATGGAAAGGCGCAAGGTAAGGAATAAGAGGAAACAAAGAAGAAAGATGAAAATAGGGAAAACAACATGGAGAAACATGGAGAAAAGTGGAGACTTATAGGAAAAAAAGAATTCAAGGGGAGAAGAGTAAGTTAGGGAAAAACATATAGAGTGATACATGCTAAAAGTAAGAAAGGAAAACAAACAGGAATGAGGAAGGATTCAAAAGAATGAAAACTGGAAAAGCACAACAATAATAAAGATCAAAAAGAACAGGGGGAAAAGAACAGAAAACAAAGAAGGAGAAGAGCGATAAGTAAAGCAAGTAAGGAAGCAAAAAAAAAGGAATCGATAGAAGATAGAAAAAAGACTGAAGAAACATCAAAAATAGAACATTGAAAGCAAAATTAACCAAAATCGTGGCATGCTTTTAGGCAAAACCTAAGGAAAAGAGAAGAAAAGAAAAGTTAGAGAAAAGTAAACAGAAATCAAGCAACATTAAAGTACAACTAATGCCGCAGATCAACTTTTTTGCCTAGTGTACGCTATAATTTATATAATTTCACAACATTTACCCCCTTTTTCCCCCCTTCCTCCCCCCCTTTTTTAACTTTTGCACTTTTAGTTTCATATTTTCTTCAAAACAAAAAAAAAAAACACAAAGAAAAAAATTAGAAATCAAAAGAAACTTGAAAACTTGCAAAAATGATTCCTTAAATGCTAATCCCGTTTAATCTCTATATCTCTCTCTCGTCTCCTCCTGTTGTGCAGGACCGCACAATATCATACGTTCCGCAGCTACCTCGCCAACCAGTTCTACCTCATCGCCACCATCGCCGCCCACTGCATTGACCTCGCCCACCAGCAGCTCCCTGAATGGCAGTTTGGCCGCTGCCGTTTACAATCTGCACGCGGCGCACACCTCACCGCCACGTCCCGGCAGCGTGGGCAGCAGCAGTTTGGCCAGCAATTTGTGCTCCTCCACCAGCGGCGGCGGCTGCGGCGGCGGCGGAGGCGGCAGCAGTCCCAATGCCTCACCCTCGCAGTCCCAGCAGCAGCAACAACAACAGCAACAGCAGTCGCAACCCGCGGCTCCTCAGCTGCCACTACGCATGCCACCACCCACCAGCGGTGGCATTAACGAGCCACAGGAATGCCCCTACTGCCGACGCACCTTCTCCTGCTACTATTCGCTCAAGCGACACTTCCAGGACAAGCACGAGCAATCGGACACGCTGTATGTATGCGAATTCTGCCACCGACGCTACCGCACCAAGAACTCCTTGACCACGCACAAGAGTCTGCAGCATCGCGGCTCGAGCGGTATGTTGAAGCGTCTGCTAAAGACATCGGCCATCAAGCACGGCCTGGTGGGTCACGGGGCCCATCACGGGCATCCGCATCATCATGCGCTGTCGCATCAGCGCACCAGCCTGTTTGATTTCACCAGCGAGCTGGGTCAGCCACCGCCGGGCATCCAATAGGATTTAAGATGGAATGCAATTTTTTAGAGAATTTCCACCATTTGTTTATATTTAATTAATGTTTAGTTTTTTTTTTAATTATTATTTTTTTGGCTAACAGCAGAGACCAGCTACACATACTTTGCCTCCCCTTTGGATTAAGTTTTAGGCTATAGTTTTTTTTTTTCTCTCCTTTTGATTAACTCCCCCCCATCCCCCTTACTTAGTAGTTGTGCAATACCTCAAGAAGATTTACTTATTAGCATTTAGTTGACAACAAAAATGGGAAGAGAATGAAGGACTAGAACATGAAAACACATGAGCTGAGCGATAAGTAGACCAAATATCAGTGGGCAACACAAATAACAAAAAAAAAACTTAAAAAAAAAATTTTAAAAACATATCAAAAAATTCGTATACGCTGCTGCCTGGTCTAGCTCAGACAAAATATGGTCGCGTTCAGCAGGCATTTGAGTGCATCAATGGTTTAGATGGTGTGAGTGTTTGAGTAGCTTAAGTGAGGCTACAATTTGTGTATGTGTACCGAAAGTCTAGCAAGTTTTGTTACCTTGGATTGGAGTTGAACAGAAAAGAAGGCAAACTGCGTGAACCTGAAGCTTCGATATGGACTTCAACTAGCAGCGAGAAGAAAACGAATCGAAAACTTGACAACTTGTACACGATTATTTCTAAATATTTTCTTCAACTAGAAAACATTTAAAACAGTGAAAAAGCATCGAAATTTCTATATAGTTACTCATAGCCCAAAACTTTGGCCGCCTTGAATAAGGAAAGACCGAAAACACTTTCAGTTCATTGAAATCACGCTTCTAAAGTGCTTACTAGCGTGTCTCTTCTCTTTCGCAGAGTCACTTTTCTCTCATGCTACACCACAACAATAAATAACAACACTTACACTTCAAGCACATATTTTTGGGTGTTTTTGACGATTAACAGTGTCGTGATAATCGATTAGTTTGTGTATGACAGACTACCTGAGGAGGGCGAAAATGAGGTCAAACCGCATAGTAGAGAAATTTAAATAAAAAATAACATCTTTTGATGTTTCGGTAGCTAGTATTTGCTCAGAGAGTTGAGTCGCTGGCCCTACTCCTCTATACTGGTGATGAGTCCAGGCCCATCTAGTTATCAAGCTTCAGCGATTTCTCAGCCTACAGGCCAATTCGGCTACTTGATTCGCCTTCTCACAATTAGCTCACCACGAACCGGAGTCCGCGGCTAACCAGAGGACTCTTGACTCGTTTTATGGAGTCGAAAGTTCGTGAGTTCTTTGAGTCGACTCCATTCAACCTGGATGACCTATCTCCCACTCGAGATTAGAATTAGAAGAAGAAAAAGAATATCTTTATATTTTGGATGAAACAAAACGGCTTAAGGAAACACACAAAGAGCATAACCGTTTTTGCTTCATGTTGTTCTGTCTTTGATGTGTGCTGTTCACCTTGAAAATATGTGTAAATGATTACTTACGAGCTCCCTAACAACTAGCACTTAGAGAACATTGTAATCAAAAACCCCCTTGATGAGTCTTTTTCAAACCCTTTTGATGATTTTTATGAGCGATATAAAGAAGATTCGAACATGACTTAAGCATATGTGCTCAAAATGAAAAAGACTCGCAAATGAGCCGAAACTAATCAGAAAAACGAGTTATAAAGGACTCTCTAAGAACAGTCGTGGCTAGGGTACCATTTTTTTCATACTAAAGCGCAAGCTAAGTTCAAGTTTTAACAAATTTAATATGAGCACCATCTTTGGATTGAAAATTCTCGAACAGAAAGCTAACAATACTAGAATAGTTGTATCAAACTTTAAAGCAGGTGCCGGCAAAAAACACAATCACACTTTGGTAGTGGTATGTGTGAGCTGCAATAGACACGAAACTGAGAGCAGCACACAAAAACTGATTTAATTTGCTCTGCGGCTGTAGTAGCGATGTAGCTAAGCAAGAGCCGAACACGCAGCGCTGCGGCGCTGCAATGCTACACGACGAGTTTATACTGAGTGTGTGGCAGCAGCGCTGCTTTTGAGAGTTTGCCTATGCCCAGTAGATAGCGACGTGCCAACCTCTGCTTTAAAGACTTATTTCCAGTACTAAAGTCTTCAAGCAATTCTAGAATTCTTCGACTAATTCGACGAAGTCTTATTTCCAATACTAAAGTCTTAAAGCAAACCTTGAATTCTTTAGTCCAACCGAAAAGACTTATTTCCAGCAGGAAACAGTACTTGAAAATCCTATAATTTGTACTCAAATCAATGTTTTAGTACTTGGTTTAAACCAATCCGGAATCCACCTAACTCTGACCCTTTTTTTTTCAAAACTTCAAAACTGAAGTCTTACAACAAAATTAGATTTCTTGTATTCAACGGATAAAACATATTTCCAGTATGGAACAGCAATTGAAAATCGTTTAATTTGTAGCTACACAATTACTTGATGTTGTGATGTTTCGAACCGGCCAAAGAAGTAAAAGAAGAAGTTGCTTTAGAACGACCAGAAACCACCTATTCTTGACCTTATTTCCACTTATGAAGTCTTAAACAAACCCAGAATTCTTGTTGTATTCAACTGAAAAGTACTTGCAAATCCTACAATTCGTACTCACATCACTGTTTTAGTGCTTGGTTTGAAAAAGGCTGGAATCCTTCTATTTTTGACCTAGTTTCCAGTAATGAAGTCTTAAAACGAAGCAAGACTTCTTTTTTCCAACCAAAAATACTTTTTTCTAATACTTTAAAATCGTATTAGTCGTACTCAAACCTAATGCTTTAGTACTTGTTTTGAGAATATCCTAAATCGACCTATTTCTGTCACTGTTCAAATGTGAAAATCTCTCAATGTAGGAACAAAGAACAGGCACTAGATAAAATGTTACAAAAATCGAACATGTTCGTGCAGGGAAATAAAATCTCTTTGGAAGCCCAAAACTAGCTTAAGCCAGCGATGGGCAATCAAAGGCTCTTTGAGCTCTCAACGCCAGAGATGTCAAAGCTTTAATAAATAGAAGCATCAAAAAACTACAAGCACTGGAACTTTGCGAAGCAATAGGCACAAACTGATTGTTATTGGAGCACACTTTTGTAAGATTTTTGGTGACCGCCGTTGGTTTAAACATTTTAGGGAATTTAGAATTTAGAAGGGCTTGGTTTAGATTAAATATATGATTGGCTTAAGCTCGATTTCTCCATGTTCGATTAGCAAACTGCATTTCGTTCTATGGGTAGGAAGTTCTCTTGTCACCCCTTTGCAGTGAAAGGTATTGATCGATATTGGGTGAAATTGTCTTTGAGAAAGCTAAATAACTTAATCTCTGGTCATTTCGAGCAACAAATTTGTTCCGGCGATTACCTAAACCAGGGACCGGCAAAAAAACACAGTAACTTTTTGTCGTGTGCTCATCAACAGCAGGTTGTCTCTTTCTCTGACACTTAGTGATGATTGAAGTTCTGAGCAGCACAATAACTTATTATCACTTTGCTATGCGACGAGCTTGTACTGTCTGTGTGAAGACAGCGCTGCCTTTGAGAGTTTCCCTATGCCCAGTAGATAGCAACGTGCCGGCCCCTGGCCTAAACTGAACTTTTGAGAAATTAGGCCTTGGTCTCAGGGTGTCTTTTTACTAGTTACTAGTTAGCCGTCGGTGCCTTGGATCGCTACATTACCCCTTTCTGATACTCAAGACTCCTGGCCGTGTAAAGTAGGCGAAGAATTTTGCTAGTGGGCGAGGCGGTTCACTGGAACGGTTTTGGTCGACATTTTCCAGGGAGGCCTCGTAGAGCAGATCCGAATGGGGACGTAAAACTGTTGCGGGGCCATTCCAATCCGACTGTAGTTTTGGGCATCGCACCAAATATCACATTTGGGAGTCTGCCTTTAGACGGCTTGACGTTTTACGAGAGGCTGCTTAATGGAACTTGACTGACCAGCATCGATGGTGTGTTAAGTCAGGCCAACGTGCTGAAGGAACCCATTTTTGAAAGCATTAGCAAGATTTTGGTTCAAAGGCTTCCAATTCTGTATGCTGGCATAGCAGAGGTACACCTTTGTTTGTTTGACTCCACACCACACAACTCTACTTTTAAGCCAAGGTACACCGAACATTTTGTAACACTTAGAATCCATAGAACTACTTCAAAAGTATGCAAAAATTGTGTGCACACACCTGAAGACCCTTGTATCGGCCCTCAAACTGAACACTGCTGAGCGCTTCCAATTTCTTGTTGTTTACTTTAACACAATAATTTTTTTTTCCTAGTTTTTATTTAAGCATATATACATCTATCTTATACTCTAAACAATATACCATACACACACACAAACACACATTAATATATCTAAATATAATTTTTTTTTTTGTGCTGCTTATGATTCTCTAAAAAATATGAAATTCCAAGAAAATCCAACTTGAACTTAAAATTGTAAGAAAACAACATAGTTTTTTTTTCGCTTAAATTAAAATCTAGTTCTAAGGACAAAGTAAGTAAAACAAAAAACAAAAACAAACACACACAAAAAACGTTATCAGGGATTAACAAAAATATATCAAGTATGTCAAAAACAAAAACAAAACAAAAAACAAGCAAAAAGTAGTAAAGTCAGTTTTTTTTCTACTTATATACGACGAATAAAAGTAACAACAAATTCAAATCAATTTTTTTATATACATTTATAAACCCTTAAATAATATATACATATATAGCATATAGATATATATATATTATATACATACTTACATAGACACAACAAAAAAAAAAAAAACAAACAAACAAACAAAAAAAAACGCCACCAACAAAAACCGCAAAGTAACTCAGTGATTTTTCACCAGCCAAGTACAAATGTTCTGAAACAATATCAAACGTAAAAAGAAAATTATCAGGGCGAAGTTTTTGTTTGGTTGAAAAAAAAAAAAATCAAATTTTGTACATATATTTTTTTTCGAAAACAACAACAAAAATGGAAGTGCAAAACACACAGCTCCAAATTGTTATTTGCACTTTTAAAAAAAATGAAGAAGAAAAGATAAATTAAATCGAAACGTTAAATGTCTCAGGAATTTCTCTATAACAACAAATTTATAGCTTAAGCTACACACCCACACACACACACAAAAGCACACATAAGTAGTTGCACTAAGTACATACATACATATGTCTCTTAAGAAGTAAACCCCCCCTTCCCCCTCTCTCCACTCTGTCATGGGCATATCAGAACCTACAAACATACATACTTACTTACACTTAAATCAAAACAAAAAAAAAAAAGAGATAAAATGGCCACAATGTAGTTTCTTTTTCTAGTATTCTCTGTGCCATGCTACACGAACACACAAACATAACACACACACACACAGAAATTGGGAAGGCTGGATATGAATAGTCCATCCAAATTTATGCATTTTTTTCTATGAAAACCCATTTAAGAAAACCAGCTAAATTCATTGCCCCCCAATCAACAGGAAGGGACTGACGCTTGAGTTTAAATAAGTTGGGATTCTTCAGAGAAAAGTAATAGACGTTCTAGGGTTTTAGGATAACCTGAGAATAAAATAAAACTTGGTTTCTTGGTAAAGGATTTCTTATAATCAACAAAAAATAGTGTACATATTGGGCAGCTGTTTCGTTCAATTCCCATTCATCTCATCAGTGAGTTTCAAAGGCTGATGCCAACAAGCCGTTTTAAATACAAAAGCTTTCATTATTTGATCAGTTTTCCTTCTGATGTTAAACCATAAGTTCTTGTATAAGAACAGTATAAGACTCTAGTTTGATAATTTTCTTAATTTTTTTAAATTTGTTCACAAATCTTGGCTCACTATCTTATCCATATGAAAAAACATAGTTAAATTACAAGTATAAGACTTAGTATAAGAGTCACTTATACTCCTTTAGTAAATGATTCTGCCAAATATTTAGAAAAGTGTTCGCTATACTCGTATTCCATATATATGCACCAGCAAAATCATTCAAAAAGTCTTATATACCTCTTATACAAGGTCTTATACTTCAAGTGATTAGTTATAAGCGAAAAAAGTTTGGGGAAATAGGTTAACTAGCTTAATACAAAGTCAAACATCATTTTTGGTATGAAAAATTCAACTCTTATACCAGGTCTTATACTGAGTGAAAAAAACATAGAAGTAAAACAGAATAGTATCACCGCAAAAAATACAAATTCAAATAAATCGTCGTTCAAAATGGTTCAAAAATGTCTTATACAACTCTTATACTCTTATACAGGTCTTATACTTGAGTTTTGTAGTCAAAAATCATAAAAGTAAAGGAGAATATTATCACCACACCCAAGAAAAGACAATTAAGAAGTTAAGGAGGTCGTATAAAGCTCTTATACTTGGTCTTATAATAGCATCAATTAGACACAAGTCAGAAAATTCAAAGTAAAACAGAATTGTATCACCACACCATATACAAATTAATACGAATTTTAAAAAGTCTTTAAAAATGGTTCAAAAAGGTCTTATACAACTCTTATACCAGGTCTTATAATTGAATTGGTTAGTCAAAAAGCACAAAACTAAAGGAGAATAGTATCAGCACACCCAAAACGGATTAATACGAAGTAAAGGAGGTCTTATAAAGCTCTTATACTTGGTCTTATAATAGCATCAATTAGACACAAGTCAGAAAATTCAAAAATACTGGTTCTAAAAATGAAAAGTAAGAGTCTACCAGCACTCAGAGCAAGTTAATGTGTAGTCAATAGGTCTTAAACTGCTATAATACATGTTAAAAAAACCTTAAAGAGATAAAAGTATCACTGCCTGCAGATCAGATGAATTCGAAGTCCAAAGGTCTTAAAAAGTTGATTCATTAGGTCTTATAATAGGACTGACCATGAAAAGAAAAGGGTAAAGTAATACTCTCAAAAACTTCTTATATCTTCCAAGTCTTATACTAGAAATGGCACTGAAAATGCAAGAGAATAGTCAGTTAAATTCGAAGTCTATAGGTTTTATATAATTCTTTTAGCGAGGTCTTGCGCCAGGCCATTAAAATAAAGACAAAATAAAAGGGTAACAAAACACGACTCCCAGCTCAGATTACTTCTCAGAAACTTCTTATACGAGCTCATATGCTAGCCAAATCAGTTAAATTCGAAGTCTATATGTCTTATATAAATCTTATAATGGGTCGTATTTTGGTTCACGACACGGAAATGGATTTGCAAAAACAGGAACATGAGAAAACGGGCCTAAGTCTACCCAGTTTTAAGCCAAGTCTTATACCCAGTCTTATACTTGTATCAACACTAAATAAAGGACTTAAAAATCAATAAATTTGAAGAAACCTTCTAAATTTGAACTGTATAACAGAACCAGTTGTAGTATAAGACTTCATACTCCCCCATAACAAGTCCCATACCAAGGCCTGTACAATATCTATTATTAAGTCTTATAGGAAGCATTTTACCAAGTCTTACGCACAGTCTTACACGTCTGTCTTATACCAAGTCAAGCATTTCACTTCAAAAATTCATTTCCCCAGTCTTATACCAAGTGTTATAACAATTCATTGTTGCTACTCGAAAGAAAAGAATCGAAAATTTATACATTAAAAGATATCTGTTTAATGTGAACTCTATAACAGAATCAGCTGTAGTATTAGACCTTAGAATAATCCCCCAAATCACTTCACTCTAAAGGGCGTCTTAGTAGTTTGAATTGTACAAGTCTTTTACCAAGTCTTATACCCAATCTAACAGAAAGTTTTATACAAAGTCTTATACTAAGTCTTATACGTGCAGAAATATTAAATAGACGTCTAAAAATCATTAAGTTTAAAGATATATGTTAAATTTTGAGTCTAAAGAAGAATCAGCTGCAGTAAAAGACCTTAGCATCACCAGCATATTAACCAGTCGTCTATTCTAAAACCAGTCTTATACCAAGTCTTATTCCAAGTCTTATACCAAGTCTTTTACCAAGTCTTATACCAAGTCTTATACCAAGTCTTATACTAAGTCTTATACGTGCAGAAAAATCAAAATGACGTCTAAAAATCAATAAGTTTGAAGATATCTTTTAAATTTTGAATCTAAAGAAGAATCAGCTGCAGTATAAGACCTCAGCATCACCAGCATAGGTCAACCAAGTCTTATACCAAGACTTATACCAAGTCTTATACCAAGTCTTTTACCAAGTCTTATACAAGTCTTATACCAAGTCTTATACCAAGTCTTATACACAGTCTTATACGTGTAAAAATAACAATTGACGTCTAAAAATCAATAAGTTGGAAGATATCTTTAAAATTTTTTGAGACGTTATACAGCAACAAGTCTAACCAAGTCTTATACCAAGTCTTTAAGTATACCAGTTTAACAGTTACAAAGAAACTAAAAGTCTAAAAATCAATGAGTTTGAAGATATCTTTTAAATTTTGAATCTAAAGAAGAATCAGCTGCATATAAGACCTCAGCATCCAGCATAGGTCAACCAAGTCTTATACCAAGTCTTTTACCAAGTCTTATAACAAGTCTTATACCAAGTCTTATACTAAGTCTTATACCCAGTCTTATACGTGTAAAAATAACATTGACGTCTCAAAATCAATAAGTGGGAAAATATCTTTTTAAATTTTGAATCTACAGAAGATTCAGTTGCAGTATAAGACCTCACCATCTCCAACATTGGTCAACCAAGTCTTATACAAATTGTTACACCCAGTTTTATGCCCAGTTTTACACTCAGTCTAATACCCATTCTTATGCTTGTACCAACCAACTTGTTTCATCTTCAAAAATCATTAATTCTTAAGAGATCTGTCAAATTGGAAATCTTTAGTACAACCAGTGGCCGTATAAGACCTCCTTAGACCCTGAAGAACGTCTTATTTTCCAAAGTTGAACAGCAGAGCGTCAGTCCCCTACCTGTGGGGCCCCACAAACAAATCAAAATTGGGGGCTCAACCACTCTCGTTTATAAGCGTTTTTTTTTAGTTTTTAATTTATTTATTCAGCCCTAAATATCTCTCTTGCTCTATATAAATCTAATAAATATATATAGAAATATAAATATAATTTTTTTCCTAGTTTTAACCATATTTTTTCGGCATTAATTTCTATCTATTTAATAACTTTTACATATAAATTAACATATTTTTTTTTTGAACAAAAAAAAAAACGAAAAATAATGCAAATGCGCAAACAAACAAACTGTGATCTTATGAAAAAAAAAAAAAAAAAAAAAACAAACGAAAATGTTTCACATTTTCTTTGTACGAAATTCTTGTTTTGGCTGTTCCTTATTATTTTAAAAGAAAATTTTACAAATTTACAAAATTTATGTTTAGGTATTTAACAACAACAACAACTCAGGCAAACCTACACACACACACACACACACAAACTGTGAAAAACTTTTGTATTATTTTTTGTGCAGAAATCAAATATTGTTTATGTTTAATTAAATTTATTCAAAATTTTTTATATATTTAAAAGAGAAAAAAGCAAAATGTTGGAATGGAAAATAAAAAAAAAAAACAAACAAAAATATGGTTTAATGATTTTGAGTTTTGGTTTCCCCACCCTGTGCCCCCAACCCTTCCAAAATCAGAGTTAAGCATGGCCCACACACAGCAGAGGAATACAAGAAGAGAGTAGTTTGACTAGCTGTAAAGTAGGAACACACAAACACACACACACACACACAACAAAAACTTCCCCCCTTAAAGAAAATGCAACGCATATCAACCCCCCACAAAAAAAAAAAAAACACAAAAAAATTATTAACAACCACAATTTAGATAATTGAAAATTATTAGTCAAAATTATTATAAATATAAAAAATATATGAGAAATATATAAAAAAAAAAAACAAAAAATATAAATCAATATTATGTGTATCCACATACATTTCGAAAAACTATGCTGTTTATTGATTTGACTTTTCGGTATTTTAACATTTAACATAAAAAAAACAAAACAAAAAAATCTGTGATTAACTACAAAATTTAAATTTTTAAAATTAAATGTATAGCGCCCACATGTTTACACTTGATAATGTTTAAAAACAAAAAGAAAGAAAGAAAGAAAGCATATGCAGTTGCATTTTTCCACCCCACTTCCTTTTTTTTTTTTTTTGGTATCTGTAATTTCGAACACTTTAAAAGTCCGAATTTATTCACACACACACTCTCACACACACGCACACTCTTACATAAGTACATATAGCATGTATAAACAAACAAAACTTATTCAAGTTGAGGTAGCTCAGACCTCATCTCAGGCCGTAGGGATTATCCTCTCGGAAACCAACCGAGACCGAAACAACGCAACAAAAAAAAAAGCAGAAAGAAAAACCCCCTCCCCATAATAATATTAATAATTATTAATTAATTATTAACAAAGCATGTTTAAGTGTATTGAACCCACATTGGAAATATGCATCAAATTGGAATACAATATATATATGCAAACATATATATATATACTATATATATATATACTAATAATATAATTACATGTATACAGAGAACACACATAAATTATAAAAATAAAAACTCTAAAAAAAATCTTATGTACCACAAACTGTGTTTTTATTTTGTTGTTGGAATGTGCTGCCATGGGCAGGTAATGGCCTTTTCAGTCCTTGCAGCGAAATAAGAGGATATATATGACTGGAAGTGCTCAAACTAGACGATATTTAGAAATGTCTACGCGAATACGACTTCACCACCCTCTCCCCCCCCCCGGACATCACTCCGTCTCAACTAAAACACTAATCACTAAACCAGCACTCCCTCCTTAGCCCGCCCCCCTTCCCCCCCCCCACCTCGCCTCTCCTTTCCCCCTTTGATTTTATTCTTACACTTACTTTTACCTATTTTACCCCTTGCTTTTTTCACCACGCCCACCTCCCTTTTCTTTTTTTCTCACCACCCTCATTGGGGAAAGATTTGAGTGCTAAACTTGGGCTTATATTCGGCGGTGTCCCACAAATCTCTTCCAACCAAATTCCAACCCAAAACCAATTCTCGGTGTCCTAGAAATCTCTTTCGGTTGGTTTCAAATCTCTAGTGATTTGGTTAGAGATTTTGCTAAATTCACCGCTAAAACTATTTTGATAAGCAAAATTAGTTTTGGAAATGTAAACTACATTATTTTACTGGATAGGCTGCATCAAATAAATAACATGTTTAATTTGATTTAATATTGAAATTAGCTTTTAATAATTTTTCGCAAAACCAACCGAAGGCTGCCATATCAATCAAAACCGTCGTGCCACTAGATGGCGCCACCGGCCTCACTAGCGCCGCATGGGAAATTCAACAACAACAAACGTGCCAAGGGCTGGCAAATTCTGCTCAATGATTGGCGCGCAAATATTTTTAAATTTTTCATGTTAATTTTGGGTAACGCGACTTAAATTTAAATTATAATATTAGCATGAATCATTAAACTTATGCAACAACTAACAGAATTCCTTTTAACATCATTTAAATTCAAAACTAATATAAGGGAAATTTTTTTGCGCGTGATCCAGCCCTGTTTTGTGAGATGGACAACTATTTTGAACCCAATTGGACCAATTCTCTTTCCCACTAAGAAAATGAAATCTCTTGAAGTTCTGGGACACCGACGGATTTTTCGAGAGATTTGCAAACCAACCGAAGACAAAATCTCTAGAGATTTCCAGGACACCCCCGATTATTTACGCAGATATTTCTTACAGAATACCAGACTGGGTTTCGAAAATGGTAAACGACAATAGTGGTATTCTTGAAAGTGATTTGCTTTGGATTTCGTGCATCAGCTGCTCACGACAGCTTCATACAAAATGTGCAGTGTTCCCAGAAAAAGGTAGGAAAGTAGCTGATTTCCCGAAATCATTGCATTTCTTTTTATATTTAGCCGTTTATTAGGGATGGGGGGATATTTTCGATAGGTTTTAAGTATGTGTTAGTGGAGGGCGAGCGTATTGAGAGTATGGTTTGTAAGTATGAGAAGGGAAAGTGGGATCAGAAGCAGAAAAGCGCCATCCAACGGCGGAAAGCAGAAATAAAAAGATCGCCATCCCACTTTATAGGTTGCAGGGCGAGATCGGCCGTCGGGGTAAAGTTATAAAGTAAATAGGCGTCCTTCTCCCACGCCAAAGCTAAGGGCTTAGGCCTTGGCCTTGGATTCGGGCGATGACCCGGAACATGGGAATGGGATCGGCAACGGCAACTAGACCAAGGCCGCGCCTCTATAAAGGAAACACCGGACGTTGTCAAGGGCACAGTCAGGCGTAAGAAAAATCGAGAGCGGAAGCCAGAAATATATATATTTGATATTATTTCTGGAAATTAATTAGTGAATATTTTTTAAAAAGTGAGTTTAAAAGTTGGTCGTAGCTTGCCCAAGTATTGAAGGCAAACTTGAGGAGACTAGACTAAAGCACCGTTTCCTGTCTACGCAAGTGAGTCCGTTCCAAAAAGAATTTTTTTATGCGTATCGAGAAGTCTTCCTGTCCCTAATTGTGTGGGAAAACCCCTTAACCGCCAAATACGGGCCTTGGTTTCGATGTCATAATCATATACCCACGTTTCGTCACCAGTTATGACCCGTTTGAGCAAACCCAGATCGTCGTTGACGTCATTCAACAACTCCTGAGCGATACTAGTGCGACGTTGCTTTCACTCAAAATTTAGTCAAAAATTGAAGAGCACACAAAAACGTGACTAACCTTTTCAGTTGCCAAAAACAAACTACTAATCGAAATTGGCTGCTAATGCAAACATATGATAAACATATGTGTCCGGATATAACAAAAACTAAATATCAATAATCGAATGTACACAGCCCGCGAAAACGCAAAATTCACCTTTTCCTTTGAACACACCTCGTTTGTCGAATATTGACTTGGGCGCAATCTACTTATTTTCTTATGAAAAGAACTTCTAAGCAATCAGAACTAATTTTGGTCAACCGGTTCAAAATATGATTTTGCAGAAAATCATAATTTGTGCAGGTTTCTAACATCGGACCAACACAAAAGAATTGCCCCTTTTGGTATTTTTGTTTTGGCAGCTCCTTTGTTGAGGTGTATACTAAGCTTATACCTGTGAAATGCCTCTCGCAACAAGGTTCCGCTGCGACTTTTTGCTAAAATTAACTTTAAAAAGTCCGTTTCATTAACAATGCCACATTTTGAATATAATTTCAAATATTCGCGCCCTAAATGGAATATGTATTGCGCTCACCCTGCACTCACATTCATGGTCACACTTGCACGCCCAACAAGTGTGGTGTCATCTAAGCACAAACAGCTGATTTGCTATCGATATGCAGCAGTCGATAGTTTAAATGCGCCATCGAGCTAGTGGGTGTGGGTGGGGGCGTATGTATTGAAAAATAGCAAATCCTGAAGGAAACACTGACCTGATCATTCCCAGCAAAATGGCACAGGCCTTGCCCACACAGCCGAAGTTCCTGCCACGCATCGAGAACTCAACGGCGGTGGCCCAGGCGTATGTGGTGACCTCAAGCGGCAATCCCTTTGAGGTGGATGAGTCGGAGGAGGAGGAGATCTTTAGCAAGCATAAAATGGTCCTAAGAATACCCAGTCAGTGCAGTGGGGACCTGCAGCATCTGTGTGTTTCCAAGAACTGGTTGATTTGTGTGCTGGGCACAGCGGAGCGCACCACCTTGCTGAGATTCTTTCTGCCCAGAGCGATACCGCCAGGCGGTAGGTTGCGATTGGGGGGTGTATAATGACAACTAACTCACCTTTGTATCCCACAACAGAGTTGGCCCTGGAGAAATACCTGTCCGGTTCAGGCTATAAGATTACCAAAGTCTTTCTGGATCCCACGGGACACCACCTGATCATCTCTCTAATGCCGCGTTCGGCCACGGCTGGCGTCTCTGCGGACTTTCTGTACATCCACTGCACCGAGTCACCCACGGCCCAACAATTGAGGCTGCGACGGATCGAGAAATTCAAGGATCATGAGATCACCGCGGTGGCCTTTAATCCCTACCAAGGTACAGACGCCTCTACCGCAGCCATACTGCTGGGCACCAGTCGTGGCCTGATCTTTGAGACCGAACTGAGTCCCGCCGGCGGAGATGGACACACACAACGTAAACAGCTCTACGATTTAGGCCTGGGCAGGCCAAAGTATCCCATTACAGGGCTGGAACTGCTGCGCATGCCCAATAGCCAACGATATTTGGTGGTGGCCACCACACCCGACAGCATCTACACATTCCAGGAGACGCTCAAGCCCGAGGAGCGGAATTTACAGGCCATTTTTGCGGGCTATGTGAGCGGAGTGCAGGAGCCGCAGTGTGAGGAGCAGAAAACGGATTTAAGCTACTCCTTGTTACGTTTCTTTGCGCCGCCCAATGCCAAATATCCCAAGCAGTGGGCCTGGCTGTGCGGAGCTGGGATACGCGTGGGCGAGGTGAGTCTTACAGGCGCTCAGTTGCCGGTTTGGGGGATAAGCGTTGCATAAATCGGAACTTTTGAGCGGAAAGAGAAATTTGAAAAGGTTAAAAAGGGATGATAGATGTTAGATAATTCCTGTAGCTTTGAAATGAGCGTACGTTCATCATTGCAGGTCAACAGGGTGACTCAGGTTCGGCTGCCAAAGTAGATAGCTTAAGGGGTTACATACAGTTGATTGGCTTGAAAAAAGCCATTTTTCAAAGCTGAAAAAAGCGGTTCGGTTCGGTTCAGAACCGGTTTGCATCCCTGAATTAAATAAATAGTTACTGATTAGTAATTCTTTCTCTTACTCCTTTAGCTCTCCATAGAGGCCTCGAGTCCCTCGAGTCTCATGGGCGACACCCTCATCAGCTTGGACTTTGAGCAGGGTAAACATTTGTCCTACGAAGAGCGACGCCTGAATGTGCCCAAGGCCTTTGTACTCACCGAATATCATGCCCTGCTGCTCTATGCCGATCACTTGAAGGCCATCTGTTTGCTCAATCAGGAGGTGGTGTTTCAGGAGCCTTTCGATGAGCATCGTGTGGGTCGTCCTTTGAGCATAGAGCGTGATGGCATGACAGGTGTTATCTATGTCTATACCCACAAGATGGTGTTCCAAATACGCATCACACGGGAAGAGCGCAACATTTGGCGCATTTATCTGGAGCGAGGGCAATACGAGCGAGCCAAGGCTCATGCCGCAGCTGTGCCCGAACACTTGCAACTGGTTTTGGCCCAACATGCAGATGCCGCCTTCCGGGAGGGCAACTACGAAGTGGCCGCCGACTACTATTCGGAGACGGACAAAACCTTTGAGGAGGTGTGCCTCAAGTTTATGGTTCTGCCCGATAAGCGACCCATTATCAACTATGTAAAGAAACGTTTGGGTCGTTTGACTGCCAATACGAGTAATCAAGCCTCCGCTGATCAGGCCACTGCCATTAAGGCTTTGGTTATTTGGCTCATTGATTTGTATCTCACCCAAATCAATCTGCCAGATCAAGATGAAGCCTGGCGTCGCAGCTGGCAGGCGGAATATGATGAATTCATGCGTGATCCTGCCGTCTTAGACTGTTCCACACAGCATCGTGCCGCCGTACAGCAACTTATAGCCGATCATGCGGATCCTCATAATCTGGCACAACTAGCCATTGCCATAGGCGATTACGATGAGGTCATAGATCAGCAATTGAAGGCCGAACGCTTTACCGAGGCTCTGCAAACACTGACCAAGCAACGTGACTTGGATCTGTTTTACAAATATGCGCCCAAGCTAATGGCACAGCTGCCCAAACCCACCATAGATGCTTTGATGGCACTCGGCACCAAATTGGATGTGGAGAAACTGGTGCCCACTTTGATTGTGATGGATACTAAAGAACAGCGGGAACAGGTGATGCGTTATCTGGAGTTTGCCATCTACAAGCTGAACACCACGAATGATACCATACACAATTTCCTGGTACATCTCTATGCCCAACATGAGCCCGGCCTGCTGATGAAATATTTGGAGATTCAGGGACGTGATGAGACTTTGGTGCACTATGACATAGACTATGCCCTGAAAGTGTGCACCGATTTGGGAGTGAAGGTGGCCTGTGTTTTCCTGCAGTGTATGTTGCGTATGTGGACCTCGGCGGTGGATTTGGCCTTGGAGTTTGATATGAAATTGGCCAAGGAGACGGCCTGCAAACCACAGGATAGTCACACAAGACGAAAATTGTGGCTACGAATTGGTAAGCTATGCTGATATCGATTGGAGTGGGAATAGAATGATGAAAGTTCTACGAACCTAACGTAAGTTTTAAGGTAGGGTTGGGCGAACGATTATTAAACTTTATGTACCTATTGTAGCTACCTTGTTACATCATGCAATTAGTCCCCTTGACATCATCCAGAGGTTTTGTTTAGAAGTCCTACCAAATCATGGCGTTTTGCATAAGGGCCAGTTACTTTTGGTAGCTTTTATTATACCGAGAAAGCGTGGAGGACCCAGGCATTTGAATGAAATGTTGCAGTGATTCAACAACTTCTCTGCGTCTTCTATGAACCTAGAGAAAACGGGTCCTATAAAAAAAATTGGTTGTCTGTAAAGTCGGTTTACTGACGATAGTTGAACGTGACAACGTCTTAAGAAAATACTCATGGAATGGTAGCATTTTTCAAAAGAAAATTTTAATTTCATTTGTTTAATAGATTTGTATGTATATAGAGAAGGAGGTAATTGGAAATCACAATGAAATTGATCAAGTTAGATTTACCCTGACAGGGCAATAACCCTACACAGGCAATAAATCCATATATTCGATGTATTTCCGATTCGATGTAATACCGATTCAATCTCAAAATCACCGCACAGTCTCCAATTGTGCTCGGTGTATTTAAATTTGATTAGTGAATTTCCCATTGAATTGTTTATATGTTTCTTATAATGTACCTTTCCTGTATCTGATCGATTTTCCCGAAGAATACTGACTATTTTTGCACTCATTTTTTTTGGTTAAATGGAATTCTATGCCATCTGCATGTCACCGTATCTTTAATTCGCTATAAAACAATAAATAATAGCAATACAATTTTTTCGCCCTTAATACTCCTTTCAACATTACTATGCTAAAAAGGAAGACGAACATATCAATAGGATTAGCAATATAACAAATTTTTAAACAATATTAATTATTGTTTACGCTCCGAAATTCATTTTATTAGCAGCACTTGCCTCGCAAAAAATTTCTTGTCAATTCGATTTCCGTTAGACCAGAAACTTTAAATCTGCTTATAACCAAAACAAAATATGCGTAGAAGCTTTTTTCCCCGTTGATCGTCTCTTCACAGGGAGAGCGTACTGAGAGCCACTCTCCCTGTTTACAAATGTCAAATTACAACTAAGCACAGCTCACAGAGAGTGTTGGCCTGTTGAAACAACAACAATGCGTTGGTCTGCTGAGCTATATGTGTGAAGTGTGTGTATGTATTAGTACATGGAACGCCTCAAAGCGAGGTAACGACGCATGAGTCATGTTTTTTCGTGCGTGCAGCCGGCTCTATCGAATTATAAGACGTTGTCACGTCAAAAAATCTATTGAAAGCAACAGCATCACATAGAAGTCGATTTGTCTGTGCTTTCTACCCACTCTCGGTTGAATGTCCTCTATCAGTCCATTTGTTCAGCTGCCGTTGGTTGCGCCATCGTACACTTTCTTCGCTAATTGTGTGTAGGGAGGGCTTCTACTTTCTATCGCAAGTAGGTCGAGCGGGACCATTCCCGCAAGTACTAGTGCGGCGTTCTCTGACACAATACGGATCTTATCACGGGCTTTCTATTGCTTATGAGTTCAAACAGCCCATTTTTAATGGACTTCGATGATTTCTCGAAAAATTTACCCATAATTACGTAATAGCTAAGCTGATCTTTCGGTTCTTGAGGTCATTTCAACGCAAGGGGAATCAGAAATCAACATCAATCCCTCTACTTGAATAGTTTTGCTTTCGAGGCTTCGAACTAATATACTGAATAGTGAGATTTTGTGCGATTCTTATTGAATTTTTAGAGTTGACCGTAACAACCAATGGAGGGGGTGTTTTAATTGCTGTCAAGCAAAATCTTAACGCATTCTTCATATTCCTAATACTGACGACATTGAATTCTGAGGAATCCACTTATTATAAGCACGCTTTGACAATAGAGTATATTACTAAATCCTGTCGCGATTGTGATTTTCAGGTCGTCGTGGGTGACTTTAATCTACCCTTTGATCTTTTATTTACTGATACATTTCCTGATTTCTCGTCTTGAAGACAATTATCATCAAACCTTAGAACTTAATTTGGATCTTTCTAGCATACCGGAGGTGGTTGAGCAAACGAAAGCAGTGCTCAGGCAATGCTTAAAGAAAACAGTCTATTCATTGCGTTCTTTCTTGTTGCTTACGCATGACAAAGGCACAACCCAGAGAAGGCACGTGACTTTTTGCCTTCTTTGCGCATGCAAAAAGAGTGCAGTGACAATTTCATGCGGATTTTTAAACTTTTATCATACTAAAATAATTATGTAGTGACTTTTCCCCATTCTCTTGGGAAACACATGCTGCAAAGTCCGACAGGGGTGTTAATTAACATAGGGGAAGGCTATGAAACATTAACTCCCCTGGAGTAACGGTCAAGTTTAACTTACGCTCTCGTTTTATCTTCATTAAAACAGCTTACCACGACATCAAGGGCACCAACGATGTAAAGAAGGCTCTCAATCTGCTCAAGGAATGTGATTTATTGCGCATAGAAGATCTCCTGCCTTTCTTCTCGGACTTTGAGAAAATCGACAACTTCAAGGAGGCAATTTGCGATGCCTTAAAGGTGAGTGTACAACACCACATCATCATCATCAGCCTACATTTTCCCCCACTTAATCTTCTAGGACTACAACCAGCGCATCCAGGAGCTGCAGCGTGAAATGACCGAATCGCGTGAACAATCGGAACGTGTGTGCCAGGAGCTGCAACAGTTGCGCGGTCACAACGTCACTCTGGATGGTCAGGACACGTGTGCCATTTGTGAAATGATGCTGCTGGTCAAACCCTTCTTTATGTTCATATGCGGCCACAAGTTCCACAGCGATTGCCTGGAGAAGCAGGTGCAGCCGATGCTGACCAAAGAGAAGAGTCGCCGTCTGAACACGCTGAAGCAGCAGATGGAGGCGCTGATGACACAAATGCCGCCGGCCAGCAATAAACAACAAACGCCCGAACAACAGAAACGACGCAACGAACTCAAAACGGAAATCGAAGAGATCCTGGCCGGGGATTGTCTCTACTGTGGCCTGCTCATCGAGACCATAGATCAGCCATTTGTGGATGACTGGGAGCAGGTGAATGTGGAATGGGAGTAGGGGGAGTCCGAGTAGGTGTAAAACAATTGTATTTATTATATTTACCAATTAAACTATCGACATGTATATTACAAATCACAATTTCTGGCCAGGATCAGTCGACTATCTGCATGCGCAGCTCATTGGTGACAAAGGACATGACCGTATTGAGTACGGCCTGCTGTATGGAGGCGTTGTTGACAATCAAAGGCAGCAACATGACCACGTCAGTGGGATGGATCTCGGCCACGGCTTTGCTGACATGCTGAACCAGTTGTTCCCGCTGACGATCTGTCAGATCGTTAAGTATAATCTCACCCAGAGGTCGGAAGGAGCCTAACAACAACACAAGGCAGGCGATAAGAGTTGATTAGATTCGAAGCGGATTTTGCTTACTCACCGCTGGTCATTTTGTAGGCTGCAATGCCCCCCGCAGCGCCACCCACCGCCAGGCCCACCGGACCCATCAGCATGCCACCCGCAAAGGAACAGGCCGCACAGATGGCGGCACCTTTGCCAGATTGCTTGACAGCTACACGTACATTATGCTCATCCGCCACTATGGCTATGGCCTCCATCAGTTCGCGGGTGTCGATAGGCATCTCTTTGTTGCTTGTTTGTTTGTTTGAGCGAACGGTACTACTAAGGCCAAAATAACGGCGGTCTCACTTATTTCCTATCGATAACTTGCACAGTTAGTTCTATCGATAATTCTTAGTGTTCGCTAACGTTAAAACTTGAAAACACTGGCAACCTGTGGCTCTCTGGCTATTTTCATATTGCTTCGAATTTTTGTTATGTTATTTGTTTATTTTCAATACACACACACTGATACTCCCACACAAAGAAACAAACAACCTACTTTAATCAAAAACAGCCTTTAATTATTCATATAAAAACAAAGCAAATATAAACTGCTAAATTAAAGTTCAATTTTTGGAAAATGTGATTACAAAAGTGTTTTTTGATAATAACAATAATTTAATAATTGCACCTACACCTAGTGGATGACACCACCTGGGATTCCTGGCCAGAAGATGTGCGCTGGGAAATATGTAAGTCAAATGCGCAGGCAAGAGAATTATGCTCAAGTGTGTGTGTATCACATACATGTGTATGTGTGTCTGCTTGTTAAACAAACTTAATCGTTTTATTTTCGGGTCTTTTTATCGCAATGCGTTAATTAATTGCCAAATTAGCGTGACAGTGTCATTTGCAATTGAGCCGCAAAGACGCTAAACTGTACAATAGGCCAGCCCCCACCCCACCCCAAATGATAACAACAACAAAACAGTTTGAGACCCCAGCAGTTACAGTAGAACCTCACTAACAAGGATTTTATAATCTTAAGTCGCTAGCTTAGTGGCAACACTAAGTCTGCAACCTGGCTGCTGAAACATTGTTGCTGCAACATTGCGGCTGCCACATTAGTTCTCCAGCCATGTTGCTAGGTCAAAAACTCAAAGGTTTGCAGAAAGAAACAATTTTGGACTGCTCCGGAATCGGAGACTGCAAGATTTTTGGGATATCTAAGCCAAACCTGATCTGGAGCAGAAAAAATTTCTCTGCCCAATTCTGAACCGAAACAAAAGAAAAATCAAAAAAGGGTTCGGTTCTTCTGTTTATTCCATCTGCTATATGGACATTTCCACAGCTACATTTGTACGAATTCGTTAACCTTCATTATAAAGCAAATCAAAGAAACATTTTAAAATTAATTTCCACAAATTGACATTTCCATAGAAAGGTCAAACGAGATCCAAAAATTAAAAGTACTAAAAAACAATCGAGCCTGTTTCGAATTCCGAACGTTTTCAAAAAGTAAAATCGAAACAAAAAGGAACGTTTTACTATTTGCTGTTCCGAACTCCGAACGGCTGGCTGGCCTGCGCACGTTTTTGTGTATATCGACAGCAGCCAGAGTTGTCATCATCTCTATAATTTAAATTTATAAAGCTCATATTTACTCTTATTTACTAAATATTACATTTGCATGCGTCATATCAAATATGGATAACAAAGCTAAGTGAAATAGAAAAAGTGCTGTCCGATTAAATAAATTCATATGCTGCAACCCTAGCAGCCGCCGATTGTAGAAATCGATTAAAAAATAAAGTGGAATTCAGAACAGCTCGGTTTGGTAGCGGCGATTTGCGGAATTTGGAACAGCAATTAACTCGATTTGCGACAATTCCACTCGTTTTCGGAATTCGGAACAGGCCCGATTAATTGATTTTATGTACTCCCTCATAACATATTCAAATTTTATGATCAACGGACCTGTTAATCATGGTTTTTTATATATCTTTTATTGAATTATAAAAAAAAACTATTTAGTCAGTTAATGATAAGATTTATTGACACTTGGGTGACTTTCTTGTACTCAGCGACAACTTGCATGAGGTACTGCTTGCTCTCTCCATCACGAGTAATTGACTTATTAAAGTCCGTGAATAGTTTCACAGCTCTCTCAGCGTGATCGTTGACGACTTGTTAACAGCTTAGTAAATTTTGACTTTTTATAGTTTTCGTCATCACACCATAGGCAAGGGTCATCTTCCATGAACTTGAATCTTTAAAAAAAAGTGCCTGTGCTGTTAGTAATGAAGTCATGCTAATTCCATCCAGTTAGATTCGTCATTCTTGTCGGAGGTATAATTAGTTTAAATACTCTACTGTTCTCATCAGGCTAAGATTGTTCTTTAAGTGTCTGACACATCAATCGCTTTTCGTCGCTGGAAACCTTGTCATCCAAAAAAGACAATGCTATAGCTGCTTCTGATAAATACCACAGATGAGTGCTTATTTTCTTCATTACAATTGTAGAGATTGCTGAATTTACTTTTGCATACTCTTGAATGGATCTTACGAAAATTAGGCATAGCACGTAAATAACTCTCAACCCATATTTTCGGTCTGCTCTGCTCACGACCGCAACCGAAAAATAAAAATAAAACGGGCTTGGTCGTCCTGCTCTCGCGCTCGCTGTTAAGCGGCTGTTGTTGATCACTCAGGCTGGTCGGTCTGACATCAACCAAATAACAGGCCCATTTCAGTCAAGCGGTCCCAAAGTGTGAGTTGTTTGAAGACCGAGAGAACAAAATGTTATTTTAAAAAGGTTGCTTTGAACAAAGTCAAGTGGAGCAGAGCGTAACATTGCGAGTGAGAATAAGAGAGAGCACACATAGTTTTTCGCGCCGCATACAAACGGACGTTGATGTCGGTTGCCTAAGAAGCACACACTGATAGCATACATTCAAAAAAGACCTTTTCAGCAAGCGGTCTCTGCAAATAGGTTGGCAAAAGACCAAGAGCGAAAAAACCAAAACAAATGTGTTTCTCTCCTCACCCAACCGATCACTATCAGAGAGCGTAGTTAAAGGTTGCTTCCGTCCCTCTTTTCCCTCCGGTTTTAGAGCCCAAATAAACCTGTTTTACATCGCCTGGGATCACTTACTAGACAGTTTCCAGATCAAAACAGAAAAAAACCTAAATCTTTCCTCGTTTTTCTTTCAAATAAACCACCTCAGCAGGTTCCACTGTCGTTTAGTTGGGTGCGTATGTGTCCAGGGAGCGGCGCACTTAATATAATTGGTGTTAAAACCAAAACCGCAGGGTACGGCTGGCTCGCTGTGACCCTGTGGGGTGGCTGGGTGTTTGGTAGGTGGTAGGGAACGGAAGGGAAGGTTATACGATACTAATTACATGTGCAAACAGAAGCGATAAACTGACTCTAAACCAATATTTGCATATCCATTGGCAAAACATTAAACAGTTTAGGTTTGTTGCAGGGTCTGTTGCTGGGGCTGGCGTTGCTGCTTCTGGTGGTGGCACACGCAGGCGCCAGGCCCGAGCCTAACACGGAGGAGAAGGAGGAGGAGTCCATGAACGCCACAGAGTTGCCCAAACCTGAAGTGGTTTCTACCAATCCTCAACTAGTCACTGAAAAAGTGGAGGCAACTACAACAACAACTAACTTACCCAAAGAGGAACTAAACAAAGCGGAAATAGCTGAAGTAACTCAAAATGCGGTTACAGCTGCACCCACCAGCACCACCACCACAACTAGCAGCACCACCACAGTGGCTGCACCAGCTGCCCCAGAAGTGCCGGAATATCGTAAAAACTGTTTCTATGCCGAGGAGGAATTATGCCTCAACTGGCATGATGAGCTGAGTCATCCAGAGTCCTTGGGTGAAGGGGTGGTACTAAGCACCACAGCTGCTCCAAATCTGACCCATCAAAGCAATGGCAGTGGTCATCAACAGCAACAGCCGCCGCGTGATTCCAACAGTTGTCAGTGTCGCGAGCATCCCGTTCACTCCAATTCCTGGTACTGCTGCAACATTACCCACTTCTCCATGATCTCCAGCTGCAGCAATATCTCCAAATGGACAAATCTGCATGTGCGCAATCTCAGTGTGCCGGTCATGGACCTCTCCAATTCCATTTATCGTTCGCTGCAATCACTGGCCGTTACCGATGGCAACATAAGCCAACTGACCAATGGCTTTCCACGTCACTCCCCACTCAAGTGTTTCAACATATCGAACAACAACATATCGGAAATTGCCTCCCGTGCGGTCAAGGATGTGCCCCATTTGGAATTCTTTGGCATTGCGCAGAATAATTTGTCACGTGTGCCGCATCGGAATCCGAACAAGAATATAGCCCTGGACATAAGGTTTGAGGGGGAAATTTATCTTTATGGTTCACTTTTTCATCTCTTTATCTTCTCTTTTGCAGCGGAAATATGCGCATGCTCTGTGAACCCCTCAACGAGATCATTTACGGTGATTCCTTTAACTTTGTCAACTCGGAGAATTCGTTCTGTTTGTACAATGCCACCCATCAGTGGTTCAATTCCACGGATTTGGTCTCACTCAAGCAGCTGGAGCGTACCAAGCTGTGCATCACCCGTTGTCCGGTTATACCCAACTATGGGAACTGTACCTGTCGATTTGATCGCATGATGCTGGTCCAAGGGGAACAATCGCAGCCCACCTGCCATGTGGACTGCTCGAATTTGGGTCTGGTGGAGCTGCCGCCCAAATTGCCGGATAATACCTTCACCCTGAATATAACCAACAATAAGATAACCAGTCTGGGTGACTACTTCCATACCAATCCCACATATCACACCATAGCCAAACTGATGGCGGATAACAATCAAATCTCTTCAATTTATGAGTTCGAGGGAACCAAATTTATTGAACACTTTCAACGCATCTACATGCGCAACAACTCGCTGAGCAAGGTAAGCTACATACTAAGAAAATTCACTTGGTTAACCCAGTTTTCCCTTCTCCCAGATCCCCGAATATTTCCTCAACAATGCTCTCATGGACACCGATATAGGTCGTCGCATCTATTTGGCTGGCAATAAATTGCAATGCGATTGCAATTCAGCCAAAACCCTACAAAACTGGCTGAAAGAGCGCAGCACCGATATACCCGACTACATGGAGATACGCTGTCGCAATTTACCCCAAAGCGTCATCGAGCTGCAGGAGACGAAACTGTGCCAAGCGCCGCCCGATTGGACTGATTACATTTACTATCTAATAGCCGCTGAGGTAATTCTATTGCTAGCCCTTATCACCAAAGTCTCCTATGATTATTGGGTATTCAAGACGGCAGGCTACTTACCCTGGCCAGCTAGCAAAATGCCAAAGTTGCCCTGCGATTGGCTGTGCGAGTCGTAGGGACTAAACTAGAAATGCAAACACACACATGACAGGGTGTACCTTAGATATCTGAACTGAATAGAGGAATCAATGTGCCTTTCTAATTGTAAACTTATATACAAAAAAAAAAAGAAACGATTTTTAATGTTCGTCATAAGAGAAAATGCTTTTGTGCAATTTGTAATTTGGTTAACTCTATGTGAAAACTATTGTAATGTTAGTGGCTTGAAGTGAAATAGAGCAGAGCATAGCTCTAGCAATGGCCAATAGGTTTTAAGGTGGCATGATATGAGAGGAATTTGAATTAGAAGAGAAAGCGCGAGATTGCTTGAGACAGAGTGAGGCAGCAACAGGCAGACTTAAGAAAACGACATTAACAAGGCACACAGTTTTTAACGGAGAATTCCGTTTCTTATTCTTATACTATTAAGCGAAGCTTGTGTGACCTCCCTTCAGTACGCTGCCCTAGTACTATTTGATGGGCATGTCCTAGGGAGTAACCAATTGCCACCTCTTCGTTTTACATGTAAGAAGTGGAGTAAGTAAGCTTTAACTTGGTTACCGGTTACTGTCGGTACCCAAAACGTAGGTACCTACTGCAGTATTTACTTGTAAAACGATAAGGTAGCGATTCAGGTAGCTATACTACAGGGCTGTTCTGAGACTAAATTATCGGTTTGGTTCAACAAAGTTATTTACATTCTAACATGTAGCGACTTTGATATCATCTGGTCTATATTGACTTGAAATCGCCACTCAAGAATAAGTTTTATTCGAAATTTTACAAAGACATTAAGAATAAGTAATAAAAACATCACCGATTAGGTTCTTAGATTTTAAACTGATGAAAAGAATAAAAACTGTACCGCTAGAATCGGCATTGTTCCAACTTTCGAATCGATTCTACCGTTCGGTTTTGGCTGAATTTGAGCGAGGGCTGAATTTATGTAGACTTTGAGGTCTTGCTTGTGGACTTAGGTGGGCCAAATCGCACAATATGGGTCTTTAATCCACATAACCTCTGCAAGAGTTAAGCATAACTTAAAATCGTTATTGGAGGAACGAAACTTCATATGAAGTTTTTATACTCTGTAACAGAGGTACACAGAGTATAATAAGTTTGTGCAAAAGTATGTAACAGCCAGAAGAAAGCATTTCCGAACCTATAAAGTATATATATTCTTGATCAGCATCAATAGCCTCGTCGATATAGCCATGACCGTCTGTCTGTCCGTCTGAACGCACAGATCTCATAGATGACAAGAGATAGTGGTTCAACTTTTATAAGACAAAAACTTCTTATACTTGCTGGCAAATAAAGTTTATTTAAAATTTTTTCCACGCCCCCTTTCGCCCCCGCAATTTAGAAAAAACGTCATATCTCCGTCAGTTTTATAGATAGAAGTTTCGAACCTTTTGGACATATTTTAAATTCAAGATTATTAATCGATCTGCCAAAAAGTTGGTAAAGATCGGATGAACGGTTCTCGAGTTATAAGGAAAAAAAAGATTTATGGGCAGCACCGGGCGCAACGGTGATGCACAGCACTTTACAGATAAAGAATATGTTATAGTCGGGCTTGACCGACTTTCCTTCTTGTTTATTTTGAATTCAAAATACAAACTAAAGCTTAAATTTTGATACGGTTACTTGCAATTCAAAGAATATATGTTCCTTAGTACCGATACGGTTCAACGCAACTCAAACCGAATCTTACAAATTTATGACCTGAGCCCATACAGGAGAGCCAGTTCAGTACCTGAAATGGAAGGGCTGGTACTGAATTCATGGCATCACTTATATAAGTATCAGCCATGAATTTAGTTAGAGAAAATGACTTTCAAAAAAACTCTAGAGACACTAAACTCGTATCATAGGGACATACTATTTACGTTGCAGACAGGACTATCATTTTTAGACTCTGCAGTCCACAAGATAAACAACATATTAAAAGTCAACTGGTATCAAAAACCCACATCCTCAGGACGGATAATAAATTATTATTCTAAGCATCCGAGAAATATGATAATCAATACGGCTAAGAATCTTGCCAAGCGGATAATAGACACGAGCGACCCAATTTTTCACAAAGAGAACTTAAGAACCATCAAAAATCTACTGAAAATATTCCTGACAACATTATAATGATGATACTCAATGGCATTGAAAAGGAAACCACAAAAACACCAGCCGAGCAGACCAAAATGTACAAAACAGTAACATATTTACCACAGTACTCTGAAAGACTCGCCAAATCGGACTTATATGACTGAGAACAGACCATAATAGCTCACAAACCAACCTGAAGACGGACCCCGATGTAGGCTCGAAATATATTGGGGAAAATATTAATCAAACGGCCGTTTTATTTTCGGATGAGACGGATAACCTCGAGCCAGCCAAACCAAGCCTTTGAATTATTGAAGATCAGGTCGTTTAAACTAACACATTTTTTAATATATTTACGGCTTTTAGACCAACAGCCAGGGATTTAGATTATTGCCCTACATAGATTATAGTTCCCTCCATGCATCTAAATTTTAACGCGCATCATTCTGGTTAAGATGGCTTTTTAATAAAGTACCTTTTTAGGTACTTTTAACCACTTTGACTATTGATTTCCCAAAAACTTGACGTGCTAAAGAAATTCAGAAAATGTTTTGGTGAGATTCCATTAGGCATCCGATGAGGTATTGCTGAGCTTATTGTGGTTCCTGACTGGCAAGATCTATGTCTCCTGTTGTAAATGGTCAGGGTACGAAATGACGTGGCATCCTGTGGCCACCCGTAGGTTACCTCTTTCGTTCATGTGAAAATGGTGGCGGATGATTTCTGAGCGGAAAGGCTGAGATTTCTTTTCGCAAAGAAATTTGTTAAACAGGGCAGGTAGGAGTTTAACCTCTGCTCGATTTCTTTTATGTTTCTCCCTATCGAGATTATGGAGCAGTCAACTGCATAGCTGATGAGCTTAATGTTCTCAGGAGGTGTTGGGATTTGCGAAACATAAAAGTTGAATAGTAAAGGAGAGAGAACTCCGCCCTGTGGGAGTCCCTATTTGATGATCCTAGTCTTGGAATGCGCTCCTCTAAATGTTTCAATGTTTTTTGGTGTCGCTACTTGACTACTTAATATAGCCAAGTGCCCATGGTAACCTACACAAAATATTGCTGTTTCTCTAAGCCAAATAGCAGTATTACTAGCTACTTCTCTACTAAATCTAGGAGGATTAGATGGAGCATAATGTAAAGGGCTTCTGTAGGAGTAGTTCGTAAAGCGCCACTTATGCATAAGCTAGCACTACGTTGTACTTTATGGAGAGTCCTTAGAACAAAGGGTTTACCCAAGACAGGCCACCAGACTAAAACTCCGTAGATTAGTATGGGGCGAACAACGGCTGTATACAGCCAGTGTACTAGCTTGCACGAGTACAGTGCAGTGGTCGATTTTTTGTCCCCTTCCCAGAATGTTTTCATTCCAATATAGTTTTTTGTCAAGTACTACACCAAGATATTTAGCGGTATCGCTTAATTCTAGTACTAAGTAATTTAATCGGAGGGGTGAAAAGTACAAGCTCCGTCTTTGTTGGGTTGACCCCAAGGCCACACCCAGCTGTCCAGTCTGTGAGTGTCGCTAACGCATCCTGCATCCTGTTATGGCTTTAAAAACGGGAGAAGTTCTTGAGTTCTTGAGCATTCTGTGCCAGCTGCAGGAGTTACCATAGACGTGGGACCAGTTTGGTGCCTTATAGTTGACCATCGAACTTCCTACAGCCTGCGTTTTCTTACCCAAATGCTTTCTGCATTGGCTTTAAGCAACTTATTTTGGCAGCTGACTCCTTGGATGACTTTCTCTAAAATGTTTTTTTTCGAAAATGCAGAAGAAAGGGTCATAAGTGGTGTATAGTAGTAGTTTTTGTTGTTGAAATATCGTAATGAACTCCCTTCTAGTTATGCGCCACCCTCTTATGTCATGCCACCCTTAAATTAAATTATCTCGTATTAAAACTCCCAATTGATGTTCATTTTACGAATGATATTTATTGTTTTGTGGTTTTTGTTTGTGATTTAAATATTATAAATATTATTAAGGAAAAAAAAAAAACGCCGCTCTTTGTGTTTTAATTTGGACTACAACTAGTTCTCGGTACTCCTGTTGTTAGCAAGGAGCTGGTTTTCATATGTTTTGTGTGTGTGTGTGTAGAATATGAAGAAGTGTGTGTGTGCCTTATAAGAAATACATTTACCATTGATTTTTGCCACATTCACTGTTTTTTTTTTTAATGTTGATTGAAATTTATACCTTAAGTCTTAATGTAAGTTTTTTTTTCCTTTTGCATAGTTCTGGTAATCGTCATATACTGGTATTCGTTGTGTATATATATCAATACATATATATATATCTCATCGAAATTAATACAAATTCAAGTGCTTGGATTAAATGTGTATAATCATATTTTGAGCGCGCACCTTTCCATTTGGCATTTGGCTTTTATGTCTTTTGGTTTTAGTCTAATAAATTTCGAAAAAATGCCACAGTTAACATTAACATATTTATTAATTTAACATAAATTGAACGTAATTTGAGCTATGATCGAGTCGAGTCAATCGTCGTACTTACTCCTAGTTAATATGCAATGCATGAGTAGCAGTTATATGTTTGGTTGGGTAGGGGGAACGAATTAGAATCTCAGAGATGAAGGTGCCCACATATATATATAAATGCGTAAGTGTGTGTGTGTGTTGTCTATATATATATATTTTTATAATACTGAATCAAACGAAATGAACCCATTTAATGGGCAAAACCCTTAACACTTGCCTACTCCCTCCTCCCTCCAACGAATTGTGGTTCTTACTGGGGTTTTGGTTTCTTTTAAAAGTTAGCTAGTTACCTCTTACTCTTCTCTAACAAAAATAAGTACATTATCTGTTAATATTTACTTGTATATATATATATATATATGAGCTACATATATAGAACTATCAGTCTCACATCCCATACCAAAGGTAATCATAAAATTCTATATGGTAAATAGGGGCATTTTCATCGATTTGGCTATTTTGGGACCAACAACAATTTGTCCATCTATGACGGACATTGAGTGGCTTTCCCCGCTCCGCTTTTCTCTTGGGATTCTTTTACAATATATACCTCATACATGTGTCTAATGTGCAATTTCTTTGAAACAACAACAAAAAAAGCTTATTGCAATACATTTAATACTTAATTACTCGTACCATATAGATTAGCAAATACAATTTACTTGATTTTCGTTAATTATTATTTATGTAATTCGTCGTGTCGTTTTTTTTATGTTTTTAGTTAATTCTGTGTGTGTGTGTGTGTTTTGTGTGCTTGAGTGCATATATGCATAGATGTATATGTATGTGTTTTTGTTTTGATTTTCATTTCATAGGATTTTGCTGAAGTAACGGGGGACCCTACATAGTAGAAAGAAAATTATTTCAAAATATTTAACCAAAATTGGAACTATTCATTGGAAGGGAATTGCAAGAATTTCAGCTGATTTAAATTAACTTGCAGAAAAGCTCTTAAGGCTGAACAATGTGGTTTACTTTGACATTTTTTAGTCGAGACCAAAAAAATGAAGAGACAGCTCAGAACAACCTCATGGAAAAGAACCAACAGAAGGTGGAGACAATGAAAAGCAATAGGCTCCAAAACTTGATACGACAAATTAAAGAATGCCCTCAGGATACTGACTACGCACTGCAGAGGGTAAAAGATGGGGAAAAGTATGTATAAGTTCGACCTTTCGACCGGACCATTTCTCGAGATAACATGTACAACGAATTTGCCTTTCAACCACATATCGTTGATGTCAGGTTCATCAAATTCTGGCCACAAATAATCTTCCAACATAACACGATAGCGCTCTCCATTGACGGTTGCATGACGTTGGTTTACGTTTTAACATTGACAGTTCATGTTGTAGGGATAAGTGACCTTTGTTATACCCTTGCAGAGGGTCCCAGTCGGACTTGACTGCGTGCCAGAAGCACATCCCGTATACAACTTTTGCTACTCAGAAATAGTTGCAAAAACCTGCAATCTTCCTTTCGCTTTTGTTTAGTGGCGAAACGCAGCAGGAACTGTTCTATTAGAAGCGACGTTTGCATGAGTTGTTGTTGCTGGTTCAACTTCGTAAAAACGCTCGGCTTTCCGTGCTCCATGCTGAATGCGTGCCATTAGAAGGGACGTTTGCATGCAATGCAGTTTTTATGCCTTCCATCATACGGCAAAAGAACATGTTTGGAAAAAACGAACGGTAGTCAATCGTTCGGGCCTCATTTCGCTTATTGGTTTCCAATAGCACGGGTGCTTAATGCGTGCCATTAGAAGGGACGTTTGCATGTTGTGCTGACTTCTTCGCTTCTAACCTACTGCCAAGAGGAACGTGCATCAGTTTTTATACAGATTTTATGCCTTCTATCATACTGCAAAAGTTGGTAATGCTTTCTTCTTAGTAAAAAGAAGTGTGCCAGAAGGCATTCATTTGGAAACCACGTTCCGACAAATCCAACTGGGGTATTATAAAATTGTCCGGAAGTTTTGTAATGCATAGAACGCAGCATCTCCGACCACATACAGTATATATGTTCTTGATCAGCATGACGAGCGGAGTTGATTTAGTCCTGTCCGTCTGTTTCTTATCTATCTCCTCTGTCAGTTTGAAAGCTATCCTCACCAAACTTTGCACGAAGTTGCACATTTGTCGGAACCGGCCGGATCGGATGACTATAGCATACAGCTGTCATAGGAACGATCGGTCGAAAAACTAGTTTTAGTTAAGAAAACTTTTTTGTTTTCAACTGAAACACCTCCAAGCTTCGTATTTCTTAGCTTACTATGTTTTTCCATGATTTCACCAAATTTGGTAGAAATCGGACATCTATATAGTATAGCTGTCATAGAAAAGTAGAGTCTGAAAAGTAGTCTTAGTTGGAAAAACTTTTTTGTTTTCAATGGAAATGTCCTTAAAATTAGCATGTATTTGTTTTATATGCTCTCACACGATTCTAGGAACGATAGGTCAAAAAACTAGTTCGTGTGAGAAAACCTTTTTTGTTTTTTGTTTTTAATGTCCCTTACGTTGGCATATATTGATTTTATATACTTTTACACAACTCTACAGAGTTTTGTCAAAATCGGATGACTATAGCATATAGCTGCAGTATGAATGATCGGTCGAAAAATAAGTTCTAGTGAGAAAAACTTTTTTGTTTTAATAGGGATCGCCTCCAAATTTCGTAATTAACAGTTTGTTATGCTTTTCCATTATTGCGCTAAGTTTGGTCGAAATCGGACATCTGTATAGTATAGCTCATATAGAAAAGTAAGGTCCGAAAAGTAGTCTTATTTAGAAAAACAAACTGAAAGGGTATACATAACTTCGGCCGAGCCAAAGTTAACTGTCCCCTATTTCGAGGTTCATAAAACAGACCAAAAGCAAAATAAAACTAGAAGATTTTGGTCTAATTAACTTGGAAAAGGTTTGTTGATTGTTGCACTAGAAAATGTTAGAATTGGCCCTTTTCTGTTTTTCAATTTTATTTATTTAAGATGAGTGTGGATGATACTTTTAAACTATTCCACCCCCTGCCGTAAACAAAATTTACATAACTCGTGGTCTATCGAAGAACATTCTTTATTATTCGCGGGAGTTTGAACCGTGATCTGAAGACATTATAATTCTTTTAAATTCGCGGTCCATCGAGAACATTTTTTACTAAATAATTATCAAAGTGTTGCCAAAGAGATAGCTTACGGCGGAGTAGATTCCAAATCTTTGCCAGCAACAAAATCGCCATGCAAAATTGTTATTGTTTCAGTTTAGCCACAGGCGCAGAGGATCCCTGGTTTAAATGATTCGCTATCAAGCCATTTAAATCGGATCCCGGAATTTTGAATTCCTGGAAACGAATCGAAAACGGTCACAGGTCTGTGTGTGAGTCAAGAAATAGTAAAATCATTGCATGAAAAGTTTCTTAATGTTTAGAGATTGAGTTCTAATACCGAAACACTTAAATGGATGGAAGAACATTTTCTATAATTAGGCAGAACTATATGACTGTTTTCTGGTATAAAATGTATACATTAATACGCTAAGCAATTCCCATACAAATTTTGGTCTCCCTTTTTGGCATACTAAAACTAATTCAATTAACCCAAGATTTATACCATATGTTCGTATGAATACTAAGTGTATGAGTAAAATTGTTTAATTTATAAGAAGGCCGAATTTCGACCATAGGGCGAACCTTGTTTATAATTAAGAAACAAATTGGAGGAAAAAACTCGAAACGAAAGTATAATACAAAAATTAAATCTAGTGAAGCATTCTTTAGTCATTGGCAAAGTATAATAATTTCACTCCCAAATCAATGGTCTCATCTAGCCTCGATAAATTTCAGTACATTTATAACACAGCGCTCCACCATATTTTGATACCAACGAGACCCACCAAATTTGAAAGCTACTAGTAGAAGTAGAAAAACCCCGGCTGGGTTTGGTCTGATTGGCTAAGGTTTTTGTGTAATAGACTCCTGAAGTTTTCATAGGAAATTAGATTTTTGTTGAAAAAATGTTTATTTTTTCAGGTCTATATCTCATAAACTATTTGGAATTTTACTTTACTGTCTTCTTTAGCCAAATAAATTCATTTTCCTATGAAAACTTCAGGAGTCCATTCAGGCCAAACCCAGCCTGGGGTACCTTTTAAATTTGGTGGATCTCGTTGGTATCAAAAAATTTTGTTGAAAAATGGTTCACAGTGTAATCGTTTCGAACCTGCTGTATCATTTATAATGGCACTAAGCAATGCAAAATACACAAACAATTTGGGTTTTTTTTTTCGTTTCTTACTAGCCAATACTTTCTCGTAAGTCTCTTTTGTGGACCTTAACGATGTTGTTGATATTTCTCCCTTGGGACTTTCGCTATGAATTCCTACAAAGAGCACACACCTACATAGATGATTCTATGGTATTCACACCAATTCTATTTTTCTAACGAGTTGAATTCAGGTCTTTGCTTCCAATGAATAGTTCCGATTTAAAGCAACATTAGTTTCCACATTTAGCTTTCTTCTGGGACCGTTCTTCGTGTCATTACATTGAATTATGCATAATAACTAACGTTTTGCTTGTGTCTATCAACAATCCTCTTAGGATTTATGCTAAATACTCGTACGTACGACATTAAGAATACAAGTAGTATTACCTAGGGGCGAGGGGTTACAGGGCAGGACTAGTGCGCTGCTCTTCTTAACAAATTTCCAGGTGCTTCCAGCGACCGAGAAGCGGAAAAGTCTTTGTTGCCATTTGTGATGGTGATATATAAAGTGTGAGAGAGTGAGAGTGAGAGAGTGTGTGTTGGGGGAGTGCGTGCGTGCGTCCGTGCTCAAATGTCAATTTTCGTTTCGTTCCATGCCAATTTCCAGTTGTGTTAAAGTATCTCCGTCTCGTACACCTGCTTGGTGGTTGTTGTGGCTGTGGTGGTGGCAGCGCCCGCACCAGCCGTAGCCCCACCACCACCACCAACGGCGCCGCCGACCACACCGCTCGTAGCATCACTGACCATCACACCATTCGTGGTGGCGGCCGCAGCAGCGGCGGCTGCCGCCGCTGCAGCCGCACCACTTGCCTCACACGCCAAGCTCAGGGCGGCTATCTTCTGCTGGATGTTCGTCTCGCTGCCCAGCTTGCGCAGCGTGCCGGTGGTGGCGGCGGCTTCCTGTGCGGGACAGGTGACATCCACCGAGGGTATTTTGCTCATTTGCTGCAGGCGCTGGTATTGCTCCTGCAACAGCTTTTGCTTCTTGAGCAGCTCCTGGTGACGCATCTCCAGGGCCACCTGACGTTGCACATGATCGTTGCCGGACTCATTGCCGCTGGAATTGTCACCGCTGGAGGTGTCACCGCCACCAGCAGCAGCAGCGGCGGCAGCTGGGACCTGAGCCTGGGCTTGGTGTTCGCTGTTGTTGTTGTTCGGTGGCACATTGGGACTGGTCGGACTGGCCAGTGGACTGCGTGAGCTGGTGCGCGGCGGCGGTGGTGGCGGTATGCGTTTGTGGCCCACTTTGGTGATCAAATCGGCGTTACGCTCGGGTATGGGTGGCTTATTGCTGCTGCCGCCGCCGCCGCCACCATTGACCGCGGGTAGCTCCCCATCCGATTCGCTGGGATACGAGTGCAGGCGCCGCAAGCTGCCCATATTGGTGTGCACCATCAGTTGCTGTGAGTGGCCGGTGGCCATGGCCATGACCAGACTGTTGGTGGTATTGGCCGGCTGCATATTGATGTTGGCCTCCGTGTAGAGGCGAGCCTGTGAGATTTGTGTGGTAACGGTGCTCTGTACGGCAGCCTGGGCGCTCTCATCGGAGGCGGAATCTTCGGGGCGCAGCTAAAAAAAATCAAAGAAAGAGATAAATCAGCATACGAGCGAGTACACTTGGAAACAAAACGTAAGTAGGAAAGTAATTTATTTGTATTTTTTTTTGGTATAATTAAGGCTTAAAAGTAGATCGAAAGCTTTTCTGGGATAAGTTTTGCTTTTGACCTGCAGTTCTAGCCGGATCGAGGTCATGTTATGCTTTCGCATGACTTTAGATAGGGACACAAAACACCACAAAGTAGAATAGTAGACCGTACAGCTATTTGAAGACCCACAACAGTTCTTTCATCCGTGATCTTTGTCTGCCAACTGTCAGTTCAGCATCCGTCTCTCCATGCCAGCGATGCGATAACTGCTTGGGAATTCCAAAGCAGCATGAGCGCAAAAGCTGACATGTAAAGACAGCTCCGAACAAAACAGAAGCCCCTGTTTATGTGTGTCCCCGGTAGGTTTACTAAGCACTTTCACTTAGAGTCATCAAATGATCTTGGAAGCTTAAGAAAGAGATTCTATATCAGTTTTTATCTGTCAGTTTTGGTTTCCAAGCTTTGACATGGCCCCATCACATCGTAGATACTTTTCTGATACCCAAAAAGACCATTTTAGTCTCTAATGCTAATATGTCGGAACCGACCGGATCAGATGACTATATCTCATAGCTCACATAGGCACGATTGGTTGGAAAACTAGTTATAGTGAGAAAAACTTGTTTAATTTCAATGGAAACGTCTTCAAACTTCGTACTTATTTGTGTTCTATACTTTTCCATAGTTCTACCAAGTTTAATGAAAATTGGACAACTATATGATATAGCTCCCATACAAAAGATAGGTCTGAAAAATAGTCTCACTAGGAAAAACTTTTGTTTTTAATGGTAGCCTCTTGAAATTTGGCATTAATTTAATGTTTATGCTTTTACCAAGCTCTACGAAGTTTTGTTAAAATCGGATGACTATAACATAGGACACTTCTTTTTAAACGATTTCGTTCGTGAACTTTTGATCACAAAACAAATCAAACCTTCATTAAGGGTTTTTGAGAGGTTTTTGTCTAACAAAATCGATTCTGGGACTATAGTGAATCTCCGAGCTAAGGTAACGACCTTACCATCTGCTCCACCAGGTTTTTAGCAAGCTAAGTACTTAACATTTGGCTGCATTCTATTCTGAATCATGATACAGGAATTACAAGGAACCGCACTGCTCAGCTTCAATAATCTCAGTCGGCCTTGGTTCGATGATTTAAAGGTGTAGTTTGGTATATCGAATTGCCATGGTCGCTTTCGATTTCCTGGTGTGAGAAGTAACTTTTATCGAAAGCTGTTAAAAATTTTTTAAGATCGACTTTTACTACGTTTATGCTTTGCTCATTTTGCCAAATCATTTCATGAAATGGGTCAATTCATGAAATGCCGAGGCATTATTCTGGGTTTATACTGCGTCACAGTGTGTCACATTTCAGTGTCACAGTGTCAAAATCATATGTAGTGACACTGAAATGTGACACTCTGTGACGCAGTATAAACCCAGCATTACTTGTTGAAATTTGAACACTATTTTTGTACATAGTAGGCGAGGTAACGCTGTCGAGTTCTTTCAGCTAGACGATTTTTTCACTTAAAATCGAGTTCTTCACTTCGAGAGACTTCCAAAAAATTGACTAAGAGATAGACCACCTGGTCACACTGCTGCAAGCAACGGTGCTTGAATATTTTTGCAATTAATAAAATTAAATTTTTTTAGATAAAATGGCTGGCAAGAATCAAAACAGCAACTCGGAGACCACCAGCGATCACATCGATCTGTCTGTGTATCGGAAACTGGTCAAACAATTTATCGAAATGGCAAGTACCAACAACACTCACACACACACACACACACACACACAAAGAAGCCGGTCTCAACATCAACAATAACAACATCTACAATTTCAATTCACAGCGTCGCTATGGCACAGCTCTCTTCTGGGCCGAAAAAGTGGCCGTACTCAGTGGCCATGAGCCTCGGGATGTCTACTACCAGGCCCAGTGCATGTTCCTGATGGGCGAATTCCATCGCGCTGCCCACACCATCCAGCATCACAAGCTGGAGAGGAGCTACCTGCCCTGTTTGAATCTGCTTCTGGATAGCCTCTATGCGGCCAAGGAGTTCAATATGGCAGTCAATGTCATCCAAACGGTGGAGGTGGAGCTTATAACCACCTCGCTTGTCAATCAGCCCTTTGATGCGGGCAGGGGTTGTTATTTGGAGAGCAACAACGTCTTTGGTGGCGAGGAGAACAATCTGAACGAGCTGCTTGCCTCCATTTGCCTAATCAAGGGCAAAGTCTTTGAGGCTATGGATAATCGTGGCATGGCCATGGACTTCTATGTGCAAGCTCTGCACAAATCCATTTATTGCTTTGAGGCCTTGGAGGCTTTGGTGCAGCATGAAATGCTATTGCCCTGGGAGGGTGAGTATTTGCTGGAGCCTCTTCGCTTATCCAACCGACTTACTCAATCTCTTTTAGAGTTCGAGCTGATGCATCATTTGCCGCTGGCCCAACAGTCGAGCGAAACAGATGCCAAATTTATTTTGAAATTGTACGAATCCAAATTAAAGAAATACTATGAACTCATATCGTCACGCAATACCGAGGAAATATCGCCAATTGTCGATCCTGATGTGCTCAAGTTTATCAAGAAGTTTACGGTGCGTGTACAGCAGACTTGCTCGTCGGACACACAAATGCCCAAGGCCAGTGCCTTGAAGGTGCCACTTACACCCAGCCAGTTCATGTCGCCAGCGCAGAAAGTCTTGGAGGAACTCAAGGCACCCACCTTCTCGCTGCAAACTAGCTTGTCACGCGCCTCTTCCACGCTTGATGCCTCGCAGCGTTCACTCTTTAATAACTCCAGTCGACGGCGTTCACGGGATCAGAAATTGGACAGTTTGTTGCCATTGAGCGACTGCTTGGCACGTGCACAGCGCAGTACGGATCTTATGGCTGCCGAGGCTGAGAAATCTTTCTACGATTGTGATTACAAACAGTGCCTGCAAATCTTGAATGACCTGCTGAAAATAGATCCGTTTCACAATAACGCTTTGACCATACAAATCGCTTGTCTGGTCGAGCATGGCGATTACAATCGCCTCTTCTATGTGGCGCACAAATTAGTTGATCGTTATCCAGACAAGGCAATTGCCTGGTACGCTGTGGGCAGCTACTACGATATGATTGGCAAAAGTGATCCGGCTCGTCGTTATCTATCGAAAGCCACCTCCTTGGATCGGCTCTATGGACCCGCCTGGTTGGCCTATGGTCATTCATTTGCCAATGAGAATGAACACGAACAGGCCATGGCTGCTTATTTCAAGGCCACTCAGTTAATGCGTGGCTGTCATTTGCCCCTGCTCTATATAGGAGTAGAATGTGGGTTGACCAAAAATCTGGAATTGGCGGAGAAATTCTTTTTTCAAGCCATTACCATAGCTCCGCTGGATGTTTGTGTGCTGCATGAGCTAGGTGTGATTAAATACGAGTACGAATATTTTGATGGAGCGGCCACAATATTCCAGTGTACGGTGGATATTGTTAAGCAGCGTGCCAAGGCCAACAATGAGGAGATTTCGGCGCGGTGGGAACCGCTTTTCAATAATTTGGGGCATGCTTATCGTAAGGTGCGGAAATTCGAAGATGCCCTGAACATGTTCAGACATGTAAGTGGAAATACGTTGTAACTGCTTGGTTTACCATGTTTAATCTTTGATTCTTTTTTAGGCGCTGCTCTTGAAGCCGCAGACTGCCACCACTTATACCTCCATTGGCTTTATACACGCTTTGATGGGAAATCTGGACGAGGCCATTGAATCTTTTCATAAAAGTTTGTCCATAAATCGAGACTGCATTGTCACCTCAACCTTCCTAAAGACGTGCATTGAGGATTTAATGGATGATCCGACCACCATAGAAGACATTTGTGGCGTTGCTTTGGCAGATGTGGCCAAATCCATTGCGGAAAGTAGCCGCCGCATACTCAATTCGGATAAGTTTAATGGCATGAAGTTGAAATTTGACGAGGAGGAAGAGTTGGCCAATTCCGATTCAAATATGGCTGTAGAAATGAGCTTTGATACCTAAAGACGGTCCTCACATTGAATATCATTAAGTAGGCACACACACGCACACACATGTCACATATGCTGACTGCCCTTGAACTTAATTCATGATCAGGGCAAACGCAGCCGTTTGTGGTGTTTTAGGTACAAGTACAATATTTAAGCATGCGAATTGTTCTCATCTAGTTTAATGAATCTGTTGAAAATACATAAAATTATAATCATTTATTTTGGGTTTTCCCAACTAAGTTTCGGTCGTCCTACAGCTGTTGCTTTCCCTAATTCGTTCGCCTTCCGCCTGTACACCTTTTTTTACAGGAGCTTCTTCATCCATACGAGTAACATGTCCAAGCCAGCGCAGCCGCTGTTGTTTTATGCGCTTGACTAGATCAGTGTCCCCATAGAGCTCATACAGTTCGTGGTTCATACAGGTGCGGAACTCATCGCCAACTTTTACAGGTCCAAAAATCCTCCGTGGGACTTTTCTCTCGAACACGCCGATCGCCTCCTCATCCACTGTTGTTGATGTCCATGCTTCTGCGCCGTATTGCAGGACTGGGATAATAAGCGACTTGTATAGCGCGATGTAATGTTTGTTTAAATTTAGAATATTTAGATTTACCTCAAGTATATAAAATTCTTGTTTAAAGAATTTGTATACTTATTTTCATAAAAAAGCTTAATTATTTGAGTTTTTTTTCTTAAATTCTAAGAGTTTTGTATTTTAAATCATTTTCGTATTTTGTTTTTACGAGAGGGAAGTGAAGAAAAGTAACTGAATGAAAAGAGCAAGCAATGTTTATAAGATAAAAAAGTGAATTTCGGATCAAGAAATTTGCTCTTTGATAAAGAATTTTTGTTTTAAGTATGGAATACTTTAATTTTTAACTGTGCTTGTGATTTTTGAATTCTCATACACTGTTAGGCCTGTTCATGTTTTCGATTTCGATCAAATCCTGCGGAATCGGAATTGTTCCAAAAGCCGACTATGCTAATTGGCCTTTATATTCAAACTTCCATTGGGTTTCAATTGACACTTTTAATGGCAAATCGCGTCAGCCAAATTCTTCAATCGTTTCTTGCAAACCGCAACTCTTAAGCAATTCCGATCAATTCCGATCAGGCATTGTTACCTAAAGTTTTCCTTACTCACCTCATAGGATGTCTGTGTTGGCTGCTGTTGCTGCTGCTGCTGCTGTTGGGCAATGGGCTTGGAGAAGGTCTTGAGCTCATCTAGCAGAGCATCGAGTGCGTTTTCGGGTGCGAGTCCCCCGCTGATAGTGAACGACCCCATCCTGGGTGTTGGGATTGGCTACAAAATAAACACACACACACACAATTTGTGGGTAATAATCATAGCACTCTCATCAGCCTCCTCACATTTATAATACATATGTAGGTACATACATACATACACAGGTATGTATGCACTTGGACTCCAGGAATATAAAACTTAACCCAGTTAATTACATAAAGTACATACAAAACAGAATAGAGGACAAGCCATTTACATAGGAAAGAGATGCATGCAATATCTTTGGGAGGAACGGCAACACATGGTACAGTCATATCAAAAGCAAGCTAAGCTAAGTGAAGCAAGCGACAACTAGGAATGGTTGAACCAAATAGATGTAAAATGGAGTATATATTGTATATATATATAGAGAGGGTTGGTGGTGGTGGTGGTGGGAGTAAGTCAAAAACCAAAGAAGTCTTCACCGACTTGTAATTCTCAACCAGTTCTAACGGACCCACTTGTTCGGTTCTTGTGGTTTGGTTGATGATGATGAATGATGAAGTTGTGGATGTGGTGTGGTAGGGGTGGGGGGATGATTTGATAGATGGTTAAAACTTCAAAGACAACAATCGATGAGTGAGAACATAAGTGACTGACTGTTTTTATTTTTGCGTTTCGTTTCGTTTGGTTTTTATATTTTTCGTTTGGCCTTTCAATTTGTTATCAGACTAAGATTAATTATTAAAGAGAATGATTTTTGGTGTTTGGTACATACATAAAACAGGGGGGTTACATATATATATGTATATATATTTTGTATATATAGATATTTTCTTGCTAATTACACATATATGCTTTGGCAACTACAACATCAAATATGGGGGGAGGAGGAAAACAAAAGTCGTTTTAATCAACCCAAAAAGAAAACAACTGGAGTTCGGGGAAAGTGAGTGTGAGTTTGTGTGTGGGTGTGTGTATGTGTATGCCCCTATGAATGTGGCTAATCGGACAACAGACTCTTCCTTAACTATGGCCCTGAAATCGTTTAGTTTCAGGGGGTGGGTGGGTATAACAATTTACAGTGGGAAGGCGGAAAATGTGAATCAAAATTTGGGGAGGGTTTACATAGAAGAGACAAGAAAACAACATACAGACTGAAAGGAACGAACATTATTAACAAAAATAACGAAATTTGCAAAGCAGCGAAACCTGAAGAAACACAAGTTCTCAGATATGTGAGGGTGTTTGAGTGTGTGATAATTGAAAAGCATATTTTTTGGTAGAAAGTGAAATTAGAAGTAGAAAGCTAACTTCGTACAAGCCGAATGATTTATACCCTTGTAAGTGCATTTAAATAAAGTTAAAAACAAACACAGTTTAATTGCTTGATTGACTTGATGAATAAAAAAAACATTTTCTCATTTAAATCTACCTTTTTTTTAGAGCCTCTGGCAAGCTCCTGTACTAAGCTACCATTGAAAAGAGTGCCAGTTTTTTTTTTCCATTTTTCCCAGGCTAGGTTCTTTTTGGTATTGTTTCTCGATTTACTGATTCGTCAGTCACGGTAAAATGGCATATAATATTCATATTGCGTGGTTATGCAGTTATGTAGGCGACTTTTAGAATTTTGATGCGACTTACTGATTCGTCAGTCACGGCAAAATGTTTTAAAACAATTTTCTGTACTCAATATCAAGCAAATAAAGTGGACTTTCTATTCATTTTTATCAGATTAGTTCCTTTTGAGGCGTGTTTCATGATTTACTGATTCGTCAGTCAGGGTAAAATGGTTTATGACATTAATTTTTTAATTTTTTCGCAATTTACTGATTCGTCAGTCACTGAAAAATGGTTTAAAACATTCTTTTTGCTTATTTACTAATTAAAATCGCGGTTTAGTACTATGAGTTACTTGATTGCCAGTAATGTTTGTTAGCAAACAGGATATTATTTGCAGTTTTTTGCCATTTATTGATTCGTCAGTCACGGTTAAATAGTTTTATATATAACAGAAGGACTTAATCATGTTCAACTGTAAGTTTTTAACTCGTGGGAAACACAAAACAAAAGGTGGTACTTGAGTAGGAAATCTTGTACGGCACTTTGAAATCTCGCTCCCTCTTTAAATGACCAGTTTGTAGAATTATGAACTTCTATAAGCGATGGATTTGGCAAAAGTTTAAATTTTCATCTAGAGTAAACCAGCGGACCTTGGCTATAGCAAATATATACACTTCATGGATTCAAAAATTAATATACCCTTGCAAGGATATCAAAATCAAGTAGTAAGAACAAGAGATGAAATCATAAAATTCGAGAATTTCGTATATTGGGTATCAGGTACATCAGAGTTAAGCATAAACCCCTATTTTACATTAAGCAAATCGCTTTCGATCTAAAAACAACCTAATTCTCATAAGTTTTGAATCGTTTTTATGTCAAAAGCGTTCTATAAAACAGAATACCAAGTAATTAGTTTGATAAATTTTTTAACTGCTTTAAAAAACGTTATAATGGGCGGGAGGTGACCTGCTGTTTTGTCTACTTAAATAAATTACTACCTACTTTAATAATTCTACCTTCAGTAAACTTAAATGAATAGACTTTTATATGAATTGTGTCAAAATTGAAAGAACATTTGTAAACTTGCTTCGATGCTTGAGTAAAACTTTCACAATTCCGATCTAGGTTTTCGGATGATAATAGGAGTCCTTTTCAAACAACAAGTAAATTGAGTAGTCTACACGGAGGCCTTGCGGGTTATACCATTGAGGTTAAGGAGAGCTTTGAGTACACCTTGTTCATGAATAGACCCCGTATTTTATGCAATAACATATTTTGAGCCGGTTGACCAAAATTAGATCAGATTGCACAGAAATTCTTTTCATAAAAAAATATTTAGATGCGACCCAAGTTATTTTTGCATTTTCGACATATTTTGCATATTCAGAATCTTACCGACATATTATCAAAGCAGGCAATCAATTTAAACTTGTTGTACGTGATTAGTAGACCTCGGATTTTGCATATTTTCAAATCGATTTTAATCTCTAGTTCCCTATGCAAGACGTTGCTTAAGCTTTTCAATCTATCACTTGATTCTTCAGTCTTTCCAACTCTTTGGAAAGAGTCTTATATTATTCCTCTCCATAAAAAGGTTGGAAAATCTGATATTTCCAATTACAGAGGCATTGCTAAGCTATCTGCTATACCTAAATTATTTAAAGAGATTGTAACCTCCACCTTACAGCATTATTGTAAATCGACTTTATCACCTTTCCAGCACGGATTTATGAAGTGTCGGTCAACCACAACCAATTTGCTTGAATTTACTTCTTTGGTTAATGATGGATTACTTATGAAAAAGCAAACTGATGTCATTTACACCGACTTCAGTAAAGCCTTTGACTCGGTGAACCATGATCTTCTCCTCTTCAAGCTCGATCGATTAGGATTTCCCTCCCCTTTTCTGCTTTGGATCTCGTCCTATTTGAAAGATAGAACTCAAAAGTTCTGTTACGTTCTAATACTTCAAAGCCTGTGTTTGTAACCTCTGGGGTACCTCAAGGTAGCCACCTAGGTCCGTTGTTTTTCACTCTTTTTATAAATGATCTCCCCTTAATATTATCCCATTCTCGGATACTTATGTATGCCGATGACGTAAAACTTATTTTATCTTTTAACGACCCTATGCATTCTGTTGGATTGCAAGATGATCTTAACTCTTTGCGGGCTTGGTGTTTGGTCAATCATTTACACCTTAATTGCTCCAAGTGTATGTTTATGACTTTCCATCGCTGCAAACCTTTGCTGGTTTTCTTTACGATTGGTAATAAAGCCTTGCAACGTATATCGGATGTCGTTGATCTTGGAATTCTTTTTGACCCCAAACTGAGTTTTAATAATCATATCTCCTCTATCGTTATTAAGGCAAATGGTGTACTTGGATTCATTAAACGTTGGTCGAAGGGATTTAATGATCCCAACACCACAAAACTTCTTTATAATGCTCTCCCGCGCTTGAATACTGCTCGTCCGTATGGTGTCCGCAGCTTAAAAAGCATATTGATCGTATTGAATCAGTTCAGAAACAATTATTGCTCTTTGCCCTTCGTGGCTTAAATTTGGGACCCTAACCTTCGTTTGCCATCGTATTTCAGCAGACCCTCGCTAGCTAACCGTAGAACTGTCTTAGGTGTTTCTTTTCTTCATACGTTAATTATTGGTGATGTAGATTTCTCTGAACTCTTACGTCGCCTTAACTTCTCTGTTCCTTCCAGGCCAACTAAAAACTATTTACCTTTTGTTTTGTCAAGATGCACAACTGATTATGCCCAGCACAATCGTTTTCGGGTCATGTGTCAAAATTATAACGATCTTTATGACTTGCTCTCAACAGATCTCTCTCTCTCTTCTCATTAAAAAAGTCCTTATATACATATCTCCGGGAAAGTCTCTGACCACACCCAGCTATGAGTAGGGGCATAGCTTGCCGGACTGGCTAGTAAATCTTTCCCCACCGGGTCGGAGACTTTTTCGTTGTTCTTTTATTTTATTTTATTGTATTAATCTAACACCCCTGATTATGATTTCTAAAGTGAATATGTTACTTTTCAACAATTTCGAAATTGACTTCCTAGAGAAAATTTGAATAGTCCACAATGGTTTAACTTTAAAAGTCGTGTTTCTGGTTAATGTTGGATTGAGGTTAAGTAGCACGACAGAATAATGAAAATATCGTCCCCTAAAGGAAATGTCCTACGCACACAAATCGATTAGCAACTTCGAAAGCAGGAATCCACTTCGAAGCGAGACAATTGTACTTATAGCGACGTCTGCTTGCTTGCGTGCCTCGAAGCGTGACAGTTTGCGCATTGCTGAGAACTAAAAGACTTTATACGCATATGATCTTATGCAGTTTATAATCATAGCTTATATTATTCTCCCGATCTATGCACTTCCGTATATGGTTTAGTTTAGCTTTATATTTTCTTTTTTGCTTCAATGGTTTTGCAAATTCTCTGATGTACCTCTATTTAATATCTGAGTTTTTTTTTTTTTTAGTGAAATAGAGAGAAGCCCTTAACCATTAACACACACAACAGACTGAACCATCATCATCTCCCTAAGGACCTACATAGTATGGGTGGATGAGAGTGCATATTTACATGGATATATGCCATTCAGTCTATACCGAAAGTATAGATAGGAATAATACAAAAGAAATATAGTATGTACGGTACACAAACAGACATTGACATTGAAAACATCGAGAGAAACGGCATTTAAGTAGCAGACATACCCTGCACCCAAATGGTAAACGAAAGTTGGCTGCAGGGTATTCGGGGGGCTAGTGAATCTCCTTCCTAGACGCTTTGAACTACTGCTAGACCCCCGCACACAGGGATAAGTGGTTGGTTAGTGTGTTTTTTTGGCTTATGGATTGTTTTTAGCTTTGAATGAGATTTAAGATGGGTTTTTTTTTATATTAGAAGTTTGGTAGCAGCAGTACTTAGTGGTGGTAGTATTAGTAGTAAGTAGTATACAAAAAAATAAACTAGTTTATATGTTTTTAATGCGGAGCAAATTATGTTTAGCAAAAGAAAATTGACTTAGTTTTATGATTTCATCGTTTTAAAAAGGGTTTTTTGTATTTTTTTTAATAGTTTTAGTTTGTTTTTTTTTTTTTTTTTTTTTTTTTTTTTGGATATTTGGATTTGCAGTCATTACTCAGTAATTGCCTCTTTGAAGTTTGAACTCCATCGCCAGTTAAACTATGTGGATTGTAGTTTGTTGTTTGTATATCGAAAAAAATGGCAAGAAGAAGAAAACACGAAGGTAAACCTCAGTTTATAAGACATTTAGCTTGGATAGGGAGATAACAACTTTGATTTTGGGTGTTTTGTTTTCATTTCTGTTCAGACGGTGAAGCTTCGCGCTTAAACCACTTTTGATATGATGTGAAAATGAATCATGGAACCGAAACACTATTTGAATAATATATATTGATAACAACAGCCAATTGCAAATGATTCATAAGAGAAAACGAAAAAGATCCAACATATTCGAACCAAGGACTACAAACGAATAAGTGTTAAGTAAATTCAAGATCAATTCATTTGGTTACAACTAAGTTTTGCATATTTTTGGGGATACCCAATCGACGAAATGAAAGGTATAACATGAGCTGGTTTTTATTTGATTTTTTTTTTATATGTACACACAAACGAAAAAACAATGGATAACTACAGTTTGTAATTGTTGAGTTATGCGATAAAAATGTTTGTTTTTTTTTTTTTTTTTTTTTGATGAATCGTAACATTCCATACCAGAGGATCAAAGTGTAAAGGTAGACATGAACTTGGAAGTGGACATAAACTGACGTGACGTGGAATAGTGAAGCTGTATCTTTCGCATATTTGCCTTCCTAAGAAAAACAGATGGGGTTCTGCTATTACAGCGAACCATGACCTAATTTCATCTGCCCAGAATTAATGCGGTGCATTTTATCGCTTTGCTCGGAGCTCTCAAGAGCTTACTCTTTCTTGTAGCGCTTAACTCTCAGCTCTAAGCTAAGATTCATGAGCTAGCAGGCGACTCTAGTGTCTAAGCTGTAAGCCGGAGCGCTTAACTCTCAGCTCTAAGCTAAGATTCACGAGCTAGCAGACGACTCTAGTCTCTAAGCTGTAAGCCGGAGCTTGAGAATCGTGAGCAGCAAACGACTTAAAGTTCTTTACCCGCTTGGGTCTTAGCTGCGAGCGACAGCTCGAAAGCTGCAAACCAGCAGTAGGCTGTCGTTCGAGAGCAATAGATCTCAGCTCTGAGCTAAGATTTATCTCCCGAGAGCCACAAGTTAGCTTAAGGCTCGTGAGCCACAGCTCTCGGCTAAGAACTGTGAGTTGATTGCTGTTAACTGCTCTTAAGCTCCGGATCAGCAAATGGCTGAGAGTAAAGAGATAATAGCTAGTAGGGTGTCAGCTTAGAGTTAAGTGCTGAGATTTACGAGCTCAGAGTTAAGAGATGTAAGTTAAGAGCTGGGAGGCTCTCAAGCTCTGGTTCTTAAGCTGCGGCTCTCAGCTTAGAGTAAAGAGCTAAGAGCTAAGATCAAAGAGTAAAGAGCTGGGAGGATCTCAATCTTTGACTCCTAAGCTCCAGCTCTAAAGCATGGTTCCCCAAGAAGAGAAGCTCTCTGTCTCTCTCTGACACTCAGTGATGCATGACTTCGGTAATACGTCTGCGTGGCGCCGCCTGCTTATGGGAGCAATCGGAGCAAAAAGAGCAAGGCCGTGCCCATTGATGCTTTAAAGCAGAGGGAGGCAAAAAATACATTTACATTTTTGCATTGGTGTGTGTGAGAGCAGCTCAAAAATTGCTCTCAATTTCAGTAGCAACGACTGCGTCGCGGCGTAGGAAAGCAAGCAACGCAGCGGCGCTTGTACAGCTTATACTATGTGTGTTTGAGCAGCGCTGCTTTGAGAATTTTCGTATGCACGCCAGATAGCAAGCTGCCGGCCCCTGCTCTAAAGTTACGGCTTGAGAGCTGGGAGGCTCTTAAGTTTCGGCTCTCAGCTTAAAGTCAAGAACTGAGAGTTAAGAGCTAGTAGCCGTTCAGTGCTCTCAGTTCGGAGTGTTAGTCGAAAAAAGCCCAAAGGCGTGATACGTTAGCTTTCTCAATCGAATCTGAGTACTCACTTCTGAACAAAAGATTCGAAAAGATGTTGTCTGTAGAAACAGAATTAAGCTTTGAAAGAGAACCAGAGAAACACTGCACATCTGTCTTAAATCACGAGCAGTGATTGACTAGGAATTCTATAAAGAACTGAAATTGAAAGGAAACATATAGCTTAAGAGTGGCTACTGGACTCATTCCAAAAGCCTTGCAAGCGGTACTGCATACCGGGCCAGATCTAAACCAGCAAGAATCGTTTCTTTTTGGGTCCTTCGAGCCGGATCATGATATCCGAACTTTTTAAATGATCACTCATATCCAAACGTAAGCATGAACTGCGGCATTTTGTTAGAATGAGGTTCGTTTAGTTCTAATGAGTTTATTAAGACTTGGATAAGGAAAATAAAGCAAAAGCCATGACCAGGCGGTTTTCAAAGCCGTGGAATAGAATTTTCAAAGATATTTGGCAAGTACATTTATGTCCAGGTACCTGCAAAAGATGCGTTTGACTGACTAGACCTTAAAAAACGGGGATCACTGTAGCAATTAAGAAGACCCAGCAATTCGGGATTGAGTGTTGCATTGCGTGGGGCCCATCACTAAGTCACTGTATTAGCGGTAGGCAGAATATCTCACTCACTAATACAGTAAAAGGTCATTTGGGGATATACACACACAAGGGCGTCTGCCAGCTTGGCGTTGTCTTTTTGGTGTCTTTGGAATTCCCAAGTAGTTATGGCATTGCTGACATGGAGAGATGGCTGCTAAACTGATTGGAGACAGGAAGAGATAGCTGATGATAGAACCGGGAGGTTCTTGAAACGTATTTACAACCCACCAGCCTCCTTTGTGGTGTTGTTCATTCCTGTTTAAAGTTATGTGAAAACATAACATGACCTACCCTGCAATCATTTTGTCGAGTTAATTATCTATCTCGTCAGAGGGAGAGTTTGCCGATAGTTTAAAGGCAGAATTTAGAGATATTTTGGAGATTTACATTACATTAGGTATCGCATTTTTATCATTCAAAAGGTATATAAGCGATTGTGGTATTTCCTATTTTTTTATCCAATCGGTAAATTGGCGATACATCACTAAGCAGACCCGAATTTCAAATGTCTTTTATATTGAGAGTCCACGGAATAATAAAAACTTGAGAATTACAAGTGGTGTAATCTATTCGATATGCCAGAAATAAATTGGTGAATACTTTTAGGCAATTCAATGTAAGTAGTATTTTAGCCATGTAGCAACCAGCGTGTGCGATAGTTCAACTGGTTGAGACGGCATTTCAATCGTTTTCAGTCCGAGGGTCCCGAGTTCGAGTCCCCCTCAAAATGAGTATAAAATTCGTTAAAATTTATATAATACCTAGGTTTTCAGTACTTTCTCTTAACGTTAGGAAGAAACGTATTGTTATCTTCAGGAAGCAATCTACTTACTCATTTTAGGATGAAATGCGGCACTCAAAAATTGTAATAGATTTAGGTTTAAAAACATTCAAATTATGATGCAAGAACAGGAGAATGAGACAAGTTGATAAACGCTCTTCAGCTCTTTCACAGCGCGAGCAACAGAAAGCTCGCTCAGCTATGCTACACAAATGTGATACGAGCAAGCTCAACGAGCAAGCTCAACGATCAAAGCTCTCTCCTTGTTTGTGGAGAGCGCGTAGAAGAAAAGAGTAAGGCTCGCTGACAGCTCGCCTGATCGCTCGCTTTAGGCGCACTTGTCATCGGCTTAAACGAGCTTGATTTATTGTTACCAAGCTTGCTCAATGTGCTTACGCTCATTTCGTGTATGTCAAACCAAAGCAACGAGCACAAACGAGCCTTGAAAATGAGGTGCACGTTGCAAGATCACTGTCGCACACTCGCACTCTTAGCTGACAATATTTTAAGCTTTCTTCAGCTTGTTATTTCAGCAAATGGTGTCTTTAATGGAGATTTCAATGGCTTTCTAATCGGAAAGGTACTACTTCAACTTAATTCCACCTTGACGATTCATGTCTACCTTTATACTCGATACCTGATTCAATACCATACTTGGGCTAGGAGTTCTCGTGGCAGCATTGGAAGGATTTTGGGGGGCGGGCGTGGTAGGAATCTGTGGCAGAAAACCCAAGAGCACGGACCGACATCATATGGTAATACTCGAGGGGGATGCAGATTCGCATACAAAATGCGAGTGTGCAGCGCTTCAAACCGAGTCAGAGATCAAAATGAAAGCATAGCAAATTCGACATATGATTTTGAATTTTTTGTAAGGACCAAAAGCAACTAATCTCTGCCATAGAAATAGTAGTAGAAAGAATACTGGTATACATACATATGTATTGTATATAAAAATAGTTATATGGCATGGTAAGTCGTAACTCTTATCTCATCATCATCAACAGCATCGTCTTGTGGTGGTGGTGGTCGTGGTGTAGTAGCTTGTGCTTACTGGGTACAACAACCTGCCCTGACTTACCTTATCGGGCGCTGATATATCCGCCGAACGTGGTGGCTCCTCACTGATGGAGGCCGGTTCATTGGGCGGCAGACGTTGCTCCTGGACACTGGCCAAGCTGAATGAACCAACAAGAATATACAAAACAACACCAAAACCAATTGGGAGATAACCACAAACCGTTTGAGCGTCACCAGGGTCCCGGTTAACTTCTTGCAGCGGCGCAGCGCCGATTCCAAGCGATCGGGCTCTTCTTTAAGGAACTTTTCTTCGCGCACCACTTTCTCCATTTCGTTGGACAATATGCAACGCAATCCATTCGACAGAGCCGGGAATTTCAGCTTCAGCTCGGCTACGGTTTTGCTGAAAAGCCCACAAGTCGTTTGAAATTTTGAGGAGCAGCAACCCTTGTACTCAAAAAGCTCACCTGGCGCGACTTAAAACCAAAGCCATATCCTCCACGGCGGTCATGTTGACGCGTGTACGCCGATTGATTACCTCGCCACGTAAATTCTCCACCGATCCTTCCAAATCGCTTAAGTCCTTCTCCAGGCGTATCACCTCCTGTTTGTAGAGCTCTTCTTCGCGCGAAATCCGAGTGGCATCCTGGTCGCCCTGATGTCCCCAGAAGCTACCGCTGCTGGCCAGCAGAGTGGCGCGTATGCGCATAAAAGTGCCCTTGATGTCCTCGCGTACAGCCACCGCCTGAGCCTGTGAGAGTCGTCGGAGAGTGCGCACCTCCATGCGCAAGTCCTTGGCCTTCTTTTGAAGGCCACGCAAATGATTGTACACCTCCGGTGCCAGGGCGATATCTGCACGATAGCTGGGATGAGCCGTCTGGGCCAAAACTATGGGCTTGGGCGGTGGGGGAGGCTTAAGGCGATCGCGTTCTGTGGATGCGAGCAGAGTGAGGTAGGGGGTTTTAGTTCGAGTGCCGCAAGTAGCGAGGGGATGGGAATGGGTGCTTCACATGGTGATGGACTTTGATGGGATGACGTAAGCGTGAGTGTGTGTGTGTGTGGCGGTCTTACCTTGTGACGAAGTGCGTGGTAAGGTGGACGACTTGATTGCCGGCTTGGTTGGTTTCGTATCAGCTGCATAGAGATTAAAGGTTTGTTTTTTTTTTTTTTGTGTGGGAAAAGTCAAGGATAATTTCTAGATTCTATTATCAATTCAATTACCCGCATGTAGTGGACTATGAGACTTGGGTATGCCCTGTATGTCATCGCTAAACGATACGGATTTCTCAAAGGACACGGATTTCTCTGCAAAAAGAGTATGACACACATATATTCTGGAGCGGGCATAGTGATGGGATGTGGGTCTACACTTACGGCACGAGTTCTTGCCCAGCTTGGGAGCCTTCTCTCTAACATACAGCTCATCACCGGAACCGTTAGCTACGCATCGGTAAGTAGTGTAAGGAAGAGAGAAAGATGTTAAGAACACAGCCAAAAGAACAACACTTGAGTGGGGGTTAGGTGATGGCTTCATAATTTTTTTTTGGAGGGGGGAGAGTGAAGAAGAGGCATGCAAAGAGAACCAAAAACGGAAGAGGACCTAATGAGAAGACGGCGACAGTCGTACAGAGAGTTGATGGTGCGAGCTGCTTAAGCTGCGTACGGCATGATCTGTTAGATCAATTGGTATTTTGGGTGGCGTTTTAAAAGCTGGGCACATTCGAGTTGGATCATGATACGTCAATCTTGGCAGGAACTAAAGGGAACCTTTCTTATACCCTGTTCCCATTAAAAATGGGAAAAGGGGGATTAAAGTCAATGGGGTTTTACGTGAGCACCTGCCACAGGGTTGTAACGTCAACCAACGTCCACAGTGGAACTTCATAAGAAGCCCCAAAGGTACCAATTGGAGCCACTACTGCATGGTCGTGACTTCCTCCTTGGTGAGGAGCGAGGCCTACCTATACCTCTTCCGATCTCTGGGTCACGGCACCCGGTTGAAACGCAACTCCACGTCGAGCCACTAAGTGACTCTACCCGCATTTGGGTGTTAAACCACAGCCACTACGATACTCCCCGAGGGGCCGCACCACAGCCAGACGGAACAAGTTCCGCGGGCTCTGGCTCCCGTGGTACCAGAATTAAGCTTCCGGTCAAGCTCCGTGTCTGCAAGGACACTACCAATTTAACCCACGGATAACATTGAACAAAGCTGTTAGGAATAGAGCGTAAGCTGAGAAACGCCAGCTCACAGACGTGGTTTTCTCACTGGTGGGAGCGAGGACTATTCCTTCCTCTTCCGCAGAAAGAGGCTTACAATCATTGATCAGTGATCAAACTGCAGTAAACTGCAGCCAGCTTATGTCCCCAACATCCCCTAAGGGCTTGACAAAAGGGCAGAGAGTTGAGACCGTCTCTGTGATCCCAATCGCCTGTGGTACCAGAAAAGACCTCTGGTCAGGCTCGTGTACCCAAAGGGAACACTTCCAGTTTTAGCACCATGATGCATGGGGACTGGTGACCCCCGATAAACCCACCCGTGGACAATACGGAACTAACCTAGCTATAATCTAGCCTGACTCATCCATCATCATTCTTACACCCACCCTCATTCACGCACACATTCAGCTGTCACACAATTTGAACTGACAGACAGTCCTCCCAAACTCATTCAGCCTATTGACCCTATCACTAGTGGAGAGCACTTGACTTACGTCAAACCCGCCTCTAACCTGAACCAGTGGGAAAAGGGGGATCATGAAGTTGTGCAAAAGTATGTAACAGGTAGAAGGAAGCATTTGAGACCCCTTAGGCCCGATTTCTCAATGTGCGGTTGGTCAACTTGACAGGCAGTTTAACCGAAATTGCGTGTCTCATGCTGTGTGTGGCGCAAACCGTAGGAACAGCCTTAACCGCTGCTCAGCCCTCGTTTCGTCCACATTTGTTTCTTTTTTAATTATTTGCTGCCCAAAATGTTTATTCAGCAACTTTTTTTCGACTTTTTTTTTTGCATTTATTTATAGCTTGGATATTCAAAAATATCCCCCCAAAAGGATTTTCGAAAACTCGAATTAGTTTAGGAGATATAGTCCTTTTAGTGACCCAATGTGACCTAAATTCCCAAGCAACTGCAAACTTAAAGGCTTTCGGCCTTTTAAACCCCGAGACCTATGCGAAGTTTCTCCGGTTCACCGGACCGATTTTGATGAAACAAGTGAACGCGGAGATTGTCACTCTTTAAACGCAAATTTTGTTTTTTTTTTTTTTACAAACTTTAAGGCGTTTATCTCGAAACCACGTTTTTCGAACTGGCGGCCATGATATCTCCAGTTCAACTGAACCGATTTTCATGAAACAAAGTGGAATCGACGCAGAATTGTCACCATTCTCGGGCTGAACCTCGACCATAATTTTAAAAAATTTTTTACTATTTTTTTTTACACTAAACTACAAAAAAAAAGCCCGAAATTGAAATTTTTTTTTTTGAATGGCCGCCATTTTGTCAAAAAAAATCACAAAATTAAGTTTGAGGTTCAGCCGAGAATTACATCTATACTGATTATAACCCCGTTTTTTTCATTTCGGACGCTCCGGAGACCCGGAATCGTGGCCGCCGTGACGACACCTTTTTTTTCACCACCAACTTTGAAGTCTCATTACTTTTTGAACAGCCCTCGTATCGAGGCAAAAAAAATTTTTTTATTTACTTTGAACCTTTTGTAATACAATAAAAAAAAAAAGTTTTCAATTATTCTTTGCGTTTTCAAATAAGAATTTTTTTAAAAAGGGTCCAAAAAACGGGTTTTGAATGAGAAGACCCCCTTACGGCCGAGCACTGGTTAAGTTAACCGCAGTTCAGGCCGATGGAATATCGTATTTTTATCGGTATACAAACAGCAGGCTCCAACATTTGATTCTTTATTTAATTATTTGCTGCCACAAAATGTTTATATCAGAGCTTAAGTTAAAGCCTTGACTTCAGTTGCGATTCAATTTGCTGTGACTAGGATTGTTAGCAGGATTGTAACGCCGCTGCATTCTTATGCATGTGGCAACTTTCTTATCACTGCAGCTGACTTCTGTGTAGTCAGCGTTCCTTTTGATAAGCCATGCAGGTAAGCAAGTGTCCCCAGCTATTGCATTTGATTCATTGCAACCAATTTTAAAAAATTTTTCGCAAAAATATTACCAGCAGCATTCAATAACATTATAAAATCCCTAAGAAATACCTCATTTGCTGACCGTGCCTGGTCACCCTAATGCAGCAATAGGAATTTATCGATATCGGATGAAACTGCGCTGTTGAGAAAACCAAATCACTTGACCGCTTGTCAACTGGAGGAACAAATTTGACCGGCGGTTGGCCAACCGGAACCTTTGAGAAATCGGGCCTTAATAAGGTAATATATTCTTGATCAGCATAAACAGCCGACCCTCTGTCCGTCCATTGACCCTGATGCACTCTTCAAAAACTAGTCTTCTACCACCTGGATTAGTTCATCCCAAGAACTCAGATCCAACTCGTAGTGCCGTAATCATTTAAAATCTTGGTGCAGTTAATGAAATAAAGCAACATACAATAACAAACATCAATACGTTCATTCGCTTTCATCTCGCTGAACCTACCTTGCATTTGGGATGGCACCACCAAATAGTTGGGATCCAATGTGGGCACTGCCAGTGGTGCAATTTGGGGATTTTGATTAACCAATGCCTTTTGCACCAGGCCCGTCAAATTGGCCAATTGTCGCTCCATATGCTCCACGCGTATACGATGTAAATCTTCTGGTCTGCAAAATAACGAAAGAAAAAAAAAAAAAACAACATAAAACCGCACAGAGACGCAATTAAATCAAGTGTCAGCATGTGAGCAATTGTGAAAAGTTAATTGCACAAATGATTGCGCGCGGTCTTAGCATGTCTCCAACTTTATTGAAGCACGCTTCCGTCGCTGGCAATGGCGACGCTCCAGTTGCGCACCGGAATCAGAACTCGACTTTGGCGGGCGGGCAAGCGTGAAACTTAAGCCCCAACAGCTTTAAGCGGCTTTCACAGGTTTTAGTTGTAAGATGGCCTATTGCAGTGGTAGGTACTCTCTCGCTTACTAAGCCCAGACTCTGACTAAGTCTCTCTGTCCACCCAGTTATTGGTACGCCCGACAGTTTTGCCCACTGTCTGGCTGGGTTTCAAGTGGAGGAGCTGCTGACCTTGAAGAAATCTGTGGAGCTGATGGAGGAGTCGGAGCAAGCAGAGATTGCAGCAAATTGTGCAGAGTTAAAGCCGGTGGAGGCTAGGGCAGACATGTTACCCGAACGTTTGGCTTTGATGGCCGCCGAACATGACTCCAGCGGTGGTCCCTACCCTAACTCTCATCAGCCCCCACCCACTTGGCCCACCGAGACCAAACCCTCCAAACTGCAGACTCTCTTCCAGATCAGCATTACGGCCCTGGCTTTTCTGTCCTTCGGTGGCTATTTGCTGTGTCTCATCGTGCAGGCCATCAAGAGTAAGGGCACCACCTACTTTCATCCGGTGGCCACGGCCACCACCACCAACACCAATGGCAATGTCAAGCGTATTAAGATCTACAGACGCAGCAGGCGCCAAGCGGAGAGTTTGGCACATTTCCTGCGGCAGGACTATGCCAGCTATATGAAGGCCATGCGTGATAGAGCTCACCTGGTGGGATCATAGATTTGATTGCCACGATGTGGTAGACGATTGGGACCCACTTTAAGGCCATATAAAGCATACTGATCTTCGGTGAGGGCCACATCGCTGCAAAGGAAAGGAAGTAAGCAAATGGGAAAACTGTAGAAAGAGAGACACAAGCTCACCTCTGCTCCTCGTCTATGATGGGCGCCACCACCGGACCGCGTGTACCGTATTGACTGTAGTAGGGCTCCTCGTAGTTGCCGCGTGAGCTGCGCTCCGGGGAGCTGGTGTAGCCGTCTGTAAGTAAGCACACGGGTGTATAAAACTTTAGAATTCCTATTACCATTTTTTTTTTTGCTCTACTTAAAACTGAAGAATCAAAGCACAACATACATTAAGGCTCTCAAATTGTTGCTCAATTCTGGACTTAAATTTATTTAAATCAATTTTTTGTTGTTTTTTTTTTTAAGTTTTTTAAGCGCTAATCCACTTGGCATACATACATACATAGAGAGTAGTGATTAGATATATATTAAGTTAGATTTTGTCGTGTACCTGGTAAACTGTATAACTGATCCGGGGTATAGGGGAACAGGGGTTCCATGCTACCCCTGGGATTAAGCGTTCTGAGTGGTTTCACAGGCGCTCCTTTTCATATTTTTAAGTTTTCGAAATTCGATGGGTGGTGTGTGTGTGTGTGTGAGGGATGAGGTGTGTGTGTGTGTGTGTGTGGGTGGGTGTATGGATGAATTGAATATTTAGATATAAACACAATTCCACTGTATTTTAGTTAAAAGTATTTACTTAAGAATAAAACCAAAAATATGCCCCACAAATTGATCAAAACACACAGAACTCTAGGTAAGTATGTGTTCCTTGGGCTTAAACTAATTGACTTGTGGTGTACAGTTGGAGCATATTACTTACCCATGGAGACTTTGTTGCGTTCTGAAGAGTACATGCCCCTGGGCAAGGTCTGCGATGAGCCCACATAGTAGGGTGCCGGTTGTTTGCCAATCTGAAAGTGCATTGAAAAGAAGGACAATATAATATCAGTTACTTTAAATGTTACATGTGGTAAACTATGAGCATTTTAGCTCCTCTTGGAGGCTATTCTACGCAATTCAAGCCTTTTGCGAACTCATTCATTTCAATTCATACGAAATATTCTTACTTTCTTTCCTTTTTGAGATCAACTGTACTTAAATTAGGGAGCGACAGCGAAACGAATATAATTAGCATTTTATACCCCTGATCCACTGGCACTTTCTAGAGGTCATTCTCTGGATGACCTTATTCTGTCTGTGTATTTCCCCATAAGAAATAAATATCCATTCGGCGGATCATCCGTGACAAAGGCAAAATAATCTAGCCTTTTACAGCAGAAAGCTAGATTTTCAATCGAAAAGTCACCAATAGGAACAGCTGTTGGTCAGTGGCATTGCCGTGGGTGGAGAGAGTTTTAGCTCAGGGGGCGAATGGCCTTTGCAGAGTGGGAAGAGTTTATGGGGCCCCTTTAATGAAAACTGACTACGCCAATGGGTTGTGCATTACTAAGGTAAACGCCCATTTTTCTTTTTTTGTTGTAGAATTTAAAATTGTCATCATATTTTTCATGAGTGCATACCGAAAACTGGCTGCATCCTCCTTGACATAAGGAAGGCGAACTTTAACACAAAATTGCAAGCAAAGCAATCCAACCAGCTGTTCTTTGTTCGCGTTCACGTTAGTGTGACCGTAAAGCTCATCCGTCAGTGGAACAAGGAACATTCTTTTGAATGTGCTAGTGGAACAAGGGTATTACACATTGGACAGCGCGATGAGAAACTATTTCTTTTATACTCAGTGTCAGGTCGTCGGGGGAGGTCGGTGGACAACTGCAGAAGATGTACTGCATCACATGTTTAAAACTGGGTGGCAGGTACATAAATCCGGCATCGATAAGGTTTATGTTAGGGACATGATCAAAATTCCAAAAATTCTGACGTCTTAAAATTTGTCAGTGAATTGATCTGAACCGAACAGTTTTGATTTGTGGATTTCGATTCGGTTTTAGTATTTTCGAAGGGATGTCGATTCGGTTTGCGGTTCGGTGTGTCAGCTGGAATTAGCGTTTCGGTTCAGAACCGGTTTGCATCCTTGGTTTTTACATATTTTGTTTTCTCTGTGTATATGTCACCTTCCAAAAGATCCTAGGTTTGTATAGCCATATGTTGAAACTTGTAATGTGCTTTATTTCCTTCCTGAAAGTCGTAGGATCCCGAGTTGAGATAAGATACAAACAAACACAGAGTGTACTTAACATATGATAACCTGACTGATGAATGCTCTTCCCTCTTAAACATTATCATTGATAATTTATCAATCTCTTCGATTAAATAGACTGAAGCGAGCCGTTTTCTTTTGCGGTGCTCGCACAAATAAGTGGTTTCGGTACGGTTCGGAAAAAAAGAGAAAAGTTCCATCGGAATTTAATCCGGGAAAAGATTATACTTCCTATCATCACCCTACACACCAAAATTAAAGATCATAGCTTAAAAATTTTTTGAGATAAGCCTCTGAGCCACCCCTTGATCCTCCCTTACACTACCAATCACCTTTACCACCTGTAGGCATTGTGGAAAGCCTTCTTAAACTTTACGATAAACAGTAGGTCGCTTTTCTTTTGTGCAGAAGCTAAAGCCTTCTCTATCAATCTTATCAGAATTTGACCGAAAATATGGACAAAAATATTATAACGATCCAATAAAATATTAATCAAAATTTGAACATAATAAAAGCCTTCAGCTTTCCGAGGTGTTAGAATTGCCAAACCCAACTTTATGCTGTTTTTAGGAGTTTACAGAGTTGCTTAATGGAATAAACAATCACCGGCAAACATCATTAAAAGCTGTTAGACACATACGATATTGATTTGATGAAGACCGGTAAAGATCCATACGTCAGGCTACGAACAGCCAACACATCCAGCATGTTTTTCAGATATAAAAGAACCTTGAGAAAACCATTAATTTTAAAGGGGAAACAATTTGAAAAACAAAACGTTATTTTGCCAAAAAAAAAAAACCAAATCCATTATCTTAAAAGTAGTTAAAGTTTAACTCGTTTTCAACCCAACAAGAACAGAGATGACCCAAAAAGGTTCAATCATAACTCAACATTCGTCACTTGACTTGTTGTCTACGCACTTTACTTCATTTAAATTTTAATTGAACGGCTTTTTTTTTGAGCACGCGTGAAGTGTTCAAGCGAAGAGTAACCGTTGCCAATTTGGCCTTCGCTCCGATTCAGCGAAATGTTAATAAGTTTCACTTTAATTACTTGCGTCCAGTCATTGTGTTGTGTACATACGCCAGTTGAACCGAGGGCCAAACAAATGCCAAATGATGGATGTATGGATTAATTGGATTTTGACCCACCCACCTAGTCGATCGGTGCCAAAAACAACTATAAACATGAAAGCTTTTCTTTGTTTTGCATTGCAGCGGGGTAATCAATTTCGAGGTTATATAATTCATATCCGACTGGGCGTTTTTTTTTTTTTTGCAAATCACGGTAAATCATTGCAAATCTTTGTTAATTGGCCAGACAAGTTCTGTGCGATCGGTACGGTTCCCATAACGGAATGCATGCTGACCTGCTCTACCCACCCGCCCCCTCCAAAAAGTCTTAGGCTTAGTCACATGCAGCAAGTGCAAGTGGCTCACTTCCCAGCCATCAACATCAGAGATCAGCATCAACAACAGCGTTAACAACAACCACTCAACCAGTTTCAGTTTCAATTTCAGTTTCAATTTCAATACAACCGTTTTTGTTATACCCTGACAGAGGGTATTAACAATATTGTGGTGCGGTTTGTAACGCATAAAAGGAAGCAATTTTAAGATGTAGAGTTAGGTTATGAGTTTATTCACTAAACACATTTCATTCATGCTCTGGAGCTGAAAACAAAAGATATTGTCCTATTCGTTGTGTCATCTGTTAACAAAGGCTGATTTTCGATCAAAAGAACATATCAAGGGTGGAACCGATACAAATAGATGAATTATCATTTGATAGATGGCAAATGACGACTAGTGAACTGGAGGTCTAAAGGCTAGTTTTTCTATAGATATGGGCTCAAAATAGATGAATCAAAATTCTTCTTAACTTTTCTGTGGTAAAATTTTTTTTATTAACTTTAATAAGTCTGTTTTGGGGGTTTTTAGAAGTAAACCACCTTAGCTTTCATAAAACTCAAACGACAGGAAAAAGGTTGTGACTCACTAGAATTAGTATGTCACAGCGTTTAGAATAAAGCTGGGTTTATACTGCGGCACAAAGTGTCACAATGTCACAGCTCCATACGAATTTGACATTGTGAAACTAAAATGTGACACTCTGTGACGCAGTATAAAGCCCAGCATTAGTCATAAGTAACCTATTGGCCAACCATGAAACATTCCTAAGTCACAGGCGCAGTCACCATCACGAACCAGTTCCAGTTCACCGCAGTGTCATCACTAACCCACTCGCTCTGGTCACACAGTTCTGAGTTTCCGGGAAGCCAAAATCGCAGCCACATTTTTGGTTGTACAGGAGTGCGGTTTGGAGCGAGGAAGCGCGGAGTTTTAAGTCGAGGAATAGAAGCGAAGTCGAAGCCGGCAAGGCGAACCACGTGTGGCGCGCATCCAAGCCAGGAACCCAGGCGAATACAATGAGAGACACGCGGTGAACTGGACACAAGTGCCCAACGCCGAGACGGCGAACAGGAGGCGGCGGCGGCTGCAGGTGTTACCCCCGCCCTCAGGGAAAACGTGGTAAGCTGGCCGTAGCGTTTCTGATTAGGTGATCTTTACCTTTGTGAAAATAACTCTCGGTGCGGCATTTCCATTGAAAACATGAATAGAATAAAACCCAGAACATAGAAAAACTGAACCACCTTTCTGGTCTCGTGCTTTAATTTTTCAAGTGTGAGGCTGAACCCGGGTGCTGGGCCATCCCTTAGGTGAGCGTGGTTGTACTTCCCATAGACTGCAAATACAAAGTCTTCGTCTCCAAGTATGCTTGCCAGGTCGTCATCTGAAGTATATTAGGCACAATTTCACTTGCCTTGGTAGACCTTTCTAGGGCACGTGGTCCTGGTTTTCACCTTCCATGTGGCCCTACTAGCCCTAAGCATAGTTCTCAGTCTTCGTCTTCCAGTATGCTTGCCAGGTCGTCACCTGAAGTATATTCGGCACAGTTTCACTTGCCTTGGCAGACATTTCTAGAGAACATGGTCCATGTTTTCAACTTTCATGTGGCATAGTTCACAGTATTCGTCTCTTAGTTTGCTTGCCAGGTCGTCACCTGAAGAATATTCGGCACAGTTTACTTGCCTTGGTAGATCTTTTCAGAGCACTTGGTCCAGGATTTATCCTTACATGTGCTCTCATAGTTTTAAAGCAGAGTACAACTTCTTCGTATTCCAATATGCTGGCCAGTTAGTCACCTGCAGTATATGTGGCATAGTTTCACTTGTTCTGGCAGATATTCCCAGAGCACATAATCCAAGATTTCCTCATACCTGTGACTGTTAATTTCCACGTTTTTCAAGTCATGTACATGGACCCTGGACTAGGCCTTCGCCTTCGGGGGATATTCCATGCTCATATTCTTCTCAAAAACCATTATGGAGCTTCCTTTCTACATTTGTAGTAACATTTTGGATCAGATTTTACCACCTTTTGCTTGATCCCTCATCTCTTTGCCCCTATGTCCCAGCACTTCAATAAATTAAGTTTGTAAAGCTCCATTTACATGACCTGATCGCTCAGGTGAGTTTTCGCCTGAGTGGCTGTCAGCTCGTGTAAACAGGCGACTGAGTAGGCACCTGATTTACTCAGGTGAGTGATCAGGCGAAATGTAACCGGTTCTAATTGACCTGGCCACTCAGCTGAGCGTCATAGAGTTGCCTGATTGAAGTGTGCGAGTGTTGCCACTTCCTGGCTTTCGATATACAATTGCTATCGATTTTTGGTTATCGGTTTTGTTTTTTATTTATGTCAAATCACGGCTTATTAAAATAAAACATTAGAATTGATGTAACGCTCCTTATTGACTTGTACGAGGCTGAGCCTGCGTTGTATGACTCCTCCAATCCCACCTTGTAGGTGCAGCAGATCGTACGGACTGCCACTTGTGGAGATAAAAACTAAAATAGGCAATCTGCGCGGCCAATTCACAAATGAACTAAATAATTTTCATGAACCAATGGTTCTGTAACTGACTCAACTGAGCTACTCAGGCATGTGTAAACGCTGAACTGAGTTGCTCACCTGAGTTGCTCAGGTGACTAAAACTCAGCTGAGCGCTCAGGGCGTGTAAATGGAGCTTAAGTGATCCTGGCTAGACTGAGACCGACCCCAGCCTAAGAAACACTTCCTTACAAGGATCAAAATTGTTGCTTTCGAAACAAAGATTTGGCCTTCAAGCCTTAAAATCTCCAAAGATTGAGACGTAGCTGAAATTAGCTGCTTATTTTTGATATTTGTTAACCACAAGGACTTAGGGATTTCTCTTCTTCCAGGTAGCTAACATGTATCAGTTAAACTTAAAAATTACTCGGATATTTGGTAGTTAGATTTTGTGTAGAAGATGAGAAATCGGCCCTTACACTTTCAGAATAAGTCAAATATAGTTTCAATATTTCCGAACATTTGAAGTTTTACTTTGGACAACTTTCTTTGAGAAAGTGAAAATGACAGCATGGCTGTTATGATAAGTTTGAGAGCTCATAAAGCTTCTGTAATGTAAAATGGCTCGACACAGCCCTAAAGGACCAAAGCCGAGCCTCTCTCAATCACTTGGCTTGTGTGCTCCGTACAAGAGAAAGGGACCTACAGTTTAACGCCGAATCCGAACGGCAGTTTGAGAAGCTTTTGCATGGCTAATTACTACAAAGCTGGCGCCAACAGCAGAGAGGGGTGACCGGGTGTAAAGTTTATTCAAAGAAAAAACTTTTCATTAGATGTTTCGAGGCGGGCTCGAACCCACAACCACTTGCACAGCGGTAGCGACCTAGCCGCTGAGCCACCCGGCTTCTACAATAGTTTTGATAAGCATTATGGAGTACTTGTTGGTAATCATTAAGAAATAACAAATAAGCTTTATAGAAGGTGGGTGCTCCAGCCAAGTTTTCCACTGTCAACTTTTTTGAAGATCGCGAAAACGATCGCGTGAGTTTGAGCTATGATACAACCAAAGATTTATATAGGTATTATAAATAAAGCAGGTGAATCAGAAGTATTCAGATCCCAATATTTGGCTCTTCCAGCAATTACTAGGAATCTGTATATAGAAATTATTCTTTCAGTAGTTGGCTGAGTGTAAAGGCTAACCCTATAGGTGGGTTCTTTTGTCGTCTATAACTAAAGTTAAGAAATAAAACCATAAAGTTAAGAGACGTTTTAAAAAAAAAAATTAAACAATTTCAGATTTGGGGACGAACCAAAAAACAGAACAAAAAACGGCTAGTTTTTAAGAAATGGTAAGCTAGCAAAAGTTTATACAAAATGAATGGAAATTCGATGGAAATTAGGTTAACATTTCTCTATATTTTGTTTTTGTTTTACAACAATTTGTTGTTACAACTCTCTGCGCTGCTCTTTTGTTGTTGCTGTTGTTGTTGTTATTGTTGGCTTGTGTTGTGGTTTTGGGGGGCTCAACTCAACTTGGCTTTGGCGCATGCGTGAAGGCGACTAGTAAAGTGCGAGCCAGCACCGCAAACGGACGTTACAAACGCGTTAAAAATTTGAAAAATCAAACAAAATGTTGAGTCCCCTGCCGGCAGCTTTAGTGCTAGCCAGCCTTACTCTGGCCAGTGCCTGGAAACCCATTGCCTCTACCGCCTCCTACAGCCTCAAGCAATCGCACCCGGGTGCGGCTAGCAGTAGTCATGAGTTGGCCACCAGCTATGCCCAATTTGCTGGCCTTGGCAAGGCTGCAGCGGAAGCCGATGATGAGCTGGAGCATAAGGAGGATGAGTCCGATGTACTGCTGGCACGAGCCGGTGGGCCGTCAATTACATTTACCGACTTGGAGGATCACTACGATTCGTATAGTCTGGAGGATAGCAAAGAGCCCGCGCTCAGCTTTCCTCGGTCTCCCGTTTACGGCTCGGATCGTTGTAGTGTCAAGAAGTTTGCCTTCAATCAGGATGGTGTGGTTGAGTATGGCAATCCTTTGCTGCCCGAACTGGATCAGTTTACGCTATGTTTCTGGATGCGCTTTACCAATCATAGCGGCGATCATGTTCTCTTGACCTATGAGGGTGAGTGGGACCTTTCACATTGGTCGCTTGCTTAATCCCCAGAAACGAAGAAAAGGCCGACTACAATAGACATTTCGATTACATAAGCTGAGGGGGCCACCACACATAGATTGAATTGAAATCTTTTGATGTCCCATTACAAAGACCCCGAGACCTTCGCTTTTACCTGCTGGCCAAAAGGGGCAATGAAATTTGTGATGTTATTTTTTTTTTTTTTTTTTGTGGGCCACGCTCTGACGGTCGCACCTGCCAGTGAGCTAAACTCGAGTCGCGACTCTATGAAAGTGAAAGGAAGCCCACTTCCTGATGCAAGTCGCAGTGACGAGTTATATGGGATTTGATGGTCAACTATGGCCAAGTAAATACTCGTAATGCGATGAATGAAAAGCGCGTTTGGTGAGATAATCACGGGGATGTGTGTGCGCGTGTGTGTGTGTGCTTTTTTTTATAAGTTGCTAACCGAAATGGATACATGTTTGATTCAGAATGTTATGTGAATTGTGTTATGTTTTATTCAGAAATAGAACTCATAATTTAGAAATTAAGTTTGAAGAGTTTTTTAATTTTGACCAGTCTCTGAACCTGACACTAAGCCGGCGTCTTTTAAAAACTGCAAGAGGATGCTTTGGGAGTTTCTCAAAGAAATATATAACCAGATAAACTAATCTAGTGAAGGAAGTTTCATTTCTTCCTTAAAGATGTTTAAAAAGTAACACAGCAGTAGCTAGGGTCATACCAACAATCTTCTGGGCCAAAGCATAGAGAACATCTAGCTTCTGCTTGGAGCCTTTTTAATTGAATGCCTCATCAGTAAGTTGACTTAACTGCATACCCAACGATGGGCACAGCCAATGATCTTTTGAGATTTCAACACCCATTCCATTATTCCACTTAATATGCAATTTAATGCAAGCAATAACCAAATACAAGCACCTTTACTCTGGGGCTCATAGATGGAATTGTTGTTTAAATTTGGTGCCCAGTGTTGCTGCATTATCATTTTCGCACGGATTTGAGCAGGTGCAGACCTGGGGAATAATCCTCCGGTTCGTGTTTAGCTTGCGTGAGTAGACTTCTTATTGTATTTGTTTCCAATATTGTCGGTAGGGCTATAAACTAGAATTGCCGAATGTTTAAAAAATATCTATATCGATATTTCATTCGATATTGAAAAAGTATCACTTCGATGTTGATATTTTGTTGTAAAAAAGATCGATACTATCGATTTTTTCGATATTCTTAAAAAATAGAAATTTACTAAGAATAATCAGGTCGAATAAGGTAATTAAGATGTCATTTGACACTATCTCCATTGAAAAAAATCGCAGAATTGTTTGGGATAGTTCATTTCAAATCTAAGCAGTGGTACTTTACGATAGTATCAAAGAGAGTCCAAACAATAGAATAGATTTCAAAAAAAACCCTCATAAAAAGGGTCGAAATAGGCACTTTTAGCAACTTGAAGCTCAAATTACAAAAAATCTCGGCGTGATGGACAATTTCTGAAAACGCAGTCTTGCTAAGCACACGAAAATCATCTAGAATCACTACCAACCCTTCAATATACTGGACCTTGTTATATATCGTCTTTTTGAACATAAATATTGATATTTCGATGCATCGCTATTATTTCCGGCATTCCTACTATAAACATGTTAAAGCGCAAGCTTTTTGAACTAAGCCTATAAATTAGCATTCACAAGTTTCGACACATGTGAAATGACAGCCTAATAGGTTTAAATGTTGGTTGTTTTAAATGTGAATAGCTTGTCAAATTCAACATATTGAAATGCAGCCTACTAAATTATCAAGTCGAATGTCTCGAACAGTGTGAATGCAGCCTTACACTGTTGATCTCGACTATGTCCGATGATGTCTTTTAAACTTTATAAAGAAGCGTTTGTGATTCAGAGTTGGTAAGTATTCAATAATCAACAAGCCACTCATAAAAACAAGTAAAAAAAGTCGGTCAAGCCCGACTATAATATACTCTGTACCTGTGAAGTGCTGCCCATCACCGTTGCTAACGGTGCTGCCCATAATTGTTTGTTTTACTTACATGTCGACAACCGTTCATCCGATCTTTACCATTCCTTTGGCGGATCGATAAATAATCTTGATTTTAAAATATGTCCAGAAGGTTCGAACCTTCTATCTATAAAACTATAGGAGATATGACGCATTTTCTAAATTGCGGGGGCTTGGCAAAAGTTGAAAATAGACTTGATCTGCCTGCAAGTATAAGAAGTTTTTATCCCGTACACGTCGAACCTCTATCTCTTAACATTTCTGAGATCTGTGCGTTCATACTGACAGACAGACGGACGGACATGGCTATATCAACTCTGCTGTTGATGCTGATCAAGAATATATATACTTTATAGGGTCGGAGATGCTTCCTTCTGGCTGTAACATACTTTTGCACAAACTTAATATACTCTGTGTACCTCTGGTACAGAGTATAACAAGCCACTCATAAAAAAACTCCCCACACATCACATAAAAGTACTATTTCAAGGGCTAACCTATCCTATGATTGGTAAACATTGTTCGCTCCTTGTAATTTTCTTGAAATGTTTCAATATTGTTTTAGCAGATGCGACCACTTCTTTAATTTCTAATGATTCGGGACAGTTTAATATCCAAAGCATTTCCTTGAAAGGGGGTTTTAGCCTATAATTGTTAAGCAGAATTCAACAATCTTTAGAAATCAGTAGAAGATTTTTCTAATTTCAGAATTTGTGGCTTTCGAGGGAAATATTGAGTTTAAAAATTTCGTGATTTGATGTTAGAATTAGTTGTGGACAATCAAGATAATCAGGCCCTGACCGGTCACACCCTTAGCGACTTAATGAAGCGTAACACCCATGACGTGCATCTATGAACTAAAAATTGTTAGCCCCTTTTTTTTAACGAAGGACATGTAATAAAGAGCAAAAATTTAACAGCGATGTTGATCCTCATCTATTCTCATTGTGGGCTCAAACGATCATAGCTTACTCTTACAACCTGGCAAGGGCCTCTACGAACACAGGCACCTACCAACTAGTACCTCTACGAACACAGGTTGCTACTTAACTGAGGCTAACTCATCCTCCTATGGAAGTGTGCCTCTACGAATACGGCTCCTACCTTACTATATTTTAAAAGAGTTGCTTGTTCAAGCTCTTCTGCTCCGCAACAAACAGCAAAGCGTGGCATGAACTTCTATGATTTACTTGCTAAACTTCGTCCTCGCCAATTTATGAAGCATTTTCTTTTCGCCAAAGTTGTTTGATTAAGAGAACAAATTTAGTCATAAGCCCGGTTTTGAATCACAGAATTTTTGTGGAAGTGGAATTGAGAACAGCTGTTTGTTGACAGCTGTTTGTCATCGAAAACAAATCAAATCTAACACAATGACAAAAATTATCAATCATGATTGCACATTAATTGCGTTCACGAGAACAATCAATCTCATTCAATCGAATTTAATGATCTGATGGAATGGCTGAGGAGCGGTTCAGAATCGATCCTCTTAGCATTGTTTACAGATCGGGACCATGAACCGAACCTTCTACAGGCTTTTGCGCCACTTTTTCAAGACTTTATAAGCCTTCTCCTCTTTCACTTTCTTACATTTAGCATCTTAAAACCTAAGTTGCACCAGGGTTTGTCTCCGAATCACAAAACTTCTGGGGAAGTGGAATTGAAACTAATGCTCTGTATAACTTATTTTACATTTTCTTATTTTATCCGGGATGCCGGTCGAGTTCTACGGCCCCTACGATATATGAAATATATGATTTTGAGCAGTGTTTAAAAAACTGCAATAAGTTTCATTTCCTCTGCTTTTGACTTGCTGCTGCTTTTGAGAAAAATCAGAAGTCGCTGTCGAAGCAAGTACACAAACTGATTTCTCACAAAAAGCGCTAGTAGTTGACGGTTAACGTGCTTTGCTTTTTGCTGCTTGCGATAAGCAAAGCAAGTCGGAGCTGTTGCTTCAGGTCAGCCACGCCAGTCGCAGCAGCAGCCAGCGCTCTGCTTTTGAGTTTCGTCGAAAGCACAAGCACGACAGAAGTTGCTCGTCTCTTTTCATACAAATTCACGGTTAGGCCCGGAGCGCGCGCCACTTTTATTTGTGTCGAACAATCACAGGGCGCGCGCCGCGAGCGAGCGCTTCGCCGCGCGAGCAGCAACACCCCTTGTCGACAGTTTCGTCTTCTATTTTTCAGCAAAGGCAAAAGCAACAATTCATATTGAACAGTTGAAAAAAGTTCAAGCTGGAAAAAGTAAAAATTTTGCGACTTTTGCTGCTTCGACTGAAGCAATTTAAACACTGATTTTGAGATGTAATCACGTTCATGTGAGTTTCTATAGAAAACAAACATTTAAAGCAGCGGTGGGCAACAAAATAAATCTGATTGAACATAAGGCACAAAATTTCGTGTTGAGCGATATAATGGGCAGAGTTACAAGGGCGCAAAGGGCCACTTTATGACCATCGCGAATAAAGTCAAGCATTTTTCAACGTTTTAAAATGCTTTGGACTAAGGACCAAACCAAAACCTTAGGTTCTTATCAAAACTTAAACTATAAGAAGGGTTTAAAGCTCCTGATCGAACCTTCTGTAGAGTTTAAAGGGTTTGTACAGTTGACCCACATTAAATGATATGATTAGGGCTTTTTTAATTGATATACAATACTTTATTTCTTAAGTATTGGATATTTCGCTCTCGTGTTCTTATTATGTCGCGACACCACGCATTCCGTATATTTTGTAAATTTGTTCCTTTGGTTCCAAGAAATCCTTGTATAAACTGAGTTTTTTTTATATTTTCAAACTGTATCTTTCCTTCAGGACTTCAGTCGAAGTCATACGATTCTTTCTGAATAGTTGAGTCTTTTAGAGATCTTGAACTAAGTGTCAACATTTCATTTTTAATTTTAGTTTAATTGCAACTTTATCTGAAGTCACTGTTAAGGATGTTTAATTTCAAACATTTTAGCTTTTCTCGAAAATGTAAATCTTTTTTGGGTTCAGTTCCGTACAGTTTTGCAGTCCAACAATGGGGTTGATATTTGTATTATTTTAAACTGCTTAAACTGAACTTTTCCCAGCAGTGTTTAACCTTTCCACTGATCTTCCCACGAACAGTGTTGATTTTTGATGTCATCCCATGGATACATTTGGTTTTTCTTTTCTTTTCTTGTTTTTGAATTGAAAATATTTTTTTTTTCAACTGCCCCATGACGTCGTCGTGGCTCTTTGGGTTGTTTACTATTGCGGTCGGCTTGGCTTACATAAGCGATAATTTACCAGTTTCCAGTTGGTTGTTAGCTTCGTCTCGTCTCTTGGTGGTAGCTATGGGTTTTTAGCATTTGACATAATTTTCAAGATGCAATTCAAGTAGCGGGGCTCGCGCACTTGGCCGCTTCCGGAAATTCAGTTCCAGTTGGAGTAGACCAAGCGGGTGGCCGGTTCGGCCCGTCCCGGCCGTTAACAGGAAACTGTTTATAAATATATAATAAATATTCGTATAGATTTAAATGCAGTATAATTGAAGTTTCCTGGTAACTAGCGCCAATTTGCCTGCGATTTCATCATCATCATCATCATCATCGATGGCATTTCAACGTTTTGCTCTACTTTCAGCTGGCAAGGAACCGCGCGAAATACAAATCTGGGTCGCCAATGCGCAAAATTCCAGTTTCCTTTCGATGGCCATAAAAGGTCAGCAAATGTTTAGGTAAGTAGATGACGGCGATTGCATCCAAGCAACCAACTGACCAACTAAACTGACTAATCGCATTCAATTAGATTAAACTATCCGCTGCGCATGCGTCAATGGCATCACATGTGCAGCTCATGGAATGGCAAGACGGGCGAATGGCAGGCCTGGCTCAAGGCAGAACGTATTGGGCGTGGCTTTCACAATTCGGTGAGTCTATCAGTCCAAGTCGTCCAAGTCTCCAATTACGCTTTTGCTGTCTGTCTGCAATTGCAAAATTCTTGCCGTCTGACTCTCACTTTTGATATACAGTTTTTTTTTTTTTAATGCTCTTGGAAAGGGTATTGTGGAATTGGAATTGAGGTTTGCAACACTAACCAAAACTTTGAAATTTAGTTGCTTCCAGTTGGTACTTCCAAAATTGATCAAAATCGTATTTACAAATCGGTATTTACATGAAGTAAACTTCATAAAGTTTTCTTAGTAGGTAGAAAACTTAAGGGAAAATTAATACAACTTATAAACGAAAAGTATGGAACTAAGAAAACTTCATGAAGTTTTCTTTATCGTGTAAGTCCCGACTAAGTTCAAAATGAGGATCTGAACCACGCTTGAACCGTTTGCGGTTCGGTTTATCAGCTGGAATTAACGGTTCGGTTCTGGTTTGGTTCGGTTCAGAACCGGTTTGCATCCCTGCAAAAAATACTTCAGAAAAGTACTTTTTGTGACTGTTTTTTACGACCTTTATACTAAGTAAACCTGCTATTTTTAGCTGGCTCGAGGTCATGTTATGCTAACGCATAACTTTAAACAGAGACACACAACACCACAAAGGAGGCTGGTAGATCGTACAGCTGTTTCATGGAGGACAAACCCCACTCATCAGCGATCATGCCTGGCTGTGCTGTGTCACTGAATAAAAGTCACTGAACAAGAGTCTGTGAACCAGAGTCACTGAACAAAGATCACTTGTCAAGAATCACTGAACAAAAGTCACTCAACTAGAGTCACTAAACAAGAACCACTTTTCAAGAATCTAACAAAAGTCTCTGAACAACATGTAACTTAAATCTAACTAAACTGTTTGTCGCTGTAAGTAGCGTTATAAATATAAGACATCAGTACATGAAGCTTCATGAAAAACCTTAAGGCCCTATTCTCTTTCAGCAAAAAATTTTTTCGACTTTTTTTTTGCATTTTTTTATAGCTTGGACATTTAAGAATATAACCCTAAAAGGGTTTTTTGAAATTCGAAATACTTTAGAAGATATAGCCCTTTATGACCCAAAGTGACCGATTGCCTGCAACTGCAAACTTTAAACGCGTTTATCTCAAAACCACGTTTTCGAGCTGGCGGCCACGATTCCGCCAGTTCTCTGAACCGATTTGGATGAAACAAGTTTAACGCGATGCATTCTGGCCCGTGAAAATAAAAATTTTGCGATTTTTTTACTATTTTTTTTTTACACTAAACTACAAAAAATGCCAAATTCGATTTGTCAATTTCTGGCCGCCATTTTGTCAAAAAAACGAAATTTTTATTTTACTACGGGGTTAATACTCGAATTTGTATCCAAATGCAGTAGAACTGGCGGAATCGTGGCCGCCAGCCATTGCCTTTTTTTGAGGGCCAACTTTGACGGTGCCATCATTGGACAGCCCTATACGCGGCGAAAATTTTTTTATTTTCTTTCATTCATTACTAATCAATAAAAAAACAAAATTCAAATATCTTTTTGCGTTTTCAAATGAGAATTTTTTCAAAAAGGTCCAAAACAGCAAGCTGAAGGAGAATAGGGCCTTAAACAACAGATACACTGAACGTGAGTCACTGAAAAAGAGTCACTAAACAAGGGATACCCAACAAAAGTCGCAGAACAAGACCCTTTGATCGAAAAGAACAACAGTGTAAATAGTCACTGAACCCTTTTTTACACAAAGTTTTAGATTGAAAAATGAAATGAATTGAACCAGTTCTAACAGCTACGGTACTGGGTGTGACCCGAAACGGTTCATTGAACCAGTATCTTTTTAAATGCAAAGCTTAAATCAAAGTTGAACCATTTTTGAACGCAAAAATGTTAAATCCTCTCTTTTAAATTGCTTTACAGAATTGGACTAGAAAAGAGCATTAAAACGTCGGCTCTCTCTAAGTTAGCTTTCTTCTATATTTTTTTTTTTTGTTGCTGCCGCTATTTCTTATTCAATTCGTAATCGGTAAACCACTTTTTGCAGTTAGTGGGCCATAAAATTCCAGCTAATGGTAAACTGCGCTCTGGCGGTGCCTCTGTTACCGGCGAGGTTAGCCAAGGCCTGCATTTTGAGGTGACGATGGTGCAAGTCTATCGTGTGGCACTGAGCGCTGGTAAGGCACATCGCGATCACAAGCATCATCATGTGCATCATTTTGATCATGAGGGCCAGGAGGTGTCCAGCACCACGCGTGCACCACCAGTGGTGAGTTAAAGCTTACTCCTGGACTGAGCTAATCTTTAACCTTTACCTTCCTTCTCCACAGATCAATCGTCCCCAGCCCATGCACAATTTACTGGCCAGCGGTCAGATACCCACACGTCTGCGCATCAATTTGGCCAGTCCTTCTCCCTCGCCGGATTCAACTGCCAGCTCTGGTGATGGCATCACTTTCAATACCAACTTTGTCAATGGACAAATCAATGCTGGTTCTCGTCTGGTGGCCCAACAGCTTTTAAATATACCCGCCCCAGCCGCCCCACAACCCACAAATCGCTTCCAAATGCTTAGCAATTCGGCAAATGTGCAGTTCATAGACGAGACAGAGACCCATCTACAGTTCAAACGCCAGGCCACCACTAGTGGCAACTCAAAGAAGTTGCAGAAGCGCGGTCTGGTACTGCTCGACGATGGCTCTGTGGTGGATGATGCAACCACAACCAGTGAGCTGTACAACGGCCTGGCCGATTTTGGTGGTCAGCAGTTCAAACAGGATTTGACACTTAAAATGAATCTGGAGGAGGAGATCAGCACACACGATCGCGAACCGGCCGAGGAGGAGGTCAAGGCGGTAATGGGCATTTGCAGCAGTTGTGAGGCTGAACCCTTTCAGGGGGCCATTGTGTTTGCCTGGAAGGATGTGAGCGAGCATATGAATAATGCCCTTAAGGGTCAGAGTGTGGGCACTTGTGGCAATTTTTAGTTTTAGTTTGTTACGAAATGTATTTTTTTTTTTCTTAGCCAATTCTACACTAACGCTTTAACAGAACAGGGACTAAAACTATGTACAGTTGCAGTTTGTGGCCCTTAACACGGATGGTATAATATTGTTTCTTTACATTTTCGAACAACTTGGAACACAGCTCAGGTGAATCGATGGAAAGCTGAGCTGAACTATAAATAAATGAACCCTAGATGACATGAGCTTAGCTAGAAATCCAGCAGGAGGTAACACTTTTAAGTTATAGAATCTATTTAAAAATAAATCAAATTATTATACAAATTCCAAATTCTAAACTTAAATTGAAAAAGATTGAACCAAATGCCTGAAATCGTTCCTTAAATTAAGTAGGTTTTATTCCTATAATACTGGCAGTCCATTGGAGGCGGATAACCATCAATTCCACACAATGATTAACCGGAAACTAAATTATTTATCGACCCTCCAAAGGAATGGTAAAGATCGGATGAACGGTTGTCGAGTTATATAAGGAAAACCAACTATTATGAGCAGCAACGGTCGCAACGGTGATGGGCAGCACTTCGACTTTCTTTCCTGTTTTTAAGTGTTATTTCTGCCACTCGACTCCCGTTAAGAATCTCAGCTAATTTTTTACTTTTTCGCTTGAGCTGTTTAGTGGGGCCTGACCAGCATGTAAACCTATAAGTCATCATCAAAATAAGTAATTACCTTGGACTTGTGTATATGCTGATGTTTGTAATCCGAATCAAATTCGGGCTCACTAAAGTAGCTCTGATCCTGATCCCAATTGGCCGGTGCCTGGGCCTGGGGCAAGGGCTGGGGTATACCTGGTCCGCCGGGTAATATCTGTGGCGGTGCCGCCACCTCGGTGGACTCAAACAGACGCAACACGGAGCGGTCGCGTATCTCGCGTAAATGGGAGCGTACATCCTCCAGCTCGTAGAACATATCCTTGCTGGCGTCGTGTATATAGATCTTAACATTCGGTCCCTCCAGATACGACATGGTCAGCTGGCGTGGAAAGGAGCGCACAAATAAAGCACGCACCGTATCAATGGAGGTGATCTCATTGGGGAGCAGGGCACGCTTGGTCTCGGAGCGATATTGCAGAAAGACCAGGCCCAGCGGACGTTCGAGGGTCTTGGAGGGTGTGCGGACGACGGGCAGCGAAGAGCGTTGCTTGCCGCCACGACGAAAGCCAGTGCTGGCGGTTTCCACCTCGGACATGATGCCCGGGTCATCATCAAAGAGGGGACCCTGATTAACAGGGGCATAACCGCGCATGGGCTGGTTTTTCTTGTTCTTTTGTGCACGGGTGCTCATCTAAAGGGAAAGATTAGGTAAGTTTGGATTGCAAATGGAATGAATGTGGTGACCACTTACCTCCAGATCCATGGCCCGCTGTTGTTGCGGGGCCATTTGATGGGCATGCGGATGCTGGGAGCCACCATAGACAAGCATGTCACCGCCTAAAGTATGACGCCTGGGATCATCTCGTCGCATGGCACGCCTTCGTTCATCGCCACCGCCGCCACTACCACCACCTCCTCCCCCTCCGCCGGGCTCATTGGGCGGCATACGTCCCGGCTTATTCTCATTCTGCCAATCTTCTGCAAAATGGGTGTTAGTTCAATGGACACTTATCCCCCGCCCCGTCATTCCCACTTCCCCACTTACCTCCCTCACGTCCTTTGCGCTTCTTTTTCGATGATGAACTGCTGCTGCCACAGGCATTCTGATTTGATGATGCACTCTTATCTTTACTCTTCCAACGTATCAACATTTTGATGCTCCCCCAACTGGTTGTGTCTTACGGCTAAGCGAGTGTTTGGCGTTCGTTGTGATTGTTCTTGTAGTAGGTGCGATTGCTTTCAGTGTAGATTTAGCTTATGACCTGGAATTCAGTTAGTTTACATACATACAAATTAATCAATTTTGTTCACAAATCTCGAAATGTACAGTACATTCCAGAACATATGTAGGTGTCCAAATATCTCTTATGGCTGCATTTTTACACACACATATAAAAAATCAAAGATCAGAAACAACAACAACTACAAGAAAACAAAAGAGAAAATTGGTTGTGTGTGTGTGTGTGTTTGTGGCTCGACTTAAAAAACAAAATCGACGATACAGCGCTGTCGGCATGTATGTATGTATTGTTGTTGCCTCCAGTTTCGCAAGAGCATAGGAGAGAAAGAGAAGGGAGACACATTCGAAGATGTTGTTTTGATTTCGTTTTCCGTTAGTCCAATGCGCATTCCATCAGCCTTCGCGCAAAGCAACAACAAATGCGTCTCATGCGCATATAGCGCAGGCTCTGTTCCAGAAGTTTTAGCTGTGCATTTTTTTTTAATTAAGTCAGCTTTAAGCTTTAAGACAAACTTGTTCGATCAACAAAAATACATATGTATGTATGTACATATGCCCACTAACAAGGGAACATCATTTGCTAAATACATATGTATGTATGTATGTAATTTCAACCAGTAAACATGACAGAGAAAAGCAACAAAATGAGGGGAAAAAAGTGCTGAAATGTAAACACAGTATGTGGATGAAAGGGTGGTCAAAATAGGCTCATTATTCACTCTAGAAATCTTTTGACAAATCATATTCATGCAATTGTAGCCATCCATGTTCAATCATGTTCGTACTAACACACTCAAGATATGTAGAAACATTTATATGTATGTATTCTGTGCGACGAAACGTCGCGACGAACACAAAAATCGGCTCCGAACGCCTCCACTAACGACGACCACTTCGGCGAACCGAACAATTTCGATAAACACAATTCGTGCGTGGCAATCGGTGCATTGCTGCAGGAGTAAGCGGCCACATTTCCAAACGAAACGATCGAAAATGGAACAGACTTTTACTTTTTGTTTTATATAAATTCTCATTAAATCAATTTAAAGTTTATTTCAATTCAAATTACACAAACAATTTCTAAATTGATCACAGAATTAAGATACATTCATTATAAGTGCATCTAGCAACTGTAAGAGTTCGTAATTTGGCAATTACTTTTCATTCGACTGACCAAATCAGGGATCGTAACGATTACAATTTTTAAAATAAAAATTACTACTTAAGGATTATTTTTTGATTTTTATTAATAAACTCAGAAATAACTTTTAATTTTTTATTTAAAAATAAAAATTGTACTTTAACGATTAATTTTTATTTAAAATAATCTTTATTTTCAATTTTTTTTAATAAAAATTAGAAAAATGACCAGCCTACTTTACTGTTTTTAAAAACGAAAACATATAAGAGTCTCTAACACCTATTGCATACTTTGGGGCACCAGCAATAAATAGGATATTTTTGGATTCTTACAAAAGTGCTTAAAGAGGTATATCTTCATTGAAAAAAATCGCAGAATTGTTTGGGATAGTTCATTTCAAAGCTAAGGAGTGGTACTTTCCGACTGTATCAAGGAAAATCCAAACAATAGAATGGATTCTCCGAAAAGCGCTCCTAAAAAGGGTCAAAGTATACACTTTTAGCAACTTTAAGCTCAAATTACTTGAAAATCTCGACGTGATGGACAATTTCTGAAAACGCAGTCTTGCTTAGCACACGAAAATCATATAGAATCAAGATACTGGACCTTGTTGCCTAGTGTAATCATTGTAAAATGCAAGCTATAATAAAACCAACCTACCAACACTAGTTTCATTTGACATTTTCTCATTATTCGATTGATAAGCTATTTATATTGAAAACATAACAGCATGAAGACCTACTAGATTATCATGTCATCATGTGTCGAACAGTGTGAAGGAAGGCTAACTTATACAATTTTCGTTACTAAGATAATTTAGTGTCTCGTGCTGTTGTAGCTCTGCCTTGACAAAATGGAACAGTTGGTACGGTAATTTGATTTCTCATTGGGCTCAAGATATTGCAGGAACCACTGAACCGAACCGAAGGCTTTGTAAACCGCAACGTTGGTTTTAAATGTTTTTAAGTTACTGAATCGAGCTAAAGCCTTTATAATATATTGACATGAAAAGTTTTTAGGTTTTTCAAGTAAAGTTAAAGGGATTTCTATTAAGTATTTAGATCAATACTTTATATATGTACGAGGGTGTCCCAGAAATCCCGAAGGGTTTTTGTATAAACATTAGCATTTCGATTTAAAATTGTTTAAGTTTAGATTAGACGACTAAAGTTGAGCGCTTTAAAACTGCTTAAAGCCAAGTGGCTTAAATGAAAAAGGGTTTCCTTCCATATAATGTAGTAGCCGGACGTATTCTTGTTACTTCACAAATAAAATGGTTCAAGTTTATTTCGAAGAAAATCTGTAGATTTCCAGGACTCCCCTGATAAATAAACATGCAGCTTTCCAAGCTGTTTGAAATTATTTTATTTTGTTTAAACTTTCTTATAAAAGACACACTTCTATCTCTCTTTTCGGACAGAAAAAAAAAAACACCAAAACTTCATCATGTAAATGCCCACTTGAACTGTTGGTATTTTATTACTGACTCTGTGGTCTACTGTTCCATTTAGACGCTCTGTATTTTGGTGGTTGTTTACATTTTATACCGGCAAGAAATATGTATGTACAGGAAAAGTATGCACACACACACTTGCATCATTACATTTTGGTGGGTGTGGTGGAATTTTAGGAAAAGCTCCCAGCGAATGAGGAACAAACTGCAGTTAATGCCAGCGTTAAGCTCCTCTAGAAAAGTGCGCAAACTCCGGTACAGATGAACAGTCAGGAGCTGCAGTGACATCAGCAGCTGTTTGACTTGATTCCAGCAAAGCCAGTGAACTTTCAATGTAGCGCAACGTACATATGCATACGTGTACATACCCCACATACCCAGCAGCCACTTTGGCCAAAGTAAAAGGGGGAGAGAGAGAGTCCTTTGAAAGGCGGTCGGCATTTAAGTTGCACCAGTTGTTGGGAAGGGGTTTTCCATGATTTATTAAACGGTCTCTTGACTTAGATACACACACCAGCAGCAACAACATACATACCCAAATGCGTATGAAACGTTGTTTTCTAAACAGAATCTTAAATGAGATTAAGGTGCGGCTTTGGGCGCTATCAGATGCATACATACAATAATACATGGGGAAAAGTTGTTACAGGAAACCCTTTCTTATTTGAAATGCTTGCAAAGGTTTTGGGTTTACGCACTTGAATATTGTTTTCACATTGTTTCACTCAAAAGGAATCCATGTCCATCCAGTTCTAGTTCCGCTTTTAAAATCCGTTCGATACGCTTTAAAACACCGACCGACCGACCAGCCCGACGACCAGCACCAAAGCAGCAAAAATATTTCTGGTATACATCGAACGGCAGAAAAGCGTTTCCGCCCTAAAAAAAAAAAAAAAAAACACACAAGCAGGCAGTAAAAGCAGGCAATTTTCAAGGCGCATGCGCGAATAAAGTTTACTTAAAAAATCTTTTAAGAAACTAACAACTTTTTGGTAACATTTAAAAGTTGGGGTATTTATTTTGTTTATAAAACAAAAACCTTTTTTTAGAATTAATCGATTAAACAATCGATTAATTACACTAGTTTACAGCAAAACAACAAAAAAGAATTGTACTTGAACTTATTTTTAGGTTAGTTTGAAATAATAAACTCAAAAATCGACTTACACATTTATAGGTACACTTACATTTTAAGCCAAATTTCAATTCAAAAACGTTATCTGGAGTCAAGCAAAGGAATATATCGAAAGTTTATTGAATTTCCAGTCTTTAAGTGAAACATGGTTTTCAAATCGGTGTAGTAGTTTGAATACTACGAGAAAAATTTTTATTTTTAATTTTGAAATCATCCAAGGGATGATAATTTTTCATATCCTTTGGATGATTTTTCAGTTCCATTGGATGATAAAAGGATATTAAAGACATATCCAGCCCAAATGGATACGGGAAATAAAAATGGAAAAATTATTCGAATTTTTTTGAAGAAAATATTTAGGTTACCACACAATACTCCGAACAACGCTCTTCCTATCGTCTCTATACCCAAACGCTAGAATTACATTTCTCTTATATAAGAAAAAATTTTCAAATGCCAGAAACCCGCTTAGCTTCTGTTGTTGCCAAATCCTTGCTGTTGAGTTGATCCCAGTGCTTCGAAACAAGGAGGACACTAGCACCGGAACATAATGTAAATTTAGAGATGAATAATCCGATGACTTTGGAGAGATCCCAACGACTAATTTGGAAAGAAATAGTTAAGAAATCTCACTCTGATTTAATGCGGCGGGCGAAGAACAGCTCGACGAGGGTACCGCTGTCTAATTTGCGTACTTAGCTTAGAAAACTGAGTTTCGGATAGAAAATAAATTCTCTCCGTACAAATTGTTCGGAGCATTTTCATCTACTTTGGAAAAGAACTTGAAAACGACTAGACCAAACTGGGTACTTCCTTTGGCGGGTTGCTACATGAAGGCTTAGGAAAAAGAAAAGTCTGATAATTCTCAACAGGAATTAGTTTTTCAATTCGATTGAATTACAATTCAACACGTGGCGCAGTAGGCGGTCATTCTATTTAACAGCTCAGCATAAGTGCTTTCTGGTTTGTTCTGTTTTTCCAGTTGATACTTATATAGGCTATTTCAAAGCTAAATTATTGATTAGTAAAGCTCTATGTACCATTTTTTTTTCAAAATGATAATCATTTACAGTGCGATATGAAGCGGTCATGATAACATTGATAGACTTTCTTAGCATGCAAAGCGACACCGAAACGTCGCAGCCATTGAAAGCGAATCGGCTCGAATAAGAATGTTTGAAAATCGTTTAAGATTAAGAGTTCGTGCTCGGCAAAGTAATGAAGTAAAGATACAATGTGCGACTATTGAACGACAAAGTCGGCAACAGCAACTGCTTCCTCTGAACATTGAACGTACAGACTTTCCATATGAGCCAATCATTCAATACAAAAATGATTGTAACAGCAATTCAATGCAGTTTTTTTGTTTTTTTTTTTTGTAAGCCAGTGTTATCGATTAGTTCCTACTACCTCTGGTTGTCTCAAAATGTTTAGCTTAACACGCACGATACCATTTACCAGTTCAAATAGTTGCCGCCTCATAGCCCAGCTGATAGCCTACCATGGCTCTTGGCCTTCTCCTGTGAAAAAGCAATTTACTCAGCAAATGCAAGTAAGATGCGACTATATTACACCTCAGGAGGAACAAAGTTTGCTACTTGAAATTGAACCACAACTGAGACGTTTACCGTATGAGTCTGCTCACTGGGATGATGTAAGAGTGAGTAGTCTGTAAGTGAATCACTTTTCATTCATAATTTTTTGCCAGGCCATACACAATTTTCGCGAACTGGAACGCCTAGAGTGGTCTGAGCCAAATCGTGCCATACTGGAACGTGTTCGATGTCAAGTTTTTGAGGGCTTAGCCATGGCCCATGTACATGTATTGGATTTGAAGGAGCAGGGTGTGATTAAGCCGCACGTGGACAGCACACGTGTGAGTAGTCAACAGGAGAGAGGGTCACTGTTTAGGTATTGAGATGGAATGGAAGTTGTAGCATAAGCAGTAGTGGCTATCAAAGGGGTACCTATCAATACAAGCTAGGACCTTCACCGTAAATTAATGTCCGTGTTCAAGACCTGCCCGGATTCAGCTCATGGGAATGGGATATTCTATAATATACCGTCCATAAGCGTCATCCTGCATTAGCTAGGATCATAGATCCTAGTGCAAGATTTTGAAGAATAAAAGACCTTCGACGAAAATATTACCACTGAGAAGAAGAAAGATATTTTTATAATCCCTACATAGAATGCGAAGAGGACAATCATATCAACTTGATATTTCAATGGTCATTATTAAGTTAGTCATAAGTATGTAACAGGTAGAAAGAAGCATCTCCGACCCTATAAAGTATATATATTCTTGATCAGCATCAACAGCCGAGTTGATATAGCCATGTTCGTCTGTCCGTCCGTATGAACAAACAGATCAGAGATTGTAAGAGATAGAGGTTTACAGGTACAGAGTATGTTTAAGTCGGGCTTGACCGACTTTCTTTCTTATTTTGATACTAGATTTGATCAAATTTATATAAAGGCAAAGAGGAAGAAGCAACAGGAAGAATAATAGGAGGACATTAAAGTGCAATAATGCTAAAGTTTTTTAAGTCAATATGATTCTTAAAAAGCCTATGCAGAAGCATTATACCCCACATGGGCGATTACGCTCAAGTGTTTGTAATTCTAAGACCTAAAGTCTGGATATATAGGGAGGGAGTCTTGATTGAGTGCTCCAATCAGGTTGCAAAGATCAAACATAAGGAACTGCTTCTGGACAGATTATAAGGGTTTTCGAATGAATAAAAGTGCAGGGGAAAAAGAGGTATGGTAAATGTTACAGATCATATGTCTTCCTACAAATATGGCTGGTGGTGTAAGCCTTCGACAACCAACAAAAAGTAATCATCAAAATGATACTATTTGGTCATCAATTTGAAAATAATGAGTATCGTTTTCTCTTTAATACTTCAAGTATTGAGTTATTATTTTCCAAAGTACTTATTACTTTTTAGCAGGGTTCGGAATTGCTCACGAGGGAGCAGCGCGCTCTGCCTCTTTTCGGCTCTCGCTCAGAGCCGAGAGTCGCTGTTCGAGAGACGGTAGCACTAAACGGCTCACAGCTCGTGAGCCACAGCTTCTGGCTCAGAGCTAAGAGCCCCAGCACGGGAGCCGTGAGCTATCAACCGGCTCTCGGCTCCTGAGACACAGCTATCGGCTCAGAGCTGTGAACCATAGCTCTCGGCTCGGGAGCCACAGCTACTAACTCGAGAACGGGGAAATGGCAGCCGTGTTTGGCTGGCAAGCCAAAGCTTAAAGCGATTCTAAGCCCGTCGGTTCAAGCCAGTTTAGAATTGGAAAATATTAAACTCAATGAACTTCATTGCATAAATTAAAAGGTCTCGGTGGAAATGCCCTTATATGGGAAATATACTTCATGTATATGAAGTCAGATTACAGTTAGGGGCTGAGCTCAGTGCCGAGAGGTGTGGCTCACGAGCTGACCCAGTGTGGCGTAGGTAACTGAGTATTTCCTGAAATTCTGCTAATGGAATCGTCTTTTCATTTGCCAAACTCTGATAGTGCATTTTCTATATTGAGCGAGATTTAAGTGGTATGAGAATAAGGAATAAGGCAGCTCTCAAGAGAGATTGACAACGCAGTAAATTAAGGCAAAATGCAGCTCCCGTTTTAGGCTATTCTGACCTTTATCAAAATCCTCAAATGGATCTTAACTTACTTAAGAATACCTCAGAAACAAGCATCGAAAAAGAGAGTGAATCAAATCGAAGTCTAATAGGCTATTTACACTAGGAGTGCGTTATGCGTTAATAGCTAACAGTCAGCTTTTTCCCCATACAAAAAAAGCTGTTTTTGGCTATTAACGCATATCGCAGTCTTAGTGTAAATGTAGTATAACTCTAATAGAGAAGATCTACCTACATATTTGTGTTCCTATTCATAGCCAAAAGATACAACTTTGCCAACAATATACAAAAATAGTGACTCTCTTTTATGGAAAATTTCTGGAATTACAAGCCGCTTATTTATCTAACAACAGTTCTGTGGCAACATCATAGCCGGATTAAGTTTGCTCAGTGACTGTGTTATGCGTTTGGTACCTACCACAAAGGAGTCCAGTGCCACCTTCTACCAAGCTGATGTTCTGCTGCCCAGACGTTCGCTGTACATAATGTCTGATCTGGTACGCTATAATTTTACTCATGAAATTTTGGGCCACGAAATGTCCAAGTTTCAGGATCAACCCGTCAGCAAGACACGACGTGTGTCCATCATTTGCCGGAACGAACCTTAAGGTATTTAAGTTATGTAATAATTTATTACATGTTTATTAGGATGCGTTCAGACACACGGCACTGGCTGGTTGCCATATTTATATGAGCCAGTTGCTGCCATACATGTGTAAACACCTGCCAGTGTAGTGCCAGTTGACTGGTGCCATGTTCAGAGAAACCTGTCAATATTCGCATGTATTTTACTTGTCTGAGCAGACCTGGCAGGCAACTGCCAGTGTGTCTGAACGCACCTTTACTAATAAATAATAAATTTAATTTGAAAATTAAAGAAAAACTAAATTTGTATTGTCTGATTTTTAAAGGTTTTGTTCACGAAAGAAGGCAATGGAACTGGGACTAATACTCAAACAGGGGACAATACCCCAATAAACATTTTTTTTTTGGCTGGAGACGGATGAGAAGGCGATTGTTCCAGTAGGTAACCCTTTACACTAGCGATATCGGACTCTTCACTCCCCTCGACACTTCTGGGAGATTAAAAAGCAAATTTCCTGGGAGATAGGAAAGATTTGGTTCTGAGGGATCTCAGAAAATAGTATGTTTATGGCGAGAAGATACTGATTCTTCCAAGGAATAACAAAAATATCCTCTATGGGATAAGAAAAAGTTTATTCTGGGGGATAAAAACGAGTTTATTATGTATCAGAAAGAACTTACTTTTGTGAAAGAAAAAAATGGGGGAAAGTTATCTTCGGCTCGGCCGAAGTTTTGTATACCCTTGAAGCTTCCATTTAAAACAAAAAAGTTTTTATAACTAAGACTACTTTTTGGACCTTACTTTTCTATGAGATCTTTACTATATAGATGTCCGATTTCGACCAAACTTGGTGAAATCATGAAAAAGCATAATACACTGTTAATTACGAAATTTGGAGGCGGTCCCATTTAAAACAAAAAAGTTTTCCTCACTCGAACTAGTTTTTCGACCGATCGTTCCTATGGGAGCTATATGCTATAGTCATCCGATTTCGACCAAACTTTGTAGAGTTGTGTAAAAGTATATAAAACAAGTGTATGCCTATGATAAGGACGTTTTCATTAAAAAAAAAAAGTTTTTCTCACTAAAACTAGTTTTTCGACCGATCGTTCCTATGACAGCTATATGCTATAGTCATCCGATCCGGCCGGTTCCGACAAATGTGCAGCGTATTTGTACCAAAAGACTTCGTGCAAAGTTTGGTGAGGATAGCTTTAAAAGGAGATAGCATAGAAACAGACAGACGGACGGACGGACAGGGGTAAATCAACTCAGCTCGTCATGCTGATCAAGAATATATATACTTTATGTGGTCGGAGATGCTTCCTTCTATGCGTTACAAACATCCGGACAATTTTATAATGCCCTCTGCAAGGGTATAATAATAACACACCATACAAAAGGCCTTGCATACTTGGATATAATTAAAGGTTTGACCTTAAAACTAGACTATTATTTACAACATTAGATGTCTCAGATGATACTTTTTTTTATCCCCCAGAAGATACTATTCCCAATCCCTAGAAAGAATCGTGTCTTTAACGCCGAGAAGTGGTGCAGAGTGGTGATAAAGCATTCCCCGAACGGGAGTGTGAATGCGATAGCAATACGACATCGATGGAGTAAAGCGATACCCACTGGAAGGATAGAATTCTTATCTTCCGCGATAAAATATGTTTGCTGAGCTAATCCCGTAACTTACGCATCATTAAATACAGTTTATAGAGAATTGAAGTGAGACATCATGACAGATTAAATGCAGTTAACGCGACTGATCCGTCATTAGATCGCGATAAAACTCCAAAGTGGATCAAACTTGGTAAAAATTCAAAGAAAGTACCATCAGATGCACCACTCCCACTGTACCTAAGAAAAGAAATGCTAAACAATTAGTCCTAGTATTCGGAAAGTCTAAATTTTAGTCAAAAAATCGTGAAACATATTCGTAAATATACAGGCCTTTCCCGGTTTTCACATATTTGTTCGATTTCAAATGAAAACCAAATCGAACGATTTTGTTTTAGCTGTTCTGGTATTCAAACGATTTGCAATTCGAATGTTTCATTTCCAAATTGTTTCCGTTGACTACACTTTCACCTTAATCAGCTGGTGAAGCCAAACAATCCAATAAATAGTCACTCAAAATAGTTGATAGTAGTTGAAAATAGGTGTTTAAAATGTCGTTTCTATTTTTAATGGCATTTTATGAACATGTTCCCAGCGTTTCATAAGAAAGTGAAAACCAGAACAGATTTTACAAAATATGTGAATTCGATTACAAAATTGAAGCTATTCATATAAATTATTAATTTGTCTATTAAAAACAATTTTTAATGGAATGTAAGATGGCAAAGAGTATCAAAATACACTAAACAATGGTACAAAATTAACTTAAAGCCATTATTTTGACGCTTTTATGTCAAAAATTGCATTTACTTTTGAATTCATCGGCTCCAAGCAATGTGAATTCAAATCGAGTAAATCTATCGGAACAGGTAACCAAATCGAATTCGATCAAATTTAGTGAAAGTGAAAACCGAAACAGGCCTGATATACTTGATTTTTTGGGCATGTAAAAAATAGTATTTAAATTTCCCACCTAACATACGGAAAGTATACTTTGAGGGGCTTTCATGTTAGCTCAAAAGTTATTCTGTAAGCACATTAAAAAAGAATACTACATAGCCGATGTTTGCTCAGAAATAAGCGAATAACATCGGCAAATGGTAACTAAATTCATGTAAGCACAATTTTTCTAACAAAGAATGAAATGGACTAATATAATAAATGCTAAGAAAAAATAGCATGGAGCAATTTTGTTAAACCAGTGGGGGTTAAAGTAGAAATTTCCCAACAAAAAAGTTCAAAATACCAGAACTGTAACTCGCATTTATCAGCCATCGCATTACATATCTGAAACCATTGATTAAAAAATACTGCACTCCAAAAAAATCAATCCAATCGGGATTACACCAATCCGAAACAGGATTGAAAACAGGGTAATCCCGTATATTCTTAAGCCGATCCGAAAAAAGATTGATTTGATCTCACTTTTTTCAATTCTGAAAAGATCAAAATTATCCCGCATAAAGATTAAATTAATCAAAAAATTTGAACTCAATTTAATCCCAAAGCAGGATCACTTTAAGCTTTTTTAAGATTAATTTGCTCCCGGAAAGATTCCTCTACCTTTCCTTTCTTCCTCCACTTTCCATAGGACACACCCACCGGCACCAGTTTTGGCACATTTAAAGCTTCTGAAAACAAAGCAAAGAAATATAAAAATTATTGTTGTCTTGTCTGGGAGTCGAACTCACAACTTTTCAGCTTTACACTGAACACGAATGGCATGGCATCTCATCGCACAGCACCATATAACATGATTGTTGTCCAATGTCTAAAAGGATATTTATACTTTTCTGCATCGTTTCTAATTTATGAACATTGTAATCTTGAAAGGGATTGATGTAAGCACTTTTGGAATGAAACAAGCTCGAAAGAATTGCGTCAAGCCTTAAAAGATTGAATCGAGATTGTATTTTTAAGCTCGTGCCAGGATTACTCAAAGAAAAAAAAATTTGAATTTAGCTCGCCGTTTTTTTTTCTGTGTAGAATCTTCTCAGCGCTAACAACAATTTTAACAATTTTATTTAAAATCAGATGGTCCATTCTCGAGATTTTTCAAGTTTAGTGAGCAAAATGAGCACTAAACGGTTTTTGGGCCATATCTTCAGATCTTCAGACCAGCTCTACAGCTTAGGCTAGATGATTTCCCAGGTTTTTTTTCCCACTGTAGCACGGTGTTATCTTTAAAGTGCAATTAAGTAAAGGTGAAATGATGAAAATCATACTGTAATAGGTTTCATATTTAGGGTTTCTTTTTTTTAAGTTGAAACCGGTTAGGAATATGTTAACTAAAATATATAAAAACCTTTAATTTACTCAGCGGTTTTTTACTTAAAGGCCTTGTTGTTTGGTCCCAGTTGAGGTCGTTAAACGAGGTGTACAGGTGTACAGATTTAATTGAAAAATAAATAATTGAACCAGTGTTTCAGATTCCTTCGTTTCAAATCGACGCTAATTTGCCGACGCTAACGCTGTCAACTGTACTTAAGGCTTATCGATAACATGTCGATGACACTTTAAGCTGCGGTGACGCTGTGTACGTGTGCGTTGTGGACGCTCAAAGTTTTCGCGGGATTTTAACTAAAAAAAGTGCATAAAAATTTTGATTTTGATATTTTGACTGCAAATCACGCAAAACCACTCACTTGATTCAGGTAAAAAATAGTGCTCTGTACTCAGGTCCGTCGACATTGGGGTGGGAACGGCCCGGACTTCTGAGAGGAGCCCGGAGCCCAGGTTTTTGGCGAAAACATTAATAAACTATGTATTACATGAGAAAAACCCCCCCGGCCCAGAATCCCCTTTCGACGAGCCTGGCTGTACATATTTATTCGACTTCAAACAAACATAACCCATTTTTTTCTCTCAATTTTGCATAGCATCTAGCAGGCCGCCATTTTGATTTCACTGCGACGAGAATTTTCTTTCTGGGAATCAAAAATGGTTTTCGACCGCTTACTTGAAGCATTCAGATGGCTGTTTCGCCTGTTCTTCATGAGAAGCCCTCCGCCCAAGATAGCCGCACAGAAAGCTAAAGCCATAGACGATACCGTGGAGACAGTTGTAGACATGGTTGAAGAGGATTTCCGTACGCACATTGAGAATGCTAAGAATCGCCTTCGTGAAAGGTCCTACTTCAGTTGCAACGTGATTGAGCTTGGGCACAAAGAAACTGCAGATAGTTGTGAGCTTTTAACATTGCCGACTATAATGATTAAAGATTTGCTCGGACAACTGTTTGACTTGCTCATAGGCTGTATTGTTGTTGTGGCCCTCTGGTGGGCTGTCAGAGCGATCATAACGATATTCAAGAGCGTGATGAATAAATTTAAGCGCAAGCCTGTGGAGGATGATGGAGGAGATGGTGACGATGATGAGGCTGAAGAGAATGAGACGGAGACAAGGAGCAAGCCGATGGAGGGTGATGAAGGAGATGGTGACGCTGATGGGAATGAATCCGAGACAAGGTGCAAGCCGGTGGAGGATGATGGAGGAGATGGTGACGCTGATGAGAATAATGCGGAGACAAAGCGCAAGCCGGTGGAGGATGATGGAGGAGATGGTGACGCTGATGAGAATAATGCGGAGACAAAGCGCAAGCCGGTGGAGGATGATGGAGGAGATGGTGACGCTAATGAGGCTGAAGAGAATGATTCGAAAACAAAGCGCAAGCCGGTGGAGGATGATGAAGGAGATGGTGACGCTGTTGAGAATGAGGAGACAAAGCGCAAGCCGGTGGAGGATGATAGAGGAGATGGTGACGCTAATGAGGCTGAAGAGAATGATTCGGAGACAAGGCGCAAGCTGGTGGAGGATGATGAAGGAGATGGTGACGCTGTTGAGAATGAGGAGACAAGGGAGGCGGTTGAGCTTGAGAACGATGCTCAGAACAAGGGCCCGCTGAAAGAGTTGGAGCAGATGCCATTGGCGAGCATCGATCGTCAGCAGGAGGAGCCAACGGAGAATGCCACCGAAATGCAGCCCGTTAAAATAGACGGGTCGCAAGTGCCTCCGTCAAATGACTCTGAAGAGGCGGACGTGGTGAAACTTAAGTTTGATGTGCTCGGAGGAGGCATTGCCATTATGAACAGCAGTTATGTGTCGGACGACGAATTATGCTCCTAAACTAAAGTACTTTCCGAATCTTCAATTCATTTTTTTCTTGCATATTTTTGTTTACCAATTTTAGTTATGTAAAATTTTTTTTCACATTTTTTTCCATATTTCTTTTTTCAAACTTGATTTTACCTTCTAAAAAACCTTCTGTTTTTTAATAACTTTTTGTACCTCCTAAAAATTTAACAGCAAGAGAAATAAATTTGTGTGAAGGATCTTTATTTTGTAAATTGGGTTTTTTTGTGCAGTTTTGGAATTTAAAACGATGCATTTCAGGCAGCTCTTTGTAGGTTCTTGAGTCAAATCGGGGAAAATGACAGAGTCCGGACTCCCAACACAGTCTCAGCAAATTATTTTGAGAATGAAGGCTTTATTCCCACAAGCAATTACCCACAGATATTAAGAGAGACGTATGGACAACCTTTTGGCCCCACTGTACCTCTGCGTGGCAGCCAAGAGCAGCATAGAAAGAGAGCGAAAATTAAACAGCTGCTATACTAGTTTCCCAAAAAGAGAGGAAGGAAAATATGAATGTCACTTTCTCTCGCTAACACTCAGTGATGCATGACTTGGGGCAGCATGTGTCGAATGTGTTTGGGCTATGGCCAGGGGAAGACTGAGTTAATCCTTTAGAATTTGAATTTGACCTTTAGAAACAGACTCAGCAATTCACACCGATTGCTTAGCGAAGTAATGCATCAGTGAGTGTTACAGAGAGACAGGGAACACTGATATTAAGCAGACCTGGCCAGCCATAGCCCCTGGGGACAGAAGTCACTCGTGCGTCAGTAGCGAACCTACGCATCATTACTGGATGCCGCATCATGATCCTTGTAAACCACCTACCTGAAGAGACCTGCTAAATTGTTATCCGTGTTCACGGCAACATGTGAAAGTTCATCCCAAGCAACTGTCCCCCTTAAAACCAGCCAGCAGGACTTAAGAATCCATCTACCAGATGTGCTAGTCTTTACAGGAAACTCATACTTCATCTCAGCAGCAGAATCTATCATATCAAGGCCTTTCCCTTATTAGCGAGACTGAGAAATCTTTGTTAGAAACAGCCGGATATCGCTGGCACAGTTTCGCTAGGAGTACTATGCCTGACTGAGAGTCCCAAATCCGGAACCCAACTTCACAGGTGAGACCTTGGATAGCACAATATTAACCCAATACTCTATGATAGTAAAAGTAAAATGGCTTGTCAAGTTGACACAGCCCCAAAGGGGCCAAAGCCGAGCTTCTCTCAATCTCTTGGCTTGTTCGCTTCTAATTTTCGCACAAGAGAAAGGGACCAACAGTTTAACGCCGAGTCCGAACGGCAGTTTAAGAAACTTTTCATGGCTTATTACTACAAAGCTGGCGCCAGCAGCAGAGAGGGGTGACCGGGTGTAAAGTTTATTCAAAGAAAAAACTTTTCATTAGATGTTTCGAGGCGGGATCGAACCCACGTCTTCTTGCGCAGCGGTCGCGCACACTAGCCGCTGAGCCACCCGGCCTCCTAATACTCTATCATCCCTACTTCCTTTTTCTAAATCTCTTTTTAAACTGGTTTCTCTTCATTTCAGGGCCGGTCAGCCCATAGCCACCGGTACACAGTGAGAAGGGGCTGACTTATGGAGAGAAGAAGAGCATAAGATCCAAACAATTAAATTAAATGGGGTATCGTTTCATAGGTTTTCTGGTGCTCCGATCCCATTTCTGGCACTATTTTTCCGGGTGCTCCGATCCCATTTCTGGCACATTTTTTTCGATCAGAGGGGAGGGGGCTGACTTATGGAGAAGGGGGTAAAATCTTAAAGAATCGAATGCGGTATCGTTACATAGGTTTTCGGGTGCTCCAATCCCATTCCTGGCACTATTTTTTCGATCAGAGGGGAAGGGGGGCTGACTTATGGAGGAGGGGAAGGGGGTAAAATCTAAAAAAAATCGAATGGGGTATCGTTACATAGGTTTTCGGGTGCTCCAATTCTATTTCTGGCACTATTTTTTCGATCAGATGGGAGGGGGCTGACTTATGGAGGAGGGGAAGGGGGTAAAATCTAAAAAAAATCGAATGGGGTATCGTTACATAGGTTTTCGGGTGCTCCAATCCCATTTCTGGCACTATTTTTTCGATCAGAGGGGAGGGGGCTGACTTATGGAGGAGGGGAAGGGGGTAAAATCTAAAAAAATCGAATGGGGTATCGTTACATAGGTTTTCGGGTGCTCCAATCCCATTCCTGGCACTATTTTTTCGATCAGAGGGGAGGGGGCTGACTTATGGAGGAGGGGAAGGGGGTAAAATCTAAAAAAAATCGAATGGGGTATCGTTACATAGGCTGACTTATGGAGGAGGGGAAGGGGGTAAAATCTAAAAAAATCGAATGGGGTATCGTTACATAGGTTTTCGGGTGCTCCAATCCCATTTCTGGCACTATTTTTTCGATCAGAGGGGAGGGGGCTGACTTATGGAGGAGGGGAAGGGGGTAAAATCTAAAAAAAATCGAATGGGGTATCGTTACATAGGTTTTCGGGTGCTCCAATCCCATTTCTGGCACTATTTTTTCGATCAGAGGGGAGGGGGCTGACTTATGGAGGAGGGGAAGGGGGTAATTTAAGAAAGGGTATCGTTACATAGGTTTTCGGGTGCTCCAATCCCATTTCGGGCACTATTTTTTCGATCAGAAGGGGAGGGGGGCTGACTTATGGGAGGGGGGAAGGGGGTAAAATCTAAGAAAATCGAATAGGGTATCGTTACATAGGTTTTCGGGTGCTCCAATCCCATTTCTGGCACTATTTTTTCGATCAGAGGGGAGGGGGGCTGACTTAAGGAGGAGGTGAAGGGGGTAAAATCTAAAAAAATCGAATGGGGTATCGTTACATAGGTTTTCGGGTGCTGCAATCTCATTCCAGGCACTATTTTTTCGATCAAAAGGGAGGGGCTATGGAGGAGGGGGCTGACTTATGGAGGAGGGGAAGGGGGTAAAATCTAAAAAAATCGAATGGGGTATCGTTACATAGGTTTTCGGGTGCTCCAATCCCATTTCTGGCACTATTTTTTCGATCAGAGGGGAGGGGCTGACTTATGGAGAAGGGGAAGGGGGTAAAATCTAAAAAAAAATCGAGCGGGGTATCGTTACATAGGTTTTTGGGTGTTTTAATTTCTATTTGGCACTATTTTTTTCATCAGAGGGGAGGGGGCTGACTTATGGAGGAGGGGAAGGGGGTAAAATTAAAAAAATAATTGGGGTTGGATTTTTTTTGTTTTTTTGTTTTGTTTTAATTATTCTGGCAATATTTTTTCCGATCAGATTAGGTTGGAAAAAGGTCTAAAGTACTGTAAAGTGTACAAAAGTTAAAGAAAAAGAAGGGGTTGGGGTTTGAGAAAAAGGAAAAAAAAAACCCCAAAAACCCCAAAACCCCCCCGGAAAAATTGGGGTTCCACTTCCACTTGGAGAGGCATTTCACTGAAAACAAGAGTAATAAGAGAGAATGTATCTCACTAGAAGAATCATATAAAATGCAACCAAACAGAAATCAGTGGTAACACAACACACACCGCTCTCCCACTCCAAGTCAATGGCAGAATTAACAAGCATATTTCAAGCCGAAGACCTTAATCCCGGAATAGAAAAATAGCTATCCTCACAGATAAGAAAGCAACGCTCTAAGTTGCACTTAAGGACAAGGAACAAATTGGACCAGCAGAGACAAACCTCTTCCTACGCTGGAAGCCGGGACACCTGGGGTATTTGCCTCAATAAATAAAGCTAAGTTTGGTGAGGATAGCTTTAAAACTGAAGGAGGAGATTGAATAGAAACAGACGGACAGACGGTCGGACAGACGGACAGGGCTAAATCAACTCAGCTCGTCGTGCTGATCAAGAATATATATTCTTTATGTGGTCGGAGGGTATAAAAAGCAGTGGGCGCATGCTTAATAGACCTTGAAAATACTTTCGACAGCGTTTGGCTAAAAGTACTAATGTTCAAACAAATCCAATACAAATTAACATAGTCCTCTACATGACTAATAACAAACATTATTTATTATTATTATTTGAAAAAATTGATACACAATTACAAATTGTGTCCAATTGGAAAGCCATAGCAACGTGGGCCTTAGGCTTAATAACAAACGAAAACAGCAGAAAAACGTTCAAAATAGTTAATGGACTTCAACAGGGCACAGTTAATTCCTCAATATTATTTAACTTATATACCCTAGATCTACTTAGGAATGTGGAAAATATCTTAGCTTTTGCAGACGACATTATTATTTACCACCCAGGCATAGAGCGCTATGCCCTTAGATGGCACCTTAAAATAAATCATAACAAATGTGAAGCCCTACTGTTTAGACCGCCGGTTATAAAATGTAATGCGGATATTAGGAAGAACTGGAAAAAATTTAAAGTTTCATCAAATATAAATGCAATCGAGAGTTTACCTTGACCGTTTCTTATACTTAAACCACCAAGTTAACTTGCAGATAGCCAAAGCCAATAAAGCATTCTTCAGGTTCCAACCGCTTTTATGTCTTAAAGTTAAAATTCTCATATAGCAGTCATTCATCCGACCAATTCGCACTTACGCATGCAATATCTGGTTTCATATCTCACCATCATGTCTAAGATCGTGTACATTACTTTAGAGATCCTTTGAGAACAACTTTACAAAATATGTCAGCAACAAAAAACTTTACAAAACAGCCCACATCCCCAGAATACATAATTTTATAATCAACCTAGTTTGCAACCATATCCTCAGATGTACCGAATATCATGAGAAAGGATATTCTATTTTCTATTTATCATGGCCCCTTATTATGTAGGAGAACAATACATCGAGTACTCATTATCAACAGGTCTTGTCCCACCAGAAGCATTCTTATTGCTGGATCAAAAAGGATTAACAAAGTCACTTGGAGGCAGCTGAACCTGGCGATCCCTTACATAACCTTTGGAACGCAACCAGGAATATGAAAAGACCAACAAAGAGACTACATCCTTTTGGGACTTGATGTCGTTCTGAAAAGGAAAAAGCGATTGCCTTTGCGGAACACATACACAATGCTTTCCCGCGCTTTGAAGAATTTCCTTGAAATACTTTGTCAGATGGATCTGCCCAATCCAGAGGTAAGCAGCCAGAAATTTCTCTTTTGAAAAACACAAAATCCCCTGGATATGACAGCATTGGAGCCCCAGCAATAAAAGCGCTACCAGAAAGTTGCATTGAGCTTCTCACTAACATTTTCAATTACACTTCACAATGGAAATGTGCCGAGGCCATAATGATACCAAAACCTGGAAAGCCTGAAAATGAGTTAGCATCCTATCATCCCATAAGTTTATTGACGGTGTTCTTCAAAATACTCGAAAGAGTGTTCCTGCATAGATTGCTGACAATAATGAAGGATACCTGCAATGATTCCTGAGCATCAATTTGGCTTTAGACAACAACACGGTACGACTGAGCAGTGCCATAGGTTGGTGGCAAGGATATTAGAAGCTCATGAAAACAAGCAGTACTGTTAAGCAGTCCCAATCGACGTCAAACAAGCTTTTCATAAAGTATGGCACACAGGACTGCTATATAAATTAAAAAGGCAACTTCCAGCCCCCTACTATCTGTTCATACCTTCACTGCAGGAGGTTCTATGTTCGATGCGGAGATGAGGAGTCGGAAATGACTGTCCGCCAAGGCAGTGTGTTGGGCCCAAAACTCTACACCACCACCTGCCAGTCGTCAGTGACCAGAGGCCACCACCTATGCTAATGACACTGCATTTTTAGCTGTCTCAGCAAGACCATCTCAAGCGTTAAGCGTTGTCCAATGGCTGGCCAGATGGAATATAGCAGTCAACGCAGAAAAGTGCTCCCACATTACTTTCTCCAAAAGAAGAGGCAACTGTCTGGCGGTCACTTTAATTAACGCTCGTATACCAAATTGCGAAACCATCAAGTACCTTGGTTTAACCCTGGATAGAGGACTCACATGGCGAGAGCACATGGACAGGAAGAAGCAGCAGCTCAACTGTACTGGCTGTTTGAACGTCACTCAAAACCAGCAACAAACTTCTGTTATACAAGGCCTACCTTATGCATCCAGTTGTGGGGAACGTCATCTATGTCAAAGAAGGATAGCGGCTGATGCCCCCCCCCCACCCACTTCCCAATTTTCTTCTACAGTGCGCGCCTACATAACTAAACAAAGGTCTGTCTTTGACTTCTGCTAGACTCCTGCATATCCTTGCCAAGAAAATGATGAGAAACTATTTTGGGACGTTCGCTTAACGCAGGGAGACAACCCCCACACGCAATTTCTAAATTAAATTGACGTCAATACGCGGCTCCTAAACGCATCAAAAACAAACCACTGCATGCTACACGTGAACCAGGCACACGTCAGGGAGTGCATCACCTAAATTTCGCAACAGGATCCACGCATAGCAAAACGAGATAGCTTGTATAACGAAGGCCATGGTTAAGCATGCTGCATAAGACAAAACTATAAACGGAGATATGTGCTCCCTGTGCAACAGGAATGCGCAGCGGGATGTCCCATACTGAGGGAATGTCAATGCCAAACCGAAGGAGTGATGCTTATGACCCTGAATCATTTGGGTAGTAACACAGACATGTCTTCTACATAGTTATAAAAGAAATGTCAAACACAAACACTTTTAGATAATCAGCATCTGGAGTTATGTTGAAAAGTGCATGCTCAAGTAAGTACCATAAATGTGATTCTTTGACGCAACAGTTTTTTCAAGGCTGACGACGACTATAAACTGTCAATCATCTATTTAGTCCCACGTCAATGCGGCTGCGGCTGATGCTGATGCTGCTGGTGCGGCTGCTTTCCCCTACAAGACGTAAGTTTTATACAATCAAACTTAGTCGCACATGAAACTGTTGCACCCTGCAGAGAAGCTCCCTCTACGTAGTTCAAGTGCAAGTTGTTGCGAAACGGTTGATGTACTTGCATGCAGGCTAGCTTTTACACAACGTACACTGGGCCAGCGGACCGAAATTTTGGCCAAAAGACCCATTTTTATACTCTGTACCAAAGGTACATGGAGTATAATAAGTTTGTGCAAAAGCCATGTCCGTCTGTCTGTCCGTATGAACGCACAGATCTCAGAGATGGTAAGAGTTAGAGGTTTGACATATATGGGACATATGCTTCTTATACTTGCAGGCAGATCAAGTTTATTTTCAATTTTTGCCACGCCCCCTCCCGCCCCCGCAAATTGGTAAAAACGTCATATCTCCCACAGTTTTATAGATAGAAGGTTTGTTCCTTCTGGACATATTTAGTAATCAGGATTATTTATCGATCGAACGGTTGTCGAGTTATAAGGAAAACAAACAATTATGGGCAGCACAGGTCGCAGCGGTAATGGGCAGCACTTCACAGGTACAGAGTATGTTATAGTCGGGCTTGACCGACTTTCTTTCTTGTTTTGTTTGGGAAACTTGATAGAACGATTGACGGAAATGAGTAAGAATACTTATAGCTATTTTAAGCCAAAATTCGGAACCTTTCCACAAATTAGTTTTGGAATGGCAGCTTTTCAAAGTTCATTTTTCTTAAAATTGCTCCAAGAAATGGAGTCGAAACAAGGAAAGAAACAGCTGGCGGTATTTGATTTTATATTTTCGAGTTCGAACTAGATTTCAATAAAAAAAAATAGGGGAAAGTTAACTTCGGCTCGGCCGAAGTTTTGTATACCCTTGCAGCTTTCATTGAAAACAAAAAAGTTTTTCTTACTGAGACTACTTTTTGGACCTTACTTTTCTATGGGATCTACACTATATAGATGTCTGATTTTGACCAAACTTGGTGAAATCATGGAAAAGCATGGAAAATTACGAAATTTGGAGGCGATCCCATTTAGAACTAAAAAGCTTTTCTCACTAGAACTTCTTTTTCGACCGATCATTCATACTGCAGCTATATGCTATAGTCATCCGATTTTGATAAAACTTTGTAGAAATTATAAAATAGTAGCCAATAAGGCGTTTTCATTAAAAAAAAAAGTTTTTCTCACTAGAACTAGTTTTTCACCGATCTTCCTATGGGAGCTATATGTTATAGTCATCCGATTTCGACCAAACTTTGTAGAATTGTGTAAAAGTATATAAAATAAGTGTATGCCAATGATAAGGACGTTTTCATTAAAAACAAAAAAAGTTTTTCTCACTAGAACTAGTTTTTCGACCGATCGTTTCTATGGCAGCTATATGCTATAGTCATCCGATTTCGACCAAACTTAGTGAAATCATGGGAAAGGATAGTAAACTAAGAAATACGGACTTTGGAGGCGTTTCCATTAAAAAACAAAAAAGTTTTTCTCACTAAGACTAGTTTTTTGACCGATCGTTCCTATGGCAGCTATATGCTATAGTCATCCGATCCGGCCGGTTCCGAAAAATGTGCAGCGTATTTGTACCAAAAGACTTCGTGCAAAGTTTGGTGAGGATAGCTTTAAAACTGACGGGAGACGGAAACAGACAGACGGACAGACGGACAGGCTAAATCAACTCAGCTCGTCATGCTGATCAAGAATATATATACTTTATGTGGTCGGAGATGCTTCCTTCTATGTGTTACAAACATCCGGACAATTTTATAATACCCTCTGCAAGGGTATAACAAGGAAGGGAGCTGCAGAGCCCCGACTACAAAATACCCTGTTCCCTTGACTTCTTGTGTTTTCATACACATACACACACACTCACACATACACACACACTCTAACATACGCACACACGCACGCGGTAACTGACAATGCAAGTCCCCTCCTCCCTCTCTCTCACACAAGCAAAATTGATTCGTATATTACTTCGGTGTTTTTTTGTCCGATCTTATTGATCTTTTCAGAATAGATAGATATTGGGCCTTACTTGATATATATAAAGTTTGGAAGGTCTATCTTAAAAATTGTGGCTCTGACAGTCTTTTGCGCTTAAAGGGGGGAGGGGGAGGAATTTTCCAAATCTGAAACAAACTCAATTTGCATCGGGTATACACCTACCTACATTTTGTGGCTCTATCTCTTATAGTCTCTGAGATCGACGCCTTCATACGGACAGACGGACGGACGGACAGACGGACATGGCTAAATCGACTCGGCTGTTGATGCTGATCAAGAATATATATACTTTATAGGGTCGCAAATGCTTCCTTCTACCTGTTACATACTTTTGCACAACTTCATGATCCCCCTTTTCCCATTTTCAATGGGAACAGGGTATGGATATGGAAAGCTGGTCACTTCCCACCGTATTCGGATGAGAACTTTCCATTTGAAGGAAATATCAATCTTCCAACTTGTATCAAAGAACTGGAGACACCGGCAGACTTTTATAATTTTTTTTTTAACGACGATCTAATGAATTTCTTGGTTGATCAGTCAAATCTATATGCACTCCAAGTTGATAAAAATAGGCCCGCTAATATTACTCGAAATGAAGTAGAGCAATTTATCGGCATGGTCATATACATGTCGTTGGTGCAATTACCATCTTCAAGACTCTATTGGAATACGACTCTTGGTCAAGAATTTATACATGGCACCATGAGTTGCAACAGATGGGAAACTATAAAACGTTTTATGCACTTCAACAATAATGACGATATGAAGTTGGCAGGTGAAGCCGGGTTTGACAAGCTATTCAAGATTCGACCGGTGCTGGACAAAACCCGTAATCAATTACTGCTCGTACCTAAGGAAGAACATTTGGTGGTTGATGAGCAAATTATTCCCACGAACCGCCGTCACCACTTAAAACAATATAATCTGGCAAAGCCTCACAAATGGGGCTTCAAAAATTTTGTTTTGAGTGGAGTATCAGGTTTTAGCTACGATTTTGATATTTTTGCGGGAGCCCACAAGTGATACATATCCGGAAGGAGCACCTAATTTGGGAGTAAGCGGAAAGCGGAAAGTAAGCAAAAGGAAAAAACTACAAATTATTTTTCGACAATTGGTTCAATAGTCCCAAACTTGAAGTCTACCTTATGAAAAATGGTATATTGCCTTTGGGTACGGTAAGGATTAATCGAGTACCTAATTCAAAGATGCCAACTGAAAAAGAATTGAAAAAGCAAGGACGTGGAAGCATGGTCGAAAAAAGTTGCTAATATCGATGGAGTTCAGCTTGGCCTCGTCTCTTGGTTTGACAATAAAGTAGTCAACATTCTTTCTACTTACGTGGGAAGCAATCCTGTTTCAACAAAAAACCGATTTAGTAAAAAAGACAAAAAGTATGTAGAAATCGACTCTCCTAAGGCAGTTGATGTGTACAATTACCATATGGGTGGCGTTGACTTACTGGATTCTTTACTGGGACTTTATAGAATTCAATTGCGTTTAAGAAAATGGTATAAAAAATAGGGGGAAAGTTAACTTCGGCTCGGCCGAAGTTTTGTATACCCTTGCAGCTTCCATTGAAAACAAAAAAGTTTTTCTAACTAAGACTACTTTTTGGACCTTACTTTTGTATGGGATCTATACTATATAGATGTCTGATTTCGACCAAACTTGGTGAAATCTTAGAAAAGCATAATACACTGTTAATTACGAAATTTGGAGGCGATCCCATTTAAAACTAAAAAGTTTTTCTCACTAGAACTTCTTTTTCGACCGATCATTCATACTGCAGCTATATGCTATAGTTATCCGATTTTGATAAAACTTTGTAGAAATATGTTAACGTATATAAAATAAGACAATGCCAATAAAAAGGTCGTTTTCATTAAAAACAAAAAGGTTTTTCTCACTAGAACTAGTTTTTCGACCGATCGTTCCTATGAGAGCTACATGTTATAGTCATCCGATTTCGACCCAACTTTGTAGAATTGTGTAAAAAATTATAAAATGAGTGTATGCCAATGATAAGGACGTTTTCATTAAAAACAAAAAGTTTTTCTTACAAAAACTAGTTTTTCGACAGATCGTTCCTATGGGAGCTATATGTTATAGTCATCTGATTTCGACCAAATTTTGCAAAATTGTGTAAAAGTATAGTAAAATAAGTGTATCCAAGGACAAAGGACGTTTTCATTAAAAACAAAAAAGTTTTTCTCACTAAAACTAGTTTTTTGACCGATCGTTCCTATGGCAGCTATATGCTATAGTCATCCGATCCGGCTGGTTCCGACAAATGTGTAGCGTATATGTACCTGAAGACTTCGTGCAAAGTTTGGTGAGGATAGCTTTCAAACTGACGGAGGAGATAGCATAGAAACAAACAGACGGACAGACGGACAAGGCTAAATCAACTCAGCTCGTCATGCTGATCAAGAATATATATACTTTATGTGGTCGAAGATGCTTCCTTCTATGCGTTACAAACATCCGGACAATTTTATAATACCCTCTGCAAGGGTATAAAAATATTTTTTCACATGATTGATATGTGCGTGGTTAATTCATGAATTTTATGGCGTCGTAAGTCAGATCAATATATGCCACTCTTCGACTTGAAGCTTTTAATAGCTGAGCACCTGTGCAAGGCAGGAAAAATAAACAAGCGCGGACGTCCTGCGATGACTCCAACTTCATCTGCGACTACAAGCAAGGGAAGGTACTCCTTCTACCAGCAAAAGAATAAAGACCCAGACAATATGAGCATTTCCCACCTGGAAAAAGCAAAGGCAACTCTGCCAAAACAATTGTTCTTTCCGCTCATACACTTTTTGTGAGAAATGCAATGTATTTCTATGCTATAATGACAAAAGAAACTGTTTTACCAACTTTCACATGAAGAAACCCAATTGCATAGAAAGCCATTTATGGCAAACTCTGAAATGCGCTAAATGCATAGCAAGCCATATATGGCTTAACTTCTTTCCCCCCAAAAAAAAAATATGTCCAAATATATATTATCTTTACCTAAATAAACACATATTTACATAAAATTTTTTTTTCTTTCTATGCTCATGCAGTAGAGGGTTAAATGTAATTACAAGTTTTTTTTTTTAATTAAAAAACAAAAATATTGAAAAATTTTCTAACTTTGATTTAGATTATCAATACGTTATAAAATTTTTAAATTTATTCAAAAATTATGTGCGTTAAGTTCAATCTTTTAAGAACATTTCGTAAAAAATTTCAGCATCCTAGCTAGTCTGGTGTAGAAATGCCAGAGTTTTGGCCAAAAAATGAGATTTCTGGCCCACAGTGAAACGCAAAAAATGTCAACTGCAGACATCTTACACAAACACACACTTGAACGGAAACGGAAAGGGATAGATGCCCTGCCCTGCCCTCCCCCCTCCCCTCTTCCCCCACCCAAGGAAAATGAAAAACGGTTGCATTCACGTTTTACACAATATTTATACATTCATATATATTTTTTTTAAATGATCACAAAAAAAAAATGCAGTAATCATAGAGTAAACTAGGCTAAGGACAGGGAGCTGTGAATGGCGAAATTAGCAGGCGCAAATGATAGATCACTTTCTCCACTAATTTCTCTTCGCCAGCTGTGTCTAAGGGTTAAGTTTTTGGGGCAAATGTGCCTTTATACATACATTCCGCTTAACACTTAATAAACTTATTTATAAATATATTTTTAGGCTAAAATTTCTGCTCTAAAAAAAAAAATCCTTACAAATTTGTTTAACCATGTTTTTGTACGTTTTTCTTAAAGCTTACAAGATATGAGAGACAAAGACTGAGGGGGTAGGCACACAGTGCTCCTTAACATCAATAGGTTTGACTTAACTGTGAATGCTGTTTTTGTGATTAGTACTTGATTATAGGCCATAAATCAGTTTTTAGTGAAAACGTAGCTGCTCGGTTTTTTGAGATGTTAAGACAAAGTTACACTGGTTAACAAATTAAAAAAAAGAGCAACAATTTGTATTTTGGAATGCTAAACTCAATCACTTTTTTTTGGTAAATTTTTTACATATGATTTTTTTTTAATTTTTCAGTAGGTACCCTTACATTTTAACCAAGTTAGATGAAGTCAAGCGAGGAATAATTTGGGAAGTCATTGAATTTCCAATAATCGGGTAGAACATTGTTTTTGAATCTGCTTAATATTTTAAGTACTAAGAGCAAAAATATTTGAAAAAATAATAGTTACTTGTAATACTTAAAATCTGCTTAACAGTTGAAGTACTGAGACCAAAAATAATTTTACAAAAAATTTTCTTCGAAAATTTCTTCGAAAATTCTTCGAAAATTTTTTTTAAATTAAAATATAGGGGAAGTTAACTTCGACTAGGCCGAAGTTTTGTATACCCTTGCAGCCTCCATTGAAAACAGCAAAGTTTTTCTAACTAAGACTACTTTTCGGACATTTCCTTTCTGAGGGAGCTATACTATATAGATGTCCGATTTCGAGCAAACTTAGTGGAATCGCGGAAAAGCATAACAAACTAACAATTACCAAATTTGAAGGCGATTCCATTTAAAACAATAAAGTTTTTCTCACTAGAACTTCTTTTTCTACCGACCATTCGTACTGCAGCTATATGCTATAGTCATCCGATTTTGACCAAACTTTGTAGTATTGTTTAAAAGTATATAAGATAAGTATATGCTAATGAAGAGGACATTTCCATTGAAAACGAAAAAAGTTTTTTCATTAGAACTAGTTTTTCGATCGATCGTTCCTATGGCAGCTATATGCCATGGTCATCCGATTTTGACCAAACTTTGTAGAATCATGTGGGAGCATATAAAACAAATACATGCTAGTTTTGAAGACATTTCCATTGAAAACAAAAAAGTTTTTCTAACTAAGACTACTTTTCTGACTCTACTTTTCTATGACAGCTATACTATATAGATGTCCGATTTCGAACAAATTTGGTGGAATCATGGGAAAGCATAGCAAACTAAGAAATATGAAGTTTGGATGCGTTTCCCTTGAAAACAAAAAAGTTTTTCTTACTAAGACTAGTTTTTCGACCGATCGTTCCTATGACAGCTATATGCTATAGTCATCCGATCCGGCCGGTTCCGACAAATGTGCAGCGTATATGTACCAAAAGACTTCGTGAAAAGTTTGGTGAAGATAGCTTTCAAACTGACGGAGGAGATAGCTTAGAAACAGACAGACGGACGGACGGACAGACGGACACGGCTAAATCAACTCAGCTCGTCGTGCTGATCAAGAATATATATACTTTATGTGGCCGTAGATGCTTCTTTTAATGCGTTACAAACATCCGGATAATTGCAAGGGTATAAATATATTATTATTTTTTCTTTTTAGGGGGGATTCTCCATGTGCAAAAAAACTTTTTAGATTTTTTTTTTGCATTTTTGTATAGTCTGGATATTTGAGAATATCGCCCTAAAAGTATTATTTAAAATTCAAAATACTTTGAAGATATAGCCCTTTCAATGACCCAATTTGCCTAGCAACTGTAAACTTTAAACACATTTAACTCGAAACCACATTTTTCGAACTGGCGGCCATGATATCTCCAGTTACACCAAACCGATTTTGATAAAACTAAGTGCAATCGACGCAGAATTGTCACCATTTTGGTCTGAACTTCTAATCATAATTTTTCAAAATTTTGTACAATTTTTTTTTTTACAATAAACTACCAAAACAAAAAAAGGTCGACATCGATTTTTGTTTTTCAATGGCTGCCATTTTGTCAAAAAAAATTCATAAAATTTTTTTTTGAGTTTCAGACCAGATGTCATATACGACGAGACGAGAAATCGTGGCCGCCAGCACTATACTATATTTTTGGACCCTCCATTTTGATGGACGAGAACTTTTTGAACAGCCCTCTTATTGATTTTTTTCTAACACAATAAAAAAAACCAAATCCTAAAAACTCTACGTTTTCAAATAAGTTTTTTTTTAAAAAAAAAGGTCCTACTACAGCCTCGACATGGAGAATCCCCCCTTAAGAATCGCACTTTTTCGAAAAATATTAAGATATTGATGACTAAAATCCAGGCCTGTCGAAAGGGGATTCCGGCCCGGGGGTTTTTTTTCTCATTTCGTACATAATTTATTTAAGTTTTCGCCAAAAAATTCGGGCTCCGAGCCCCTCTCAAATACAATAGATGGATCCAATTAAATGGAAACTACAAATTTGAGTATTTTATGTGTTAAAAAGTTTTTTTTTTGTATTTTTCTACGACTTTTTGTCAATAATCAGAGAAAATAACACAGTGTGACAGTCGAAAAACTTCTGGTATGCAACAAATCTAACATTGTGGCATACCACAAATTGTTCGTGCACATCAAAATTTTGAAATACGGTTAAAAAACCGTCTTTTCGAGAAAGACATAGTTGAATAATCATATACAGGCCTGTTCCCGTTTCCAAGTGGAATTAAAAAGTAAAACGATCGCAATTCCGAATCGTTTTCATTTCGGTGTTCCCGTTTCCGAGTGAAATTGAAATCGATTGTCTTTTCAAATGAATGCTCGAATCGTTTTCGACATAAAACAGCCTTCACAATTTCGATCAGCACTGCGCATGCGCTGATGCGGAATTGCGAACAGCTCGGTCTCATTTCGATCGATCTTTCGTTCGCTTACACTCAATTGCCGAGGTACAAGCATAAAAAAATGCTGCACCTGTGCTATTGGAAACCAAAATGCGAAATGGTACCCGAACAATTGACGAGTGTTCGTTTTTAGCAAACATGTTTTTTTTGCCGTATGTTGGAAGGCATGAAATCAGCATAACATGCAAACGTCCCTTCTAAGGGCACGTATGCAGCATGGAGCAGAGAGAGCCGAGTGTTTTTACGAAGTTGAACCAACAACATTAACACATGCAAACGTGGCTTCTAATAGAACAGTTCCTGCTGCGTTTCGCCCCTATACAAAAGCAGGTTTTTGCAACTACTTTTTAGTGGCAAAAGTTGTATACGGAATGTGCTTCTGGCATGCAGTCAAGTCCGACTGGGACACAACCACTTGGGAAGTATGCTCTCGGCAAAAGTGTCCGTGAAAGACAGGAGAGAAACAGTAACGAAAAATGCGGTATTTGCACTGAGCGCAACAGAATTGAGCAAAAACAGAACTGAAACTGTCTTTCGCTTCCTGTTTTGGTTGTGTCCATAACCAAACTATTTTTTGTTGAGAGTTTTTTGCGTTGTCTTCGTAACCAAATTGTATTTTGCCGACGCGTTAAAAGTGTTGAGGGTTTTTTGAGATCTCTGACTAAACTACCAAATTTACACAACGAAAAATATTGATTTTTGGCAAAGTTATGTTCGAAAATAACAAAACTTTTAATTTCAATTTTTTGGTCTAGGTGGGCATTTCTGTGGAAATGCCCATATCTCCGCGCGGAGAGAAGTCGTTTCAAAACGTCATAGGTCGTTTTTAATACGGCGGAGATATGTAGTTTTAAAGCGAAAGCAGAAAAAAGCGACATATCTCCGTTTGCAAAATGTACTGGGCGATATGTTGCACAGTGGGGTCTCTGCCCGAACTCTGCTGCCAAAATCTAATTTTTTGACTGAATCGCTTGACAAAAGAAGTTAGCTTTTTCGATAAAGCTAACCGATCCGAACTTATTTTGAGATCGTGTAAAAAATATGGAAGATAGGGCTTCTCAAAGAGTTCCCTTTTTTCCAGTCTGCGAGGAAATGTGCAGGTTGGCAAAATAACACAAAATTCCGAATCAAATTGTCGTCAAACAATACCGCCGATTATTGTCTGTTTGGTCTTATATGAAACGAATGTTTGTTCTTAATAAAAGACTATATAAAAAAATTATATACGGCGGCTTACTTTTTTAATAGCGCCGTTAGGAAAATACTCCATATTTGACGCATTTTTGAACTTTGGTAGACTCTTACAAAAAAGAGTGTCCAAAAGTGACGGGATTAATTTCTTATATAGTCTAGAGCAGTCAATTACCTATCTAAATTGAGTAAAATTGGCTGCTTTAGTCTGCTCTAGCGGAATTTAGGACAAAAAATCTGACCTAAACTCGAAAAAAAACGCACGTCGCGGTAAAAGATTAAGAGCGCGTGTAGAGATGTTACTCAAAAACTTGTTTACTATAAATTCTAATCCTGCTACCAATTAATAAGATCAAACTATGTAAGTAGAATGACCTACTTAAAATTTTTTTCTCTCAAAAATTTTTTTTAACAAAAACCTAGATTTTCTTCATCAACACCTTAATTTCGTCGTAGAAGTGCGAGTGATTCTTAAATATAAAAATATTTTCTTAAGTTTTTAATATTTTTCCTAGACTTTTTCCAAAAAATTTCATAGATTTTTGAACAAAAAATTTGTTTTTTTTTCAAATATTTTTGTTCATGGAGTTGAAACCACTAAAACAATGTTTAACTTGTTTTTATAGATTCATTCCTTGCTTGACTTTAAATATATTTTCTGAATTAAGATACGAGTTAAAATGTAACTAAGAAGTTAAGAACTCCAAAATACTTTTTAACAAATTTTTTCTACACTTTTTCAAAAAAAATTTCATACATTTTTGAACAAAAAATTTGTGTTTTCTTTTTCAAATATTTTTGCTCATGGAGTTGAAACCACTAAAACAATGTTTAACTCGATTATATAGATTCATTCCTTGCTTGACTTCATTAAACTTTTCTGAATTAAGATTTTGGTTAAAAAGTTTTCAAAATTCTATTAAAAAAAAGTGACCTAAAACAAATTTTGGAATTCGATTTTTGAGTTAAGAACTCCAAAATTTTACTCTTTTTTTTTTTGTTTTGTTAACTAGTGTAACCGAGCAGCTACGTTTTTAAGTACTAACCAGAAACTGCACTTACAGTTTTTGACGTCATTTTAGTCAAACCTTAATAATGTTGGAGGAGCATTGTCGGGGGGATAGAGGATGTAGGATGTGTTGTAATGGAATGGTCAGCCCAGTTTACGTCTCCTGGGCATAGGATTGGGTGTGGTGGTCGACACCGCCGACTCCTCGTCCAAAGCCATCGCAGCCGCCGCTGCCGAAGTGGTGGCTATCACGGGCAGAGCCAGTCCGGATCCGTAATGCTGCACCACTGACAATTGTGGCTGCTGTTGTTTGAGCAATTTGGCCGCTCGATGCGCCTCGGCCGCCATAATGGGTTGAAAATGCACTGGTCTACTGCTGGTGTTGGCCTGGGTGCTACTGTCGCATTCGTCGTCATCTGAGATCAGAGAAATGCTAAGATCGCTAGATAGCTTGAGGGAGATGGGCGTGGGTGGGGTGGTGACCACCAGGGGAGCTACCTTGGCACGCAAGGCTGGCGACAATTTCTGCAGCTGCTCGGGCAGCAGATCCTGTGCGTACTCGGGCATGCCGCTGGAGGCCAGGCCCTCGCGTAGCTTGCTGAGAGACAGCTCGTAGATGCGATTGGCAATGACCGTGTGCACGGTGGTCTCATCCGGCAGGCGGCAGGGCACATCCATCTCGAGGTAGCCGCCATTGGACGCTGTGGTTGAGGTGGGGCGACAGCCATTCCGCTGAGCGGCGGCGGCAGCAGCAGCGGCACGACAGCTGGCGGTTGTGGCGTCGCGTGGCACTAGGGAAACGGTCACCTCCTCTACCGGCTCGCTGGGGGAGAGGGGTGCCAGTGGCGGGGGCGAGCTGCTAAAATGGTGAAAAGGCGGTGGCGGCATGGGCTCATCCTCATCTTCGTCACTGGTCAGTAGGCAAATCTCCATCCCCTCGTCCTCCGCCATCTCCTCGTCTTCGTCCTCTTCAAAATCATCCTCCTCCTCATCATCACCATCCTCATCTGACAGCAGATTTATGGTTACATCTTGGCTTAATGCTTGCCTCTGCATCTGCATGCCCCGGTCAGTCTTGCGCATCTGCATCTGAGCCATAAACATTTGCTGGCGTTCCTGCTTGCGCTCCAGCCAGCGGAAGCGTCGCTTCTTCAGCCGTCGATTGTTGAACAAACGCGGCGATATGTGAAATGGTTCGGAATGATTCATTCTGCTGCAGCAGCTCCTCTAGCTTGCGGTTGGGTACAGTGCTGCTGATGGAACTGCTGGAGCTGTGGCGGCTGCAACTTGCATAATTGCGTTGCAGCAGCTCCTCAACCATCGACGTCCCAACCGGAACTGTGCTGGGCTCTAGTCCTCTAGGTCCTGCGAAGTCTACGTCTAGTGAACATTGCAAGCTGTGCGCGGTAGAATCCCTTTTGAGTCTAAACGACAAATCTCTGTTGTTTTTACGCGATTCTGTGTTGTTTCTTCTTCTACCTCTTGTTTATTTTGTTGCAGTGTGACCGTGCGAGCAAAACAATGCATTGGCCTGAGCCAAGAGGGCGCAACCGAAATGTCGTGTCACGAAGGTTTTAAACTTTGCAAAAATTTATATATTATATATCATTTTTTAACCTAAAAAAAACTCGAAAAAATATATGGGTATTTTTTGTGAATTATACGATTTATTTTTTTATTATTCAAATATATTTTTTTTTAATCATGCCATAACCTATTATTCAAAATCTGTTACTCACGATTATTTCAGTTTCTATAGCTCCAATGATGTTAACATCTATTATAAAAATTGAGGAGCATAAAATTTGAGACAAATTTCGTTTTCGAAAATTTTTCGTACGCCCAACCGTTTGTGAGATAGAGGACAGAGACCGTGGAGCGCTCAGCCATACTCACTGTAATGTTGGGACCACCGTGAGTCTCAATGAGTAATATAATTGATGTTAACATTATTGGAGCTATAGAAACTGAGATAATTGCGAAAGACTGAATTTGATGACCTTTGGCCTTGAATAAAAGACGACGCGTCAACAAGATTTTATGAGACTTTTGAGACAACCTTTAGAACACCAAAAAGAAGGTGTACTTATTTCTCATTCCGAAGTGAAACGCTAATTTGACTGGGCTATTTGCCAGTTACAAGAAATTGTTTTCTTAAGTTTGCCTATAACTAAATATTCCACGGGCTAAAAAATTTAAAAAAAAATCTCAAAAATACTCATTCTCTAGCTTTCAGATAAAAATATTGACAATGCACAGTGGTCTAGAATCCTTTTTGGCATGCGCAACATTCGAAAGCTTTTTATGTGTTTGATTGAAAATTGTTCAACGCTTCATATAGGTAATAGTTTAAGGTGAGTACTGAGAACGATCGAATTTTCCTTCCAGAAATGTACTAGATATTACTTTTCCGAGTGAAGGAGGGGCAAAAGCATACGCTTCGACCGCAGAATGAAACCCCCCCCCTTCAATTTAGATTTTGTCGTCCTTATGTAGATTTTGTTGCAATCGTCGTCCTTATGTCCCCAGCATGGTATTTTGTAAATGTAAATTTTGTATCATAGCAATCTGATCGGGCCAAGCGTTATGATAGTTCAGGTACGTATGTGAGTGATTTGTATTTTTTAGGTTCCTGTATTGTCCTTTTATTTACATTCTTGTGTCTTTTCAATAAGGACCTATAGGGAAATCATTGTTTCCTGAAACTAATTTTATTTCCATTTCAATGGCAGTGTGATATGTCGCGTCGCTGATGTTTAACATTCGTTGAATACAACCAAGGGCCGTATTCAATATCGTATTTTTCGGGTGTTTTGAATTAAAATTAATAATCCGCCCTGATGCAGTTGTACCATTTTGTTTTAGAGTGTTTTAGAGGGTAATTTTCCGTCTGCTTCTGTTTCCGAGGTAAATTTATCCAAGGTAATTTATGTTCCTGTGATAGTGATTAAGCGCATCCAGAGTAGTTTGTACTTCATTTTCCTTCACTATGGCAAACAAGTCATCTACGTATTTCGTGAGTACTCTGGGTTCTTCCATGATGTTGTCGGCTATGATGGGTGAGGCAGGCGATCCCATGGGCATTCCTTTTAGCTGGGTGTATATTTTGTCATCAAATTTAAAATATCTCCTATCTATAATACAGAATTCTACTATGTCTATAAATAGTTGTCTGGGTATTTGTGTGTGCTCTCTGATTTTTGCCCGTTTTTGTCTAATGGTGTATATTGGGGAACAGGGACACAACATCAAAGTGTACAAGAATTTCGTTGTCACATATGTGGGTGTTGTATACTCTTTGTTTAAGCTCCGTTGCATTTTTAACATTAAGTGTTGACTCCGCCGTAATATTGTTCAGTATCTTCGCTAGTTATCTGCAGAGTTCATGAGATGGTGAACATATCGATGAACAAATCGGTCTCAATGGGGTTCCTTGCTTATGGATCTTGGGTAGTCCATATATCCTTGTCGGTAGCGCTGTGCTCGTCGTGAGCTGATTTCTTACGGCCTTTAAAATTAGCTCCAGCTTAAAAAGTTTATCCACTAGATTATTGGTCCTTGTTTGGAGTCTTGATGTCGGATCTTGTCTTTAAGTTCTATATGTGCACAAATCCCCTAATATATTCGTTATTCTTTCCTTATAGTCGTCAGATTCCATAGCTACCGTTTTATTCCCTTTTGTCAGATGTTAAAATTAAAACTTTGTCATTTTTTCTCAGAAATTGCCGCTTCTGTTCCACTGTGTCCAGTATTGCACGATCCATTGCGCTATCCCTGTTGCTTGTTTTTATATCTTTAATTAATATAGATAATTTTGTTCGCGCTGTTTCTTGGGTCTCTTTGTCTGCCAGTGTCTGTAAAAAACTCTCACCGTCTGCGATATACTTGAAAAGGGGGAATCTCTTCTTGTCCACTGGCGCTTGCGACACACTGTGTCGAGAGCGGCCACTCACCAGATTTTGAACAAGAACAACACTGCAGTAAGCGGTACACTCTTGAAATGCTTTACATTATAAACACACCGACTGACAAGAGACTTAACTACAAAACGGTCAATAAGAACTGCGCTCACCTATACCATCACCTACTCACCAAATAAGAAAATAGTTTAAGACTCCACGCCACAGAGTGCAGACGTGTACAAAATTGTAGGTGAACTGTTTTTGTGAATTTTGTAAAACTGAATGTTAATTATTGGTGTTTATTTATAGCGCCAGCAGCAGAGGGGTGACCGGGTGTAAAGTTTATATAAAAAAAAAACTTTTCGTTAGATGTTCCGAGGCGGAATCGAACCCACGACCTCTTGCACAGCGGTCGCGCACACTAGCCGCTGAGCCAGCCGGCCACCCTTAAAACTTTTACCTAATTTTATTAATGCTGACTAATTATTTGATGTATTTAATATAATTATTCCCTTGTTTTGAGTAATTTAACCGACTTTTAACAAAACTATCGATTTTCAATGCGATATTTGTGGCAATATTCAGTCTTTATAGAACTTTACTTAAATTTCAATCATTTTTAATGCTTAAAGCATTAAAGAAACTAAATTTTTTTAATAATTTTGATATATTTAAGCGCTTGTTTTGAATAAATTGGACTGACTTTTTACTATGCGATATTTATGGATTAAGCCCATCCCTAATAAACCTTTAAAGACAGTTATTTTCCACTCCACTCGGTCACATTGTTACCCATCGCCTCAAATACTGGCTCTTGGTGCCTGCTCACATAACGGCTCCCACCACTCACACTGCTGCTGCTGCTGTTTGGCCCTCCTCTCCCCCCCCCCGCCCCCTTCCCCTGTCTCTGTCACTCTTGCCTATTTCCAATGTTCAGTTTTGTTTTGTGTGTGTTGGTGATCAGATCGGTCCGGTTCGTTGGCAACAGCAAAGAAAAACAGAAAAAAGTTAAAATCCGTACAGAAAAAGAATTTTTTGTTGTTTTTTTGTTTTGTTGTTAAACTATTTTTTTTTGGTTTCCGTTTTTGCCCTCACCAAGCACCAAGTTACCTGCCAAATAGTAACAAAAAAACGAGTTGAAAGTTGTTGAAATAATTTGAAACACGCGCGTGCAAAAAAAAAGAGAGACTCTTTGTAATGGGAATGAATGAGGATGAGGAGGAAAAGCAGTTGTAGTTGCGGTAGTATTAGTACTAGGAAAAAAATGGTGAAGTGACAACAACAACAACAAAGAAACACAACACACAAATAAAAGTTTATAAATAAATATAAAAAAAAGTCAAAAAAGAGCGCAAAAATTTTACGTCCACAACAGCAGCAGCAAATAGCGCACAACAACAACAGCAACTTGGTCAGACGTACAGATACAATATATAACAAGTTGTGCTGCGTGTGTGTGTGTGAGTGTTTTATTTTTTTATTGTGAAAACATTTAAAGTTTTAAAAACAATAACAACAACAACACCACCACCAGAGAGAGAGACTCAGAGAGAGAGAGAGAGGTACGTACATTCATGCTTACAAACAGACATACATACAAATTCAAATTGGATCGGGAACTTATTCTTGTTAGACTCGGTTCGTCAAGTGCCGCTATAATTCAAACAAAGTCAAATTGGAAATGGGTCTTATTCTTATTGGGCTTATGTTTAACTAAAATGCGTGTTTGCACTAGCTCCGAGATATTTCTGCTGAATTTTTGAAAAAATTTCGCCCGCTGACAATCACACACACACATAGAGAGAGCGTGAGAGTGAGAGCGCCCACAATAACAACATACGTATGTATGTATGTATGTAGCACTCCTGCATAGAGAGAGGGGCCAAGCAGCAGGTGGATCCACTGGGAAAACTACTTGAAATTGAATTTGTTAAAAACTTCTTTAACAAAATCCGCCCGCAAACTGGATATTTCAAGTTTTAATTCAATCTGTCTGATCAATTGTTGTTGTTGGTTTTTTTTTTTTTGCCACAGAAAGAGGGGGAGGAATTGGAGGTTTGTTGATCGTTTAAAATGAAGACTGAACTTCCTCAATGTGACATAAATTCCATACATACACTATAAAAAATGACAATATGGTTCAATAGTTATAGAATAGCTATTCAAATTCTCGAAATCTCTTTGTTTTGTGCCTCAGTTTGGTCTAAATTCGAGTACCAGCACAGTTAACAGTTACTTCTTCTCTCTCACATATTTGAACAAGGCTTCAATAGGGATGGGGACCAAAAAACTATCGATATTTCTTTGGCGCAAAATATTCCATTGAATATCGCATCGCTAATATCGCATTGCAATACCTGAAAGGGAGCCTGAGGTTGCAAATATAAATAAAAAATCAAAGTAATCAAATAGTTCAGTCTATCTCCAACCGGCAAAGAAACAAGTTGTGGTGCAAATAAAATATAAAAAAAATACTGTTACCATCCTTTCATTCTAAATAAAAAAGGTAAAATCAAAAGAAATGTATTGTTCAGAAACAAGCCCAGATAGTGAAACGTAAGAAACAGGACTGCAAACTGATTTTGAACCGAATCCAATTAATTCTTCACTGCAAACCGAACCATTGACTAAAATAGTTTAACCTAAACCTGTTCCGAGCCCAAAATATCGCTTGGGTTTAACAAAACTTATACCTTAGATAATCTAAAATACAGACCAGCGACTTCTGGGTAACCTAGGCCATGCAGTAATACAGATGTCTTTGTTTTTTGTTTAAATTCAAAATAAATGCATAGAATTAGTATTCAAATTGGCACATAAAACCTCCACACAAAAATGTTTAAGTTTTAAAACACTAACCATTAATAAAACTTGGTTCGAACCACCTGTTTGGCCCTCTGCAGGTTTACAGCATTTCCAATCACATGCAGAAAGCTTTCGAGAACCGTCTATACTGCTATGCCAGTTTACTCGATCTCCGGCGGGCATTTGATGGCGTCCAGCTTTCTAAGCTGATGTCCCTTCTCCCTGCAGAGCGTCCCCTGTCCTGCTAGAGAGTCGATTTATGGTTGACTTAAGAAGCGAGCAATGAAGCAACCGTCTTAATGCTGCGGATGCTCTCGGACAGGTACTCTATACTCTGTTCACCGCGGATTTGTCGTTTCCAGCTGCTTATCGCTTCCTAATCCTTATCATCGCTTAATAAGATGATACCACTTGTTCCAGCAATAGCCGCAGAAGAGCATCTGGGCATTCCTGGATGACTTTGGTCGATGGGCGAACCGTTGAAACGTAGCCTTTAATAATTCAAAAAGCCAACACCGCACGTACTCTATGAGGCACGGTAAAGTTTCTCCAGTGCGACTCTTAGGATCAAGAATTCCACATTTGGATTCTGCGGTTAATTACCTTGGAGTAACCTGCAAGGCCCGTGTGACTCAGGCAGCAGCAATGGTAAAGGAACTCGACTGACTCCTCAAGCCTCGTAGTCTATCGTTGCGATCTATGCTGAGGCATACAACCATATAGATCAATATGCATACCAGCAGGTATCATGGCCTTGTCCCATAAACTTGCCTCTGATCTGGCGACCAACCAGTTTAGTAGACAACTTAACCGACGACTTCCCATCGATCTTTAGATTAGATGGGTACTATTGTACTACTGTGGTACTATTGTGGTTGAGGTGAGATAGGTTTTGACAGTTTATTAGGAATTGCAGAGTGAGTAGGTCGTTTTCCGTCTCCTGGTGCAGGTGGTCTTGATGTGTTATCATGTGGCAACCAGTTGCCACTCGGAGGGCTGCATTCTGCACCGTTTGCAGGTTTCTCCATTGAGTATCAGTGATTGAGGGTGACCATATGGGGGCGGCATAGCTTATAAGAGAACTACCGATGGATTTGTACACAGAGGGAAAAAACCGTGAACATTGGACTCAAAATGAGCACATTCGGTCACAAAAACTAATCATGACCGGATTTTCTCACATTAAGAACAATTTCTCACTTCAAGAACTTTATTTTGGGAACGCAAAATCTTGATGTGAGTTGATATGTTCCGTTTTTGAGAACATTTTAAAATTAAAAAAAAAAAATAAGGTCCACTCGTACACAGGTCCGTCCAGTGTCCAGATCCAGGTCCACTCACTGTCCAAGTCCAAGTCCACTGTCCAGATCCACTGTCCATGTCCAGGTCCACCGCGTCCATGCCGGCCCAGGTCCAGGTCCGCAGAGACATCGCTTGTACAACACCCCACCCCGCCTTGGTTATTTATTATTTATTAAATAAATAAAAGTTTTTGTCGGACCTCACTGGGAGTAGAGCCCAAGACCTTTAGTGCGCGCAACGACGGCGGCCGTCGCGACGCGTCGTAGACGGTTAGGCTATTGCCATGCGTCTGAAGACGCACGTCTGAATGCCTACATATACTTTTCGGTGGGGTGGTTGAGGTGAGCTGAATTGTGCTCATTTCAAGAACATTCGGAACATTTGTGCTCAAATATTTGAGAGAACATTCTGTTCACATTTTGAGATGAAGAAATCTTATTTTCTGACCACGTTTTTTCCCTCTGTGTATGTGATTGGTATAGTCTCTTTTTCCAGCTATGGCTTTCAGTACTTTATTGCTGCTTCTGGCGTTCTTGGACACTCTTTCGGCATGCTTAGCAAAGACATACACCCCAATATTTTGGGGTTATTAAGGGTGGGAATGCTCTGGCCATTGATGTGGATGTCGAGCTTCTGTTTCACCTCCTTCGTCCATGTAGTAAGCAGCGTGGCAGAGGATTTGCTTGAAGATGGGGAGAGCTTCCTGTTGGAGAAGAAGTTAGCCAGAGTGGGCAGATAACTGTCAAGCCTCTTCTAGGACTTGACGTCTTTGCCCGATGTTATGATCGTACAGTCATCCGCGTACGATACCATCTTAAACTCTACAGGTCGTGTTGGCATTTTTAATACGTAGAGGTTAAATATCAGGGGCGAGAGGACTCCTCCTTGGAGCACTTCCTGCTTAAGCTTCCTGTTGCTTGAAGTTGCCCCACAAAATTCGACGTGTGACTGCCTACCTGATAGGTAGTTAGACAGCCACCTCTTGGTGCTGTTCGGCAGGATGTTTTGTAGCAGATCCTCAAACAGGATCGAGTGGCTGACCATATCGAAGGCCTTCGATAGGTCTAGCGCTACAATTATCGACCTCTCATGGGGTCTTTTGCTATCAAGGCCAGTCGTGATTGTGGTTGCCAGTTCACAAAGTGCTGTGGTGGTGCTATGTCCCTCCCGGAAGCCGTGTTGTTGATTGCGGGATTGGGGGGGAAGTAGGTAAAAGGCCTCAAGGATTGTGATAGGTCCGACGATCTTTGTTCCGCTGGTTTCCCCGGTTTCAAAATGGGTACAATTTTACCCGTTTTTCCAATGTCCGGTATTTCCAGCGTACTCACGCAGAGATTGAGTGTTTGCGTGATGTGTTCAAGCCTTTTTGGTCCTAGATGCTTGAGCATAATGGTCGCCATCTGGTCCTATCGCTTTTGAGGGTTTCGCATTCTTAATTGCGAGGCTCACTTCTGGTACTTTGAAAGTGACGATGTCATCTTCCTTCACCAGTCTGCGCAGCGCTCTCTGCACTTTCCTTTTCCTCTTCTCGGCCATGTCTGGGTGCATCACAAATTGGCGGTTGAGTTCGGTGGCGCATTTTGTGGGATTGGAAGGGGTTCTGCCCCCAAAGGACACCACTACTTGGTAACTTCTCCGGGGATTAGTGATTTGATGGTGCTCCAGAGCCTTTTCGAACCCATGTTTATTTCTTCCAGCTGTTGAAGCCATTTGTCCTTTCGATATTTGTTGACCTTTTTGGCAATCTCTTCCCCAAGTCGCATTATCTCCGGATTTGCGGGGTCTATTCTCCGAAGGTTGTCCCGTGTGTCAGCTAGTATAGCTGCATCGGGGAGGAAGCCTGGTCTCAGTTTCGGGATGCGCCCCGCAATGATGCATTTCCTTCCAGCTTTGACCAGGGCATTCTTGAAGGTTGCCAAAATCGGTTTCTGTGCTGGAATCGAACCTTTTCCCAATCAGGCTTGGTAAAGTTCACGAAAGTGCGTCTTTCAGTGGTAATGAAGTCTGCAACTTTGGTGACTTTGATTGTGGTAGGGATATGGTCTGAATTCAGCGCTATATCTGCATGCCATGTTGTGCTGGTGAGTAGGGCTGGACTTACAATGGTGAGGTCAGAAGATCTACGGCATGTGGCAGTAGTGCGCGTAGCGTGTTCTTCATGTATGGTGCTGTTTTCCTCGAACTGTTTACCTCGACTGTCACACACGAGTTCAGATAAGCAGGAATTGCTGTGGGCATTGAAATCTCCCATGACTATTCTGTGCAGATGACGGATGCTAGGTCTGTATCCCGGGTGCAGGCAGAAACAGGTGGGATGAGGATATCTATGTCGTCCTCACCTGACTTGATAGCTATGGCTTGGACTTCCAAGTGCTCGTCATACGCTGGGTCCATTTTTGGCGTACTCTCTCCAACATATCGGCCGGTGGGTTACGCATAAATTCTTCAATATGGGCTTCCAGTGCGTCAACTGTTGCGGGCTATAGACATGAGCCTTAGCATAGCCCCACAAAAAATAGTCTTAGGGCGTTATATCGCACGATCTAGGCTGCCAAACGTGAAATAAACTGTTCACCGAACTCCCCTCTCAATTGGGCCTTCGTTTCGCGTGCTTTGTGGCATGTGGCACCAGCTTGTTGAAACCACATGTCAGCTAAGTCCATCTCTCCCATTTTGGACAAAGAAAACGTTTGTAATCACGGTAGCGCTCTCCATTCACAGTAAGCAAGTACGGTCCAATTTTGCCAGCGCCCATTCACCAAAAGTTAGCCGTTGTGGTAGGTCGTGGGCTTCAATTCTTGCATCAGCTGTATTTTAAAAGGTTTTACACCCAAATCCTTCCGCAAAACTTTCTGCGAACGGCGCCGAATCGATAATTTACGGCCATTAACAACACTGGCGGATACAGCTGCAATATTTTTCTCCGTCCGCACTCTACGTATGCGTGTTGGTGGTGGTTTAATGTCCAATAATGTAAATTTGATGCGAAATTTAGGCACAAGATTCCAAAAGGTCTCCCAAACGGACCATAAAATGATGAAAGAAGTGCAAGATGCACTTTCTTAACCGAGCATGAATTTTGATAATAAAATTCAATAATCTGCAAGCGTTGTTCGTTTGTAAGTTGATTCTGGTTAAATTATAAACCAAACTGAACATGTTTGACAGTAACATGTAACATGAAAACAGCTGAGCTGCCAAAAAAGAAAGTTGCTACAAAATCCCCGTTTATTTAAAAGTACCCTACCATTACATAGGTACACGCTTATGATTCCACATTATTCAAGCTCAGCTGGAAGATTATTAAAACTTTATAACTGATCAGGGAGCAAGTACTTTGGCTTTATCTTTATGCATATATCTTTGTCTTAGAACATATTTGGTTAATGAGGCAAGTTCCAAGTTAAAATAAACAATACAAATTGTTGGATTCCAAGAAATTGGGCTGCATTACACTGTGCCTGGCTGTAACTAGTCTACACACACACACACACACACACACACGAGTTCTCTTTCTCGCCCCTTTGGTCACCCTTGTGTGTTGATGTGTGCCAGCGTTTTGATTCATGATTCCAGTTCGGTTTGGGATTTTTATTGATTTAATGGTTTTAATTATTCATAGAATAATTGCAGGTAATGTTATACCTGCTCGCTCGCTTCCTCCCTTCGGCCATTGATGATAGAATGCATAACTTAATTCTCACCTCCTTCTGTTGTGTGTGCGTGAAGGTCAAGTCAGAATGCATTAGTATTGCAATTTGGCCATTTGGAAAATTGTTCACCACAAAATCTCTGGGTAAACAATATGGAAAATGCCAGCAACAGATTATTAAGAATTTGTTCATTATCTTTGACAAGACGACAAGAGCGGGGTGGGGAGCGGAGGTGGAGGTTGGAGGGGGCTTATCAGTCATCCTCCTCCTCCTCCTCCATTGTGTCGTCGTAATCAGTTTCGTTTTTCAATGAATTTTTGTATTTTATTTAAAAATGTTTGCATTATGGTGATTGTTTCTGGATGGGGCAATTCCTCTCTGCGCGTAACTTAAATTCGACAAATGGTTCATTCCACTCAAAATGTACTTTACCCTGTTTTGGTTGCACTTTTATCAAAAGAATGACTGAGAGGAGGGAAGTTGTATTTTTCATAAATTCGCAGTTTCGAGTATTATTCATACGAAAGATTGTGAATGGGTTTCGTTTTTATATTTTAAAAAGTTGTAAATGATTTTTATACCCTTAAGAAGGAAGTTAATCCCTTGAAAGATTCTCTTCATGCTGTAAAAACCACAATCTTAAACAAAACTGTACTGAAAACTGGTACAGAACCGTTCAGGCTCGGATTTCTTGGCACCTTAAATCTGTGCATGAACCGAACCTTCTAAATTTATGAACTTTCCAACCTGAACCCGAAAAGAACCCCTACTGTTTGGTAAAGGAACTATTTAAAATGAAATGATGGGAGATAAATCCATCTTACGATTACTTACGTATAGTTTCCTTTAGAAAACAATAATTTAAATGTATGATATAAGGGCACATATTGGCCCTTTGCGCCCTTACAGCCTAGCCCTTTATTCCGCTCATAACGAAATGAAATTCCTTTGGTTGTTGTTGCGTCCTTCTGTTGCTTTTTTCACCTATTGCTGCTATGGACTTAGACTCCTACCGAAACATAAGGTTCAATAAGTTTAGAAACCGTTTCGAGAACCAAACTTTAGATTTTAAGAAGGGTTCGAGTCACCGTAGCAAACATAGCTAGCCTTTAATTATAACGTATTTAGTCCTTAGTTTGCCTTAATTTACGTTTTATCTTTCCTTTTTTTGGTTGAGCGGTAGGTGGGCTGCTATTGTGCCTGGAATTCGTGCGTAGCAATCTTTCGCTGGGGAAATATATGCCATTTTAAATCGATAAACGGCGCTATTATATTGCTGTAAAATTATTTCGATCCAAATTTTGATGTCCATCCTTAACATTAAAGCAGAATTGAGTCGATTTAGAACTTTTTCAAACGCAACTGTCTTCTTTTTTCTGTCGAAACTAGGTCGTCCATCCACGAAACTAAGAAAGGTCAATGAAAGTCGGAGCTAAATCGCTTAAGAACAGGGCTCACAAAATGGGTTTCCTTTTTACAGGCAGTCGCTAGGACATTAAGAAAAAGAGAACCGAAATAACTTTTCTCCTCAGACTTTTCTCAATGAGCTCTCTGCTCAACCAATGAGAGTTTTTTTCGTTCTGCCGAAAGTATCTATTGCGCATGTATCTTATGCGCGTTTGCCCCAGTAAACTGCAAGTGTGTATGCGTGTAATTTCGTGTGTTTCTCTCATTGAGAACCATAACACAGAAAACACGAGACAAAACACAAAATAAGTGTTCTGTTGAGAGAGTTAAAGAGTCTAGCTAAACCTAACCGGTTGGAACCCGTTAATCCGACTTATCAAAAACTGAAAGCTAAACCTTATACCGAACAACCTAAATTGTAGATTTGGTTCAACGAAAATGGTACACAGAGTATATTTAAGTTTATGCAAAAGTATGTAACAGGCAGAAGAAAATCATCTCCGACACTACAAAGTATATATATTCTTGATCAGCATCAACAGCCGATTCCGTTAAGCACTGAAAAAGCTTCTTTGACATTTTTTTTTGCAACTTTAGGGCCGTTTTTTATGTTCCTGATACTGAAACCGCCAACCATTGAACAATCCATTATTTTCCTATGAAGTTCGCTACTCCGGAAAGATGTCATTATTTACAACAGATGTCGTTGTTGTAAAAGTGACAGTTAGTACTAAAAAAGCTTCTTTGACAGTGTTGCATTTCATTATTTTTTTTATGGTCCAAAGAAGCGCAATTTTTACGAAGATTCCGTTCCGGTAATTTTGAGGTTATGCTCTCCCGGAAATCAAAAATTTTGATAAAATTATGGAAATCGTTAATGCTGTCAACAATTAGACCGTCTGAAGGAGGCAGTCGCTTAGAAGCGGTTGGCTTTGGCCACACACGTCGTTAGTTATTCATTAGAAGCTCCGCGAGTTCGGTTGGGCATCCACCATATAGTCTGGACTTAGCACCAAGTGATTACTACCTGTTCCTGTCTATGGCGAACGAATTTGTTGATGAAAAATTCGCTTGAAGAGAGATTTCCGAAAACCGGCTGCTACAGTTGTTTGATCATAAGAACCAGGCTTTCTATGAGAGAGGTATAATGAAATAGTCTTTAAAATGGTAGAAACTTATCGAACAAAATGCCGTATATTTGACTTAGATCGGAACATTCTATATATACTAAATTTCATACAAAAACGATGGATTTCTTTTACTTCCAGTACTTAATTACTTTTCATGTAATGTAATAATTACTTCCCTAATTACTTCCCCTAATTACTTTTCATTTCAATAATCTTTATTATTCAGATAATGAAAAAACAATTTCGGATTACGATTTTTAAATTAATCATAATTGGAACTACGATTATTCAATGATTATTTCAAACTGTAATTACTTTTACAATTACTTTTTTTTTCTGTAAAGGGGGAAAGCTGAAAAGTGTGGGACTTGGAGTTACCTCACCCACTAAAACCACTCCTTTTCTCCGTTCCCTTCTCGCGGGATTACCTCGCGAGAGGGAGATGGCATGAAAGCCTCGACTAGAATCTTATCTAGTGATTGAATTAGTATTGCGCAATCTTTCAGAGCGATGCAAGTATTGGATGACCTCTGCAGCCATGTTGCTTATAGCAGCCCAATTGTTTTGCGAGCTAAGTAGGATATCCATCAAGTCAGTGACTATGAACTTTTAAATTTTTGTCAAAATTTTCTCAATTCTTGTCTAGTTTACCGCACATTTTCGCTCACACGTACGTTGCATGACTCTCCAAAAAACACAGAGAGAGAAAGACCAAGAGTTACAGAGAATGCACTAATACAAACCCAAAGTCCACTTTTGATTGTGTGAAGCTCTCCTAGACTGACCTTAAAGCAAATCTTACTTTGGTATTCTAATCGGTTTTTTCTTTTTTTTTTTGTTTCATCTAATTTGCAGGATCTCCGCCCTCCCATATGCAAAATGTCTAGTCCCGACGATAGAATACCAATTCATGGTAAGTAAATGTTATATGGAGGGGGTGGGGGTTGGGTAAGGATTTGTGTTTCAGTAGGGCAGAAGGGGAAATACACATAACTCAAAATGTACACACACAAAAGCTTCTGTCTGTGAGTGTGTGTGTGTGTGTGTTTTGTGCTTTCCAAAAATAACTGTAATAACCACACACAAAAGTTGAGACAAACTGCGCTGCCAATGTAATGTGTTTGGCACAGTGGTTTGAGTACGGTGCAAAGTTGGTCCCAGCTTCCCTTTTTCTGGGCCTGGGCCCGGGCAAAACTTATTGTCCATGGTCGGGCCCAAAGAAGTTTCTCATGGCCAAACACGTGGAGCCAGCTGGCCCTGGGCATAATCTTCTCTCTCCATCTCTGTTGCTCGTTAGCTCTCTCTCGCTTGCTCGCTGTCTGTTTGAACGGACCCAACAACAACAACAACCAAAAAGAAAAACATTCGTTTATCGATTTTGGTCTATTTTTAGAACTGCCAGCAGCAGCAGCAACAGCAACTACAACAAATTACTTGCCTTTGAAAAATGTATGTAACAAAACGACGTCGACGACGACGACGAATAAGACGACTTTGACGTTGATGGCCCAGGCCTGACTCCTCCTTCATCTCCGCCTGCTTCTCCTGCTGCTGGTGGTTAAGTAAAAGTGCCACGTGCAGGCCCACAGACCTTACCCAACTGAAGCCGAATCTGAAGCTTATACAATGGCCTCAATCGGAGGGGGTTTTCTTTACTTAACTAAAAATACAAACAAAAAAATTCCCCAAAAGTTGAAGAGTTCAGAATGAAATACTCAAGACAATGTGAACTTGAAACGCTTGGCTAAATTTCGAGGGTTAATTTAAAATATTCAAAAGATTTAAGTTTTGGAACCGCTGCTGTAGCATTTCTGATGGTAAATACCCTTAAAATTACAAGGGGCTATCAAAATCGATTACGAATTACGTTTGAGCAAATATTCCGGATGTTTTTGCTTCATTTTGAGGCCACAAATTGATTTACATGAAAACTTTTGAATATTGAATAAGTATTGGACTGTTTCTGCTTCTGAAAAGTTCTGGAATCATTCAATAACGCAAATTTCTGTACAGTTTGATCACTAGTAAGAGGGATTTGCAGTATAGTATTGTTAAATCGATATATCAATGTTTTCCGATATGATATTATAGGTGGTGATTTAGTCGGTAATCTATATTTTTAGTAACAAGAAAATGATTTTCCATAATATCGTCTCATTTCACTAATTCTGAAAGTATTCTTAGAAGAAACATGCAAAACGACTTGGTGTGTGACAGTAAAAAAGGATGCTGATGAGAGGACCATATGCAAAAATCTTTGTTGATTTGTATTGATTATTGAATTGTAATCAAACGAAAATCATAAAAAGTGTCGTTTAGTGCCTTTAGTTTTCAGTCTTCACCAGGATACAGAAAATGGGGTTACTATGCCGAACAAGTTTTAAGATATACAATTAGTTTTCCATAACTTTTTCTGATTTTAAAATAATTTCAGAGATTTTTTCGTTTACCTGCCCTTTTCCCTAAGTGCCCTTTTCTCATCTTCTAAATAGCTGCTATGTGTCAGATAAACTTACAGCTTATTCTGTTATTGGTTACTTGTTTACTTAGAAGATGAGAAACCATCTCTAAATAGTCTAAAAAACGACTTACCAAACAAGTAATAGCTTATTCCCACTATAATCACATATTTCGAAATGTACATATTTTTTTTTGAGCGTTTCCATTTGAAATGTACGATTTGGCCGCTTTGATCAGCTCACTCCACGAAGTTCGTCAAATCATTTTTGTCTTAGTTTTTCTCTTAATGCATATTTGAATTGTGTGCACGATTCTCCAAGGTACCTTTGAGTATTATGAATCATGTTTCAAATCATAGTCTTAATTTCTTAAGCCTTTGTTTCACTAATTAAGCATGTGAGTATAAATCATTTTATTAGGTATCGTCCCTTATGCTTTGCAAACTTTTGTTTAAATCAGAATATCCTTTTGAAAGAACGAAAACATTTTGTTAGAAGTCCACGCCAACTACAAAAAGATATACGGGGGTGTCCCAAAAATGTCTAGAGATTTTCGTATAAACGATTTCGTTTCAAACTTCAACTGCTTGTCCTTATATGTGAAGCGTATCCAAAATGCAAGGCTACTAGATAAGATGACAAAAGTTGAGAGATTTTAAACCGACTGCTCAGCGCCAAGTATGTTTAGGGCGGTTTTCGTTCTCTATACTCTAGTAGGCGACATTATACTTGGAACTTTACATATAAACTCCTCCTAATTTAGTTCAAAGTCCAATTGTTTATACGAAAATCTCTAGAGATTTGTGGAACACCCCCATAAAGTTGAAAAGCAACACTGCGTATGAGTAATATCAAAAACTTTGGATCCCCGTCGCGTCCACTAAAATACAATTTTTTGAACTTTTTTTCTCGTTAAATATACACCTTAAATTTTTCTTACAAAAAAAGTGCGCTCTAATGTACACTACACTATTTACACGAAAGAGTTTTGGGAGGAGGGTATTGTGGGAAAGGAGGGGAGGAAGAGGCGCGGAAGGGGCAAAGTCTTCCTTCTGAAAAACGTACAAATTAAAATAATTTTCTTCATTTACCTGGAACTCACAACTTACTTACCCTGTTTAGGGAATTTAAACACGAATGCCGGCATCTTAGCCAATACGACTATCAAGCATTCGCGCGGCATTGCCGCAAATCACAGTAATAAAGAAAGCACAAGCGACGATGAGCGAATAGGTTCAACAACGCGTTTCATGTAGATTTTCTATACGTAGCATACAGAATTTGAAATCCTTAAGTTTATTTGAAAACCATTTACTGAGAGATAAATTTTTACTTCGTCATGTTCTGAAAAGCGATATTGAAGGCATACTAAACAAAATTTTTTTACCAATGTATCGTTTAGCTTCTTGCTTTTGCAAATCATCAATCAATATGCATTCAATTTTGAATCTAGGATCGAAATCAAGTGTCATTTTGGGTGCCAATTTTAAAACTAATTCTATAATTCTTTCTCGAATTTTTAATAATAAAACTGAGTTTTAGCTCTATATCGAACAGATACAATCTCCCAAATTGAAAAAAAGCCATATCTCTCACAGTTTTTAGATAGCCAATTTCTCTTCTTCGTATTTAGTAATCAGGATATATTTATCGAATCTGACTCCAAATGAATGGTAAAGTTATGGATGAACGGTTATCAGTTATAAGGAAAAAAAAATATCGGGCCTCATTGCATTACGTTTATGAGCAGAACTTCAACTGGCTGCAGAGTATGTTATAAACGAGATTACTAAATTGTTGTTAATTATCAAACTACACAGTTTTAGTTCCATATCACCAAATTACAAGTTCATAGCTTAAATTTTAAATTCTGTAGTTGTGTAAATCGTCTAACACTCACACTATTAACCTAAAGACCAATTCTCCATCGAAAGGTGTGGATCTGAACCATATTACCATTTATACAGAAAGTATCAAGTCCGTACCCTTAAAACCTTTTGAGATATGGCTCTGAACCACTGTTGAACCGGTTCTATACCGGTTTTTAACCAGATATTTAATCCAACACCAAATTACCAAACTATTAACCAAATTTCTAGTTCTTAGCTTAGATAACTTTGACAATATGGCTCTGAACCACTTTTGAACCCTTTTAGCCGCTTTCGAATCTTTTCACAGAGCGGCCCTTAAAACGGCAAGATGGAAAAAAGTAGCTCTCGATATTCTAGAAGCTATTACTTGAGGTATAATTAATAATTGTGAAAACCAAACATTTGTATTTTTATTTTAAATGGGCACGCCACGGCCTAAAAGTTTTGAGAAAATTACTCATACGACATTTTTACCGAATCAAGAAACTTTCAAGAAAATCTTTAGTAGGTACATTTTAATTGTTGTCATTTTTTGAAATTCATAACATAGTTTTCTCCTTTCTCCAGCGGCGCAGAACTGAATGAGGTTAGTCCACAACATGCATTACAGTAGGCGACCACGTAATGGGAAAATTTCTAGCTACGTTTCGAATACAGAGTTGTGTGTAGAGATTTACAATCTCACTAAACAGTGTCCAATGTTGTAAAGATTTTGTTATACACCAATTCTGTGGATGCGTGCACAGTTAGTCCACAAGTCCACACACAAATTTCCAAATGGTGTATCGTCTTGTGAACTGAACGCATACTTCCTCGCCAAGATTTTTTCAAATGGTATACTGAGTTGTGTTTTCTGTTATACGCCTACTTTTCTGATTACATCGAACTCTGTTTTAAAGTCAGGAAAGCTACGAAAACGGCCAAGCTTACGTAAAAGTATACAGGATTGCAGTCGATACTTGAAGTCAGCCAGCCTTCAAAGTGTTAAAGAGAGCATAGATCTTGTAATGGGCTTTTGCGCCGCTGGGTTATATTTGGAACTCAAACAATTTTCAAGCTTAATCAACTCTCAATATTTTGAAATGAAACAAATATTTGAAAATAGGCAACACTGCATATGAGTGATTCAATCAAATCTTTAGATGCTCCACGAGCCACTTAAAACTAAATTTGTTTCTACTTTGGTTTTTTTTACGTTTATTATAAAACAAAGCGCATCAGACAGAAGTGTGAGGTCATGACCTTCAAAATTTCATACTCAGGAGGTCCGCTCTAATGAACATATTGTCAAAATTTCGTGAAGATGCCCATAAGGAGCAAATATATATACATACATTCACTTTTATATATGTGCATAAACAGATGTATAGATTGAATCAAATATTGTTATAAAATTAAAGACTAAAGTTTTCGCGTAACCCGAAATTAAAGGGCAGGGTTGAATTTCACATGGGGATTGAATACAAAATTTGGTTTCAAATTTGTTGCAAAGTGCTTTGCTTTCACTATTTTTAATCAATCATAAAGTCCAATTTGCATAAAATCATGATTCAGCAGCTTTATTGCTTTAATATTCCTACAATTTTAAAAATTTTCCATTCCCAATTGTCTTTAGACTTGACCTTAGCCATTCCTTAATGAAGTTTTCATTAACGTTGGCGTAATGAATGTCCTTAGGCGACGTGCTTTTCCAAAGGAAATAAACCAAAAGCATAAGAAAATTGAAATTCGAACACCCAAACAGTTTATAAAAGGATATGGAAAATTCCATGATGGGAGATTGTTTTTCAAATTTCATTGCCACGGCAATTTCCCGCTGCTCCTGGCATCAAATGAAAACTCGTGTTTGCAAATGCAATTTCGTGCGTGGTCGTGAGCGCACGTGCATGGCCAAAGGAAATAAACCAAAAGCATAAGAAAATTGAAATCGAACACCTAATTAGTTTTCAAAAGGAAGTGGAAAATTTCATGATGGGCGGGAGATTGTTTTTCAATTTCCTGCTGCTGGCAACAAATGAAAACTTGTGTTTGCATATGCAACAGAAAATGGCGCAGGTTTATTGTTGCCGCAGGAATAATTAAAAAGGGGGGAGGTTAACCACGCAGCAGTCTTTAAGAAAGCGTTTATCTTAAAGACTATTGAAGTTAGAGCCCCCAATTTTTGCCTGTAGTTGGGTATATATTAAAAGCAAATAAAGTTGGTTTAAGATATGAACAATTTTCCTCCCTTCTACCACAAACCACAAAAGACTGTCACAGCCCTAAACTTAAAGTGAGACTTTTCAAACTTAAATTGTATGTGGTTAGACTTAAAAGCTAAGTATGCTGAGAATTTTAATCAGATTGCAGCAAAAACACGGAAGTTAGGCATAGAAATTGAAACAAAACACAAAATCCTGGCAGCAGAGTATTTTGTAGTCGTCTTATATCTTTTTCCGATGGTGACTTGCACGGAATGGTCTTTACACACATTCCTAAAGGATTTCAGTGGAAGGATCAACAGGCCAGGGACTATCAAATTTGATTGCATACTTTTGAGCTGCACTCAACAGTTATTTTGTGCATAATTGAAGGTGATGTAAAGAGACGCACACACACATTCACACATGTGCCAAGCCAATCAGAGAGTTACATTTGTGCTCTCTCACTCTCTCTCAACGGAATGAGTGTGTCACTTGCAGGTGTTTATGAGTGAGAGACAGCGAGGCGAGCTAGCGGGTGGTGAGCATAAATGCTGTTGCGGGTGCGCTGCAGTCAGCTGTTTTTTGCAGTAAATTAAAAAAAAAAAAAAATGAGTAAAAACAAAATCATAATACTCTTTTGTACATGTCTTCTGTCTGCCTTGTGTGTGGCCTTCAAGGTCACCAAAAAATGTTCAGTGTTGACATAGAAACCAAACAGGCAACACATATGAGCGCAGGTGTGTGTGTGCAGAATTGAAATTAAGAGAGAGAGAGAGACTTGGTCTTACAGCCCCCTCCCCTTCCCCCTCCCCCTTCTAAAACCAACTTAGTTTGTTTTGAGTGATAGCAGGCGACAATTGTGTGCGTGTGTGTCTGTGTGTTTGTATGGGAAATTTCCAGCGCGCGCATTCTAAAAATAAACACAACAACAACAACAAAACATTTAAGGCCAGGCCAAACAAAGCGCCTTCAATTTGGGATGTGGGGGAAGTGGGGAGCGGGGATGGGGCGTGTTGGGCAATGAAGTTCTAGGCTTCACCTCCTCCTCTCACTCTCGCTTTTGGGTTTACCTTGACAAATGTAAAGCCAAAAAGCAACAACAACAACAAACGAATGATTACCACTCATACACACACTGTTGAAAAGGGGAGGAGCGGGGGTTAGAAGGCTAACGATTTTATATAACGGTTCACACTCTCACACACACACACACACCACACCAAGTTGGTTTTATTCTTGGAATGTCATTACAATAACTGACTAAGATGTGTGTGGGCTGGAGGGTAGCGGAGGCGGGGTGCGAAATGGTTAACTAAGTGGAGTGGACTGGTTGCAGGTGCCGTTTGATGGTGTCCCACCTGCGCTGAGGGCGGGGACGACCCCTCACATTGTTAAGCCAAAACTTTTTGCGTCTTAAACAATCGAACATCGAGAGACTGAAAATGGATTGGATGATGATTTGATGATGGATTTGATGAGAGTTAATGGCCCAAAACCGTTGATTTACCAGCAGTTTCGCCCATTAAAATAAAATGATTGAAATGAAGTTTACCATAATCTTTCTTCGAGTGGAAAAATACCCAGCTACGTATACGTAATCTTTACAACTAACGTAACATGCTGCTTGGGCTCTCTAGAATTATGTTGTTGGCATGCTACAGTTAGTTTTTGTCTCACATATGTACTAGAGATGGACGCGTGACAAGATACCAGTTCATTAAGGCGAAAAGATTTTAAAATCCTCGATTGTAAAAATGTTCAAAAATGGCAAAAAATTCTTGCCATTCTTAAGCCGGCAACAAAAGAGTAAAACCATTTTCATTTTAGTCCATGACAGCACAGAACTCTGAGATGGTAAGAAGAGATAAAGGCATTCAACATGTATGGGTCATTAATTTCTTATCTCAGATACTTTCGTGTGGTTGAATTAAAAGGGGTGACTAAGTGTTTTGAGTCTTCTAATACACTTAAAATCCTTATAAAATCAATCCCAAACGATGTCAGAAGTCTTTCAATCTCTGAATTCTTGACTAGACCTCGACTTTAGCTCTGAGAGCTTGATTTTAGCCTGATATGGGCTTATTTCAACAACTTACGAACTTGACTTAATTCCTCCTTCGGATCAAATCAAGAAGAGCCGATATTGATTTAAGCTTGACATTCGTACTTCATTTGAACTGGAAATCGGCTTGTTGCAAGAATGACCGATATTAAGTTGAGCTTGAAAATCTAACTACATTTAATCCGAGAAGGATTGGTTGAAAAATTAACGAAATTGACTTGATGTGACCTCAAAATGAGCTTTTCACATAAACACCATCTGACTTTTTTAACAACCATCTTGATTAGCAAAGTAGCATGTTCTATTCGGTTTGTGAGCATTAGTTGATTGTACACCCTCGGTTCTATCTTTAATAGACTTCAGCTTCCTTCTTATGCCAGCATTTCTGTGACTGTTTGGGAATTTCAAGGCAGCATAAGTGTAAAAATTGACACAAAAAATCAAACGCTAACTTGACAGAAGCCTTTGCGTACGTTTTAGCCTTACTGCAATGCCCAGCAAACATGTTATAAGTCTTTTTTGAGTGCTTGGTCTGATTAAAACAACCAGAAATGCGTTCGCTTTGTAATCATAAATAATATGCCGGGAGAAAATTGTACCCTAGCTGCGACTCTTCTTGAAGAGTCGTTTTTAACCCGATCTTCTGATCAGTTTTGACTCATGTTTGAGTCACTTGCGATCATTTTTCGAATCTTTTCGAATCGTTAAATCACATTTTAGGCATATGCATGAGTCATTTTCGCGCATAATATCATTTTTAATCTCCTAAAGCAGCGGTGGGCACAAAACCAAATTTTGGAAGCAGTCCAACAACAAATATTGAAAAAACAACCCCTATTTCAGATGCTTGAGTCCACAAGCCAGACTCACTCTCCATATACTTGTTTTTGCAGACGTCTCTTCAGCGTACACGTATGTTGCCGTGCCCCGGATACGCAATAGATTCCTCAAGGTGATTCTGGTTACAGTGATCTTCCAAATGTTGGGTGGGTGGTGAGAAAGATTATTCTGCTCTTTCACTCTGTCGGTTTGATATTAGAGTTTCGTTCATACTTCAATCTCGAATTAGGATCATTTGATTTTCAAATTCAAGTCCGAGCTTGATATTAAAAACCTAAGAGATGTTGGAGTACTTCAATGTGATCTCAAATCGGTTGCCGACTTGTGCGATATCTAAATTGGCTGCCTCTTAATTTCCCAAAATGCTTCTTTGTAACATATGGTGTGCGCGGGAGCTGCTGTTACTATGTATTAATTCTTAGGTGAAGAGCCGTAATTTAAAGATGAAAAGGGTTTCCATTGTTCCATTGTTTCGTTTAGTTTTATTTAACCTTTGATAACACTTCTGTGTTGTCTCATGTCAGTTTTCTCAATGCGTCTTAATTCTATTACAATATTTCATATGGCTAGGGACCGCGCAGCTGCGCCGCCAGTGACGCCGGCAGAGGAGCGGTCAGTGCTTATGTATATGTTCACATGGTGACAGAGCCGTCGCGCATGTCAGATATGCCGACTCAGCACTGTCCAGTCCCATTGCACTCAAGTGAGGGTCATATTACCGTTTGCTTGAGGAACTGTTTGGGACTTGGATTTGTATATAAATATTGTGGCCAAGTGCTACAATGTGTTTGGAATAATATATGAAGCCTTTGACTTTGGGATGGTGTTTGACTCTAGATCAGGCACAGGCATATTCCTATCTCGTGTGCATACGAAACACAGTAGAAGCTGTACAAGCGCGGCTCCGCGACGCAGTCGTTGCTTCTGAAATTGAGAGCAAAATGTGAATGTATTGTTTGCCTGCCTCTGCTCTAGCTTTTAGTTTTCTGAGCATCTAAAATTTGTCCTCCCAAAGCTTATTCAAGGCATGGCTTTGTAAAGCGTAATTTCATAGTTCAATGATCCTTAAGGAGTGTGCTAGAATCCCTTCCGCTGTCCATTTAAATTTTTCGGATCCTTTTCCATTTTTTATTTCTAACCTTGAGGATAGAAGAACAATTGCGTCTTTAATATCTGTAAATTACATTGTAGTCGGCAATATTAATTGTCCTATACTGCTTCATTGTACCCCCAGATCTTTACCTGTCATGGTCCCATTTAGAGTGGGGACTCTTGGAGGTGGTGGCCGGGTGGCTCAGCGGCTAGTGTGCGCGACTGCTGTGCAAGAGGCCGTGGGTTCGATCCCGCCTCGTAACATCTAATGAAAAGTTTTTTTCTTTGAATAAAACTTTACACCCGGTCACGCCTCTCTGCTGTTGGCGCCAGCTTTGTAGTAATTAGCCATGAAAAGCTTCTCAAGCTGCCGTTCGGTGTCGTCGTTAAACTGTAGGTCCCTTTCTCTTGTGCAAAAATTAGAAGCGTACAAGCCTAGAGATTGAGAGAAGCTCGGCTTTGGCCCTTTGGGGCTGTGTCAACGTGACAAGCCTTGGGGCTGTGTCAACTAGACAAGCCATTTTACTTTACTCTTGGAGTTAATCATACCCATAATGAGCCGAAATGCAGCGCTCTATTATTCGACATTAGCAGCGCAAAATACATAGGGACTTATTTTACTTACTGTAAGTTTTTAAGATTTATTTTAGTAGCGAGTTCAGATTATTGGTTAAGTTCTCCTAAGGACCTATTTGTGTCACATAGACATGTGGGAAAAAGAAACATTATCGATAACAAAAAACTGCAAATTTTAGAATTCGTACGAGTTTGTTTAAGCTGGAGTATAGCTGAGCTTTTGATGACAGTCTAATGCGGAGATCGTCGATCCCAGATTCATAACTTTTAAACTACCATCTCCAAAAGGTGTGCCAGCTAAGCAAGGTTGGCCCTGGGCCCCCATCTCCCGGCAGACTTAACTCAGTGGATAAAGTACGATATCAAATCTGAGGAGCCTTTCGCTGATCTATTCCTTTTAACGGAAGTGCTTAGTCATTGTAATGGTTCAAAATGCCTATCTCCAAAATATTTGACAGAACTTTCTTTAGAATGTTGGCAGTAATGCAATCCTTCAATTTGGATCCAAGGATACCATAACAGTTACACAAGCTTAGAAAGCACTTACTGGAGGCTATGGAGAATGATATTTAGTGCTCTTGCTGAACCTTTGGCAAGCATTCATATTGAAGTTTAAGATGAAGTCTCTCCTCCCAACTAAGCAGTTCCTTGTATTGTAAGTGTACACCCTTGCCGGTTCCAGACACAAAAAGCACACTGGAATTCAACTAGCAATGGGACTTAAACAACGCCATTCGATTGTCAGTCACAGTCCAATCCTTTCTGGACAGACGGAGTAGCTGACAATCCGTAAAAAAGTCAGCACTGCATTTTCTTAAAACAAACCTAAGCTCTACGGTTCAGTCATACCACATAGGACCTTAGTCATTTACCTGGTCATAAGCCTGGACAGTAGACTAACTTGGTCTTATGCCAAGGCTAACAGCTTGTACTGGCTACTGAGAACGACTTCCTCAATCATCATCATCAAGTGAATCACAATACCGAATTGAATATAGATCATCTGCCCGCATTAAAGGGCATAACTTCATAACTCTTACAAAAGACATCACTGCAGGTGCAGCGTAAATTACATTCGGGCTTGACCCAAGTTGCAAGGTTGTTTCTGTTGGAACATTTCCCTCATGTTTTGACTACATTTTGTTTTTAGTTTTGGTTTCCAATTTGAAATTGGCTTTTGCGTTTTTATTTAAGTTCACAGTCGCGTTTTCTCTTCTTTTTTTTTTTTTTTTTTTTGTTTGTTTGTGCAATATTGCGGTTGCTGCTTCTAAATATACTCCCTATAGCCATGCACGATTTATAAATGCTTCTATATATAGAACAGCAAGCAAGCAGGCAGCAGGTCACGGCCTATTCAGTCAGATATATATACACTTACACTCACACACACTGAGATAAAACTTATGCACATGCGTTTATTGTGGGCTGATCTATATATAGCCTGCACGTCTCTCTATATAGACTAATGTTCAATTAAAATCAATTTCTTGCCCAAACACAAAGATGACTAGCCAACGAGAGAGAGAGAGAGTGGGAAAACGGAAGCCAAGTGGTGGGACATTTTGGTTAGTCATCTCATTTCATACAGGCAATTAGAGTTCAGCTAGAAAAAAAAAAAAATAGAAAAAAAATTTATGAAAATCAGCAAAAGCACACGGCGACAAGTAAGAGCGGTGTGTAAGTTGAGTGTATCGACTACTAAATACCTACTGTTTTATGCGATATGTTAAGCTGCTCTACACTTTAAATCATTCCCTTGATTTGATTGTTATCAGTCTCCAATGGTCGGACTGTCTTCTAAACACAATTTTTCAAATCATTGAACTGAGAACTAAGAACGAAGTTTGAATTGGGTTGTAGTCAGAAACTAAATCCAAATTAAATGTCGGTCACGGTTTTGGAAAGTTTCGTTTATAAAAAGGCATTTCGATTACCAATTGGGTTTTGTTAGATTTTAGTATCATAAACAAGGCTGCAAACTTTTGAGATTCTGTAGAAGATTCAGTTCCTGCTCGAACTCGTAATATACTCAACTTAAATAAGATTTGAAAAACGCTTCTTTACTTATAAGAAAATCTTATAAATTCTTTTAAAAGTGAAGAAAATCATATGTAGACCCGAAACTTTCTTAAAAGGTTAGGTTAGGGTTCTGGTTCTTGGAGGTTTTAAGTTAAAAAGGCTCGGTTCATAGAACATTTTCTGTTTTCAGACTATAAATGCTTTACAAGTTTATGCCTCAAATCTGTTTTTTAATGAATCTATTACAAATTTAACCACAGAAAATAGTCGTTCGACTCAAGGATAATCCTTACAATTCTGGGTATTTTTTTCCATCCATTTGAGCATACATATAAATCAGCTCGACTTGCGAAAATTTTGCCCTGAATTTAGGAATTATTTTGATTGTGTTTAGAACATTTTTTCCTAAGACTTGAAGTTTCTTTTGTACTTTTCTTGAATCAATCTTGAGTTACAAAATAAGATTGCAAACCGGCCCCGAACCGAAACCGTGAGATTCGGTTTGGTTCGGGTTTTGTGGGTCCGTCTATCCGAACCGAAGGATTCAAAGCTATGACTTCCTGAAACTAAACCCGAACCGGACCTTCTCTGTATGAAAAAATGTTCGGTTCAAAAATAATAATCAAGAAACTGGCTTAAATGCATACCTAAACTCGGTAAATTACAACCACGATCGACAGTGTTCAAAACTTTGATCGCATTTTGCCTTGTCGAACTAGAACTTTGAGCTTTGAACCGAACTATAAGTACGTCTGCATCTTAGCTCACTCGACTATCAACAGCTCGCGACAGACAGCGACAAAATGATAGTCAAGAATGTAGCCACAACCACTTAGCATTTAGGCACTTAATGAGCGCGAAGCTCTGTAGCCCAGTGGCCCATTATATATATATGTCGTTGGGGAAATAGTGCATCCCGATCAATCCTGGTCTATTGTTCCCCCTACTGAGCTTACAACTCTACTAGGTTACTAATCTTGTTGGGGTAAAAGCTGTGTTCCCCAAATCTGTCGAGTCTGCGCCTCGCTAGAGCATGAGTCTAGAGCTAGAGTCATGATTATGATTGCTGAGATGGAATCATACAAAATGTATGATTGGTGAGACCATCATCGATCGTACGGCCAACTGTTAAGCCCATAACAGGAAATGAACTGACAAACTTACAGCGTTAAAAGCCCTCGAAAATGTTGCCGAAATTTTTATAACCGTTACTTGAAGAGTAAAAAGGGTATACTAAAGTCGTGCAAATCTATGTAACAGGCAGAAGGAAGCATCTCCAAGCCCATAAAGTATATAAGTCTGTCCGTCTGTCTGTATGAACACCTAGATCTCGAAGACTAGAAGAGCTAGAGCGATAATAAATGGCAGAGTTATACAAGCTATAAAAATTGTTGCATACTTTTTAGATCTGCATGCGCTGTTTGCTTACATAATGTTGAAATGCTCACATTAATGTTAATGCTCTGTTAACTAACATAAGGGAAGGCTCTCGTTTATAGTTAGAATGTACTTTTAAACTTAGCAAATATTGTCATACAGCAGAGAATCATAAGCAATCGCAAATCGTAAATCGGTAAAGGCAACGCCAATCATGAAATGTATTTCCTTTGGGGATAATTCTCGCAGCCTCGATTAGAGCCAACTTTTCGAATCTTCGGCCAGTTTGAATGCTGTATCAGGGATTTTGTAATGACAAATGACTAATGTCTGTTTTTTGTTTGTAAAAGAAATCCAAAATGGAATCTGTTTATTTGTTAAGGTTATCCGCCATGCTCCCATTTTCGCTTTCGCAAAAGTTTTGCGATTTGAAACCGGTTTTTCGACCAAATTTGCTCTCCAATTCGCAAAACTTTTGCGAATGCGAAAATGGGTGCATGGCTGTATGTTCTTGTTTCCGAATTCGATTGATCGGAAGTGGGAAGAGTTGTGATTTCCATGAAACGATAAAAGAATTTGGTTGGAACGTTTTGTCATTAAGAGAGTCGATTGAAAAAGCTGGGAATTGGAAGATATAAGCCGAATAACAGAATCTGTTTTTTAAAGTTGACCCATTGTACAATTCCAATTCCACATGATTTGATCGAAATCAAAAATAGGAACAGGCCAGTATAAGTTTCTATCGGTTACTCTTTGAAAATGATACCTGTTTTGAATAGGTTACTGTTTTGAGTCAGTAACTGTTTCGATTCGAATCAAAACTGTTTCGAAATGGTTACAGTGTTAAATCGGTGGCTGATTTGAATAATTCTTTGTTTGAATTCGCTTACTGTTTCAATACAGCTACTTAACTTTATCTTCAACTGTTTTAAATGGGTTACTGTTTGGAATTGGTTGCGGGTACTGTTTGAAATCTTTTCGAAACTGATAAGAAACTGTTACTGATTTGAATTGGTGAATGTATTTAATAGTTTATTGTTTTGAAAGGATTACTGTTTCGAAGCAGTGATTGTTTGAAATCGTTTCAGAACTGTAAATGATTTGGATCGGATACTGTTTGAAATCGCTTACTGTCTTAAAAAAGTTATATGTTTTCAATCGGTTATAGCTTTGAATTGCTTACTGTTTGAAATAGTTTACTGATTTGGATCGGTTACTGCTGAAAATAATTTACGGTATTGAATGGTAATGGCTTTGAATTGGTAACAGATTCGAATCGGCTCGAAACATTAACTGTCTTTAATCGGTTACTGATGTGAATTGGTTACTGTTTTAAATGGGTTAATGTTTTGAATCGGTTACTGTTTAAAATAGGTTTAAAAACTGTTTCTTATCGGTTACAGATTTGTATGGGATACTGAGTTGAATCGAAAACTGTTGCGAAATGGTTACTGATTTTAATCAGTTGTTCTTTTTGACAGGTTTCTGTTTTGAATGGGCTATGGCATTAAATCGGTTAAGAAAAGGGGAGCTATTTTCGGATTGGTTACTTGTTTGACTTTTTTAAACTGTTTCAAGAAACGGCTACTGTCTTAAATCAGTTACTGATTGGAATCGGTTTCTGTTTGAAATCATTTCAAAGCTGTTTCGTTTCGGTTATTGAGCTGAATCGGTTAATGTTTCGAAACGGTTACGGGTTGAAATCGATTACTGCTTAAATCGGTTACAGTTTCAATATGGTAACCATTTCAATACAGTTAATATTCTATATCTTCTACGGTTTTAAGTGGATTACCATTTGGAATCAGTTACGTCTGGGAATCGGTTACTACTTGAAATGGGTTAGTGCTTGAAATCGTTTCGTTTGTTCTGCTTTGAATCGTTTGCGGTTATGAATTGTTTGTATCTTGGTTGTACTTGACTTTCCCTATATTCAGTATGTAATTCATATACTGTTTTCTTTATGGCCCTTAGTTCCTAAATCAATTGAACTTGTGTTTGGATCAACATTTCAATAATGATGGAATTTTTTCTTTTATGTTCATCACTTGATGGACTGCAGTAAATCAAATTAGTTGCTCGGTGCTAAAACGTAAAGTAGAAAAGGGAGGCGAGGCTGAAGGGAACTGGTTGTGTCACGTGCGAGTTGCTAAGAGCGTGGCGGGAGAAGTCCAAACTTATCTAAAACACTCGCTTGGGTCGATGTAATCGCTGTAAACTTGTACAAGGTGACTAAAAATAGTCAATCACACACACACACACACGCACACAGAGACACTTGCCGCCTCTGGCATGCTAAATACGTTTTAGATTTATTTGTAAAAGGCGTCTGATAAGCTCGACCTTATCTGTATAATCAGCCAATGTATTTCAGTACGCAGAGAGCGAGAGAGAGAGACGGTGTGTGTGTGTACCTGTTATTTTTGGACGCCTTCTATGCCCTCTCTCTCGCTCTTTAGATCTCTCGAATGTTTTCATTTTGTTTCACGTTTCTTCTTTCTTGTTTACATTGGCAATTCGCAGATCTGCCACCAGAAGCCGGAAACGATGAGCGATTGCTGCATATAACGCCGGGCACATTGACACTGGACTTTAAGCCACATCCAGCGGTAGATATCGATCAGCAGATCATGGAGGTAAGACCTACAATCTTTTGAATGGAAAATTTGAACTCACTCTGATTAGCAGTAGATAAAAGCTGGTTGCTGTGACAATCGTTGTGGAGACATACGAGGGTGGATTAATAAGTCAGTGCAGGGAAATGCAATGAATTGAATTTAAATGAAAAACTTACCGAACTCGGAATCGAATGACCGATATCAATCAAGCACTTAGGGGACTCTGTACCATAAGTTTGAATAGTTTTGAAGTGATTTGCAACATTCTTGCACAGTTGGCGACCGTGCTTTTAAACAATTTTAGACTTGAAATCGATAGTTTCCCTAACAAAATCTTGACGAAACCAAAAAATCACCTTGAGGAACTCTGTACTATACATTTGAATATTTTAAAATGATTTGTAACATTCTAGCAAAAGTGGCGACCGTGCTTTAAAGCAATTTCAAACTCGGAAACGATAGTTTCCCAAAAAAATTCATCACCGAAACCGAATAAAACAACTTGGGGACTCTGTACCATAAATTTTAATTGTTTTGAAGCGTTTTATAACACATGGCGACCGTGCCTTGAGGCAATATCGAACTCGGAAACGATAGTTTTCTAATAAAAACACTCGCAAAACCAAAGAAATATTTAGGGTACTCTCTAACATTCGTTTTAATGGTTTGAAAGTGAAATACAGCTCAAGTGGCGACCGTGATTTTACATCAAATTCCTTGAAAAGGGTAAATAAAAGGATTAGTGTCGGACAGTTTCGACCTAGATTTCCAGTAAAAATCTACAAAATCGGGCGAAGAAAAACGTTGCCATTGAAACATTCCATAAGTTGGTCTACTAAGCGCTATTCCTCCTATTCTCTAGATTTAAAAGACTTAAGTTAATGAAAAGGTCATCGGTAAAACAAATGAATACTTATGAGAACCTTGAGAAAACGCATTATTTGAAAGAAAGCTCATTTAAATTTATGTTGGAAAACAAAAATCTTTCGGTATAAAATGTTTGAGTAATTTGAATCTATAGAAGGTTAAACTTATAAATATCAAATAACTAAGATTATAAAACAAAATACATATTAAATTATCTGGTTTGTTCCGAATTCGCAAAGTTTAATGAAGTAAAAAAGAATCGAATTGAAGTCTTTTTGATTAGCGATAATCGGAGCAGCAATCAACTCCATAAACGTGGAATTTGCAACAGGCTTGTATGCCACAATATACTTTAATGTGGACTTGTGTTCCCATTACTTTGTGAAATTTTTCATTTGTTTAATTTTAAGCAACTAGATTAGACTGTTTTCTATGAAATCCTATAAGAATTGAAATTACAGTTTATAAACAAAACAAAAAACTTCCTTTACTTCTTTCGAACATACCTAAAAATCTAAGGAAATTAAACCATTTATCGCTCAGTTTGTGGCATAAAAAGATTCGATTTCCAATCATTTTTTCCGAGCCTTGTTTTGGAAAGCACAAAAGATTACGTCGAGTTTACGATCATTTATCGAACTTTGATATAAAGTTCGATTTTTGTTCGCTAAAGCCTCGTTATTGAGACAGTTAGCCATAATTGATTGGTTTTTAGCTTACACTAAAAGTTGTCTTATCCCGAAATGTAAAGGAAAATGTCAATCTTATATATGGACTTTAGATAAAAGCGGGTTGATGTTCATACGATCTTAATCAAAAAATAAATGGACGCATTCAGCACATCGGCTTGAAGCCTGATCAGGTTAAAGATTTTAAATTTATCAACATTTTCAAAAGTAGGCAAAGTTTTGTGAGGCTAAAAGGGGCTGCATTCAACATTCTAATAAAAGAATATGTGACAGATCTTTGATATTTATTTTTGGAACATTTTTAAGAGTAGAAAAGGTTTTTAAAGGCTGAATGTTACCTTTGAAAGTTGATCAGAGATCATACCAAAAAAGGGCTGCATTCAGCATTCTATTAAAAGAATATGTGATGGATCTTTGATCTTTATTCTTACAAAGGAAACATTTTTAAAAGTAGGCAAGGTTTTTAAGGCTAAATTATACTTCTTAAAGGTGATCAGTGATCAAACCAAAAAGAGGCTGCATTCTAATAAAAGAATTTCTAAATGTTCTTTGATCTTTATTTTTACGGAGGAAACATTTTTAAGAGTAGGGATTGGTTTTATAGACTATATGTTACTTTTGAAAGCTGATCAAAAACTAAACCAAAAAAGGGATGCAATCAGCATTCTAATAAAAGTATATGTATTTGATCTTTGCTCTTTATTTTTACAGAGGTAACGTTTTTAAAAGTAGGCAAGAATTTTGAAGGCCAAAACGATACTTCTTAATGGTGATCAGTGATCATACCAAAAAAGGGCTGCATTCAGCATTCCATTAAAGGAATATGTGATTGATCTTTGATCAATATTTTTACAAAGGGAACATTTTTAAAATTGGAAAAGGTTTTCTTAAGGACAAATGTTACTTCTTTAAGCTAATCAGTGAACAAACCAAAAAGAGGCTGCATTCAGCATTCTAATTAAAGAACTTGTGATTGATCTTTGATGTTGCTTTCCAACCAAATTAAAATTGTTTGCTAATTTCAACTTATACCGCATAGAAAAAAGCAAAAGAATAACATTTCACTGATTAGCAAATGGTTTTTAGTGTGTATCTAAGTGTGTGTGTGTGTGTGTGTAAAAATAAAACCCACAGAAGTTTATAAAACACAAAAATAAATTCAAAGGAAAAATAAAAATAACAAAACGGCAATCGCTTGAAACGCTTGATACAAAAGTAGCCACCGAAGGCGTTGATGGGGGCGTGGCCAACACTTTAGCAACAACAAAACACTTTGCCACTAAAAATACAAAATTTTCAAACGAAAACAAAAATGCAACAAAATCCCAGCTGTGGGTGAACTAAGGGAACGGGCTGGGCGGGCGGGCGGCCAGGCGAGCAGGTGGGGATGGGCTGCTGTGCTGCTGCTGCTTGCACATGTTGTGTTGCACAGTCCCACAGTAAACACCCCTTACCAACGTCCCAAGCTGGCACTCATCTGTCCTGGGTTCATCATAGCCAGAGATTTGGCTGCTGCTGCCTTCAGTTGGTCGACGGTTCTCTCTCGCTTTGGCTTTATTTTTAGACATTTTTATTTAAAAAAAAAAATGCGCAAAAACTCATACATATTTTCGTAGTGAAAACAATAAATATAGAATCATTAAGTTGTACACGCGTTTATATTTAGCCGAGCAGAGCAAGAAGGAAACCCAACATACACAGGCGGAGAGCCAGAGCCAAGCGAAATGTATAAATAAAACAACACAAAAACAACAACAGCAGCAGCAGCAGCTAGTGAGGATGAAACAAAAGGAAAAATGCGCCACATGACAGCTGCTGGAATGGCAGCACCAGCACCAAAAGCTGGCCAATCTCAATTAGCAGGCAACAGAGTTGATAATAGCCAATACGAGTTCCAAGAGACAGGCAGCAGCGCCCCCACAAAAATCAACAAATGAATGACACATGGGAAGGCAACAGAAGAGGGATTTGGCAAGGTGTCCTGAATACAAATATACATTTCCAACTCCCACAGAGAATCAAGTCGAAAGTTCCAAATACTGCCCTCGCACATTAAGTCATTCAGATTGTATGATATCAGAACTGAAAGTACTAGTATGCATTCAACGGAGACACTTGATTACTGTTCTGCCCTTTTTCAACTCTGTACCAAGGGTTTCCAGCGTATATTTAGTTTGTGCAAATGTATGTGACAGCCAGAAGGACGTATTTCCCTAGTCTAATGGCTATATTAGAGAGCCCTACATGAGTGCAGTAAAAGTGCCCTTTCAAGTAAATCAAGTCTGAGCTTGTTTCTAATCGAGTTAGATTGTTTGATATCCGATTCATTCATTATGACTCCAAACAGATCAAGCTCCTGCGGTTCCTTAGAAAATTTGTGTTACAAAACTCCAACGAAACTGAGATGAAAAGATCAGGCGCGGAAAGTGCAAGACTTTTAGTCTTGTTCCCGTTTTCATTTTCGATCAAATTATGCGGAATCGCTATTATAAACTCTTTCTTTTTTCGAAAACCGGTTGTGTGATTTGGCTTTCTTCTAATATCTAATTCTAATTTTCATTTATCTGCGTTCAACTTTCTTGATGACTGAAAACTTCAACCGAATTCTCTAATCCTTTCTTGAATTTCGCAACTCTTACCAATTCCGATCAATCAAATTCGGAAACAAGAACAGGCCTGATTGCGAATAACTTACCAGCTTTCTAATATCAATTTTAAGTTTGATCAATTCATCATACACAAAAAATGTATACCATCCTTCAATGGAGCCTGTGGTTAGGAGGCGGCTCATTTGTTTTCCCTGTTTAAGAAAATTTCACATCAATATCAAAATTCGCTCCAAACTCTTTCACCGTATCAGTTAACTTCTCTACTTTCGAATCTGCAATCATCTAAAAATATTGCGGAGCTGGGTGTGTCCTTCTGGTGGAATGTCGCTCTGGACAGAGACGAGTGGCGGGCATTAGTGGTAGCGGCCGAAACCGTAAAACGGTTGTGATGATTTTATTACCATCAAATGGCCAAGAAGAAGAAGAAAAATCATTTAAAAATTATTTCATTCTATTTCGAATTAGACTATGAGCTATTTACTTTTTTCGATTTAGTCGTTGAATCCTATGAGCTATTTGAATTGATCAAGATTACTCTAGTAGCTTGGCTTTGTGATAGAGATCAGAGTTGCCCAAAGCCAGCTTATGGCGGAGTAGCTAGACACTAATAAAAATGAAGAAAATAATGCTTTTTAAAACATTGCTTAGTGATTTTTTAAACGAAATCATATGTCGCCAACAACAAAATCGACCACCATATACAAATTTGTTTTTGCTACAGCTTTGCCACAAGCATTTGAGTGAGAGAGAACTGAGCGCTGTGCGCATCAGTGTTGCCATCTTTTGTCAAGAAAAACAGCCGTTTTTGACGGGACGGAGAGGGAAAAAAGCCTATGAAAAAGCTGAAAAAATCGCATTACATTTTATATTTAATATATCATCTGTCTGATGATGTTCCTCGTCCTTAAATACACTAACGTCCATTACCTTATACTCGTACATAGTACTGAGTTGGGCGTACTAACTTCCTTTTGATTTCTGAGTTTTGCTTTTACAACATTGACCTGATTAAAGCCACGCTCAACTTCTGCGTTGGATCATGGCAAGGGCAACATCTGAATCGCGAATTAGGCTAACTTTAAAAATCCTTGATTACCTTCAGAGCCTCTCAAAGCTATTACTTCACTCCAAAACTTTATAGTTTCAACGCTGTTCTGCCATTTCACTAAGACTGGATTTACACGGTGTAGCAAACTTCATAAAGTTTTCGAAAAAGTTTTCGTTTGTAGGAGAGAAGTGTTGTGGTGTCGCTTGCCCCTCTACTCCTCTTTCCTAAAAGCAAGAGCATTTTGCAAAACTTCATGCAATTTGCTTCACCGTGTAAATCCAGTCTAAGTGTACATCATCATATTGACTCAAAATTTTGCCAATATCTTCTACGGAGAATTCTTCCAAAGTGGGAACAATGATTTGGTTTTTTGGTAGTAAACTTTTGTAAACCAAAAAATATTCCTACTGTTCCTATCTACTTCCCGCAAGGGGCATGATGAGTGAGGGACATCATGACGGGCTTGACAACCCTGCGGACCCCTTGTCGGTACTCTCAAACCAAGCATGTAGGGGCCCTAGGCTGTTCACATTGCGGTTGGCTCCCTAGAGAGAGATAGTGGTGGCTGTGCTTTGAATCCTACATCGCGGGTAAAGTCTCAAATTGAGGTTACCGGCAATTGTGTATCAACCGGGTGCTGTGACAAAGATCAGCAGAGGCCTTTCACCAAGGGGGAAAAGTCACACCCGACCACCAGTGTGCTTTTCAAATTGGAGCCAGGGACTTCGGTCACCCTGGGCGCCAGTCTGGAGTCACCACCCAGACTTATTGTATCGTATGCACTTTTCAGTGCGTACAGGGTACCGTGGTTTTAAGCCTACCTATAAGCACATACCAAGTAAAATAAAACCTGAGAGAACAGATTAGTTCTGTCCCTATCTAGCAAAACCACTACCTAGGGAACATGCCTGGAATAATAAGCGTTTATTTCTACGGTCCCTATCTACTATCTAGCGAAACCGCAGAAAAAAGAACGTGCTTGGAATAATAAGCGTTTATTCCTGCTGTCCCTATCTACTACCTAGAAAAACCTCAGCCAAGGAAACTGGCTTGGATTAATTAGCGCAGAGAGAAGCCCGTTTTGAGCTTGACTCTAATCTGGCAGTGTAGGGAGACATAAGAAGTATGGAAAAGTGGGAGATATTAGGCTCCGGCTTGCTATCGTCAATAAAATACTTCATTAAATGGAACTTAAATCATTTCCCAGCCCTTAATTAGATATGGTTTTGGGTTTTGTTGCAAGCAAATTCAATTACAAGAAAATACATTTATGTGTTTTCGACTTGAAATTTTGGTATTACTCAGGCATGATCCAATTCAAGAACATTGTCATGTAGTTAATTTGACTGAAGCGGCTTTAAAATTGCCTCGTTTTGAAGTTTATTATCCAGAAAGCAAATCAATAAATCAAAGGAATTTTGAGAGTTGCCATATCAATAAATCGTCATGATACCGCATCACTCGAGCTCAGCAGAAAGATCATGGAAAATGTATATTTGATAAGTGATCCAGCGAATCTGATGAATGCACCCACTGATCGCTGATCAAGAGACTAAAGTTTCAGCACCAAATAAGCCAAAAATGTTTTCCCAAGACGGTAGCCCGAAAAGTTTTATCAGTTGTTATAGCTCTTTCACTTGCCTACTTGTGATTGGATTGTCTTTTGCACTGTTAATTTTAGCAAAAGTCTTTATAATTATAGCCAAATGAAAACAAAAACCTGAGAAAAGCGGTGGTGTGGCGGAGGCGTAAAAGGGAGGTCAGGTGTTGCAGTTTCTGGGAATTCAAGTGGATAGATTGGATGGATGAAAGATAATGATGATGTTGATGAGCGTTCGACGCCGACGCACGCCTGGTTGTCTGCCATGCGCTGAGAGCGAGAGAGAAGGCGAGAGCGCGCACTTCTTCTAACTGTTTCTAAATTTGTGTTTATATTTGATTTTTTCGCCAATTCGGCCAGTCGACCGAGTGAAATTGAAATGAAAGCGCGTCGCTCATCAACAAAACTAACCTCGTTTTCGCCCCCAAAAACCAAAATATACACAAATTCCATATAAATAAAACAAAAGGAAAACAAAAGCTTTGGTCGGAAAATCAAAGTCAATGAAAAGCAGCGAATCGCCAAAATAGTTTTAAACAAAAACAATCACACAAAAGAAATGAACCGAATGAACGGAAAAGAGACATAGATAAATAGCAAATCGCGCATATTTCTACATATTTCTTTGGTGTGTGGCAAAACCACAGAAAACCAATTAGAACACAAAAAAAAAAAAAAAACAATTTGTGAAGTGTGCTTCTTCTGGCGACGCCGCCGCAACGCGCGTTAAGGTCATGGAAACGTATCATCATCAGCAACAGCATCTCGATGTAGGCAGACTAGAACGAACCACAGTAATAATGACAACTTTAAGTGATCTCTGTGTTGTTGTTGTTGTTGCCGGGTGATTCATGTGATTGAAATGATGAAGAGTTGAATGCTTTTAGTGAATGACAATTCATTCTTGAAAATCTGCAAAAAAAAAAATGAGGGAAAAAATCCCAAAAATTGTGGGCAAATGCGACATGTGATCACTAATTAGACGTCATCTAGCGTTTAATAAATGAACTTGGGTCTTTTTTAAGTATATACTGATACAGCGATGGGCACGTAGTTCATCTCGATGGACTGACAATAATTACCTGACATACTTTTAGTTCTTTTAAGGTAACAGCCTATTTAAATATGCTCCGAAATTTCCTAAATTTATATCTTTGATCAGTGATCAATTTTGGTTGTTCTGCTAATTGCAATCCTTTCTACCTTTTTAGGACCCATTCAGATTTGCCTTTGCTAAATCACCATTTACTTCAAAACAAAATCAATGAACGGCTTGATTACTGATCTGATAGACTAGTCGAAATTTAAAAAAATTCTGCAAATTAAAAAAAATCCCTACGGATTTGGATAGGTTGACACTAAAAATTATTTTCCAAAATTTATGTCGGATCCAAATTTATTATACTGAAGGAGGATGAATTTCATACTGTTTTGTACTTTGCATTTCAAGAATGGTCTGCTCTTGGAAATACTTAAATTAAGTACGAAACATTTTGAAATGAAAACAACCGTTAATATGAGAAAACATGTTCTTTAATCCAGAACTTTTCGAACTTTCAGTAAGCCGAAAAATGTAAGAAAAGCACGTTCTTAATTCAAGCAAAGTGATCTTGAATTGAGTACAACATAGACTTACAATGTCAGCTCCAAAAAGTGAGCAACGAAAAGAATCGGTTCTAAAAATTCCCAACTGCTTCTAACAATTTTCTTATTCGGGGATGTCCTTGAAATCTCTAGAGATTTTGACTTCGGTTGGTTTGCAAATCGCTCGAGAAATCCGTCGCTGTCCCAGAACTTCGAGAGAATTCGTTTTCTTCGAAAGTCTAGTTCGAAAGGTGTGTGTATAAGATTGTGATCCTAATACAAAGACAGTCGGCCGTTCCGGTTTCCTATTTCTTCGATTTCAAATGAAACAAAATCGACGTTGGTTATGTTCTGGTATTCGACGATTTCAATTCAGTGTTTCATTTGCATTGTTTCCGTTGCTACACTTTCACCTTAATCACTGGGATCAAACAATCAATAATCACCAAAATAGTTGTAGTAGTTGAATATAGGTGTTTAAAATGTCGTTTCTATTTTTAAGGTCTTTTTAGCATTTTCCCAGCGCATAACAAGTGAAAACCAAAACACTGAACAAAATATTAATTCGTTTTGGCACGTGGCAAATTGAAGCTATTCATAATTTTATTTTTTTTAAAATATTTTTAGAGTAAAATTGCAAAAAGTATCTAAGTACCTAAACAGTGGTACAAATTCTTTAACCATTAATTTGACGCCTTATGTACATCGCATTTACTTGATCTCGCTCCACAAGAAAAATCTATCAATTTGAACCGCAAGCCAAATCATTCGAGCATTTATGAAAGTAAACCGGAACAGGCCTGCGTGGGTTCGTGAAGTCGCTATGGGTTGGTTAGTGTATTGGTTGGTTTGCCAAAATCTCCCAACAAAATACGAGAGGTTTGAAACCAACCGAAAGAGATTTCTAGGACATCGAGAATTGAATTTGGGTTGGAATTTGATTGGATGAGATTTCTGGGAAACCGCCGATTATGGGTAGGCCTACCTACAGTAATTCCATCTTGGACTTTGGTTAAATTTTTCTGGTTCTTAGATCTTTCCAGCCTAGGTTGCTCTTTGTGGCGTTTGATGATAGAGCCTTAATGGCTGCCTGGCTGTCGACCAAGATTAAAATGTCCCTTCTAGTTTCCTCCAAGGTGTATATCAATTTGGCCGCCTGCCAGACAGCATAAATCTCTGCTTGGAAAACGCTACACCAGTTCGGTAGACGGATTGCCTGCTTCTGTGCCTTCTTCTGTTTTCGAACCGTCTGTATAGATCAGAGGGAGGCAAAAAATACATTTATATTTTTGCATTGGTGTGTGTGAGAGCAGCTCAAAAATTGCTCTCAATTTCAGTAGCAACGACTGCGTCGCGGCGTAGGAAAGCAAGCAACGCAGCGGCGCTTGTACAGCTTACACTATGTGTGTTTGAGCAGCGCTGCTTTGAGAATTTTCGTATGCACGCCAGCTGCCGGCCCCTGTCTTGCTTCCATTCCAAAGTTGTCCTTCCATTTCTGAACTGGTATGCAGTAGTCGCTTCCCTTTGCCTCTGCATTTATTCCTACCTCCTGTAGGATACTTCTGGGCCTGAAGTAAATGCTTGAAAAAGTTTCAGTTCTCGGAGTCTTACTGCGCTTCTCGCTGCTTCATACTTCAGGAAAGTGTCTACTGGTTCCAGGTTCAGAGTTACATTCAGGGCCGCCTGGGATCCTGTAATACCCAGGCAAGCTGCTCTTTGTACCTTATGGAGGTTGTTTAGGTGGGATTTGGTGTGGGGATAGGTCTGATGACCGCTGTGTATAACCAATGAATGATTTACGGTTGCAGTCCTCACTTCCTGCCGAAAGTCTTCTTGCAGGCGTAGTACGCACCTAGTGCCTTCTTCATTCTTTCCTCGGAGTTTCTCTTCCAGAAGAGTTTCGAGTCTAGAATGACACCCAGATACTTCGCTTTCCATGGTAAAAAAAAATCTACTTGAACTGACGCTTCAAACGCGCTATGTAATAAGTCGATCTGGCATTGCTGTTAAACGTTATAGTGTTGCCAGATGGGTCCATCGAATATGGCCAATCCTGTTTATGTGCTCCGCATCCCGTACCCTCTCTTCCAACATAACTCTGCTATCGCCTTTAGTTCTCTCCAGCTTTGCTTTTCGCTTCTGTACGCAGTACTCCTACCAATTTCTTTGAGTCTGCCTGGTGCCCGATCAACTCTAACCAACGGGTTCCATTTCATTGCCTTTCTCCCTTCCTATCGATGTTGTTTTCGTTCTTTCGTAAAGTGATCCCTAAATGATGCGAACTTTAGAGCTGGTGACCAAATTTGCACTTCATATAGAAGCTAGCCACTTTCTACTTCAGCCTATAGCTGTCCTCGTCTTTGCATCAGTCTAGACAGCGCGGAGACTGTCGCAGTAGCGTATTTTCTTAGCTCTAAAGCAGGGTTTGTCAAGAAGTGCGAGGCCAAAATGTGAGAGTGTATTGGTGTGCGAAATATAGCTACTTAAGTCAGCGCTGACCTGCCCCCGTCGATCGCGAGCCTGCGACTGAAAGCAAAGAGCGCATTGTTTGCTATCTTGGGCCAAGCCACGGCATGCGCCCTGAGGGCCAGGCGTAGCCATCGCAGCTCTAAAGGCATAGCATTATCACTTAGGGATTTTATGGTCCGAAGAAGAGGCTTACCTCTTTCACACCTTTCCGGCAGGGTTAAAGTAAAGCTACGAGCCAATTCTTTTTGCTTTACAGCCGATTTCGCTTAGATGTTTGGCCTCTAGCCTTTTATCTCTGTTTGAACTGGAACAGCTACCTCAAGTACCCCTTGTACATGGCGTTCCAGAGAAGAGAACCTTTCACAGACCCCTGTGGCTCTGCCGCAGATGTACTTCACCGAATTTGTCCTTCTTCAACGTCTTAAAGCAACTCACGAGCCCCAACTGCGTATCTCCCAAGATACCCTGAAATTGTGAGCTCATCCTAGACATACCAAGGTGATGACAAGGCAATTTATTCAAATCTTCTTCAGCCAGTTATTTCCGGTTATTGCATCAAGTGCATGCGTCAGTTGTTGATTTCCTTTTACAAAATTACAAACTGACTGGTGAATCTACAGCCTTTCGTTTCGATTGTCTCTTTTAGCAACATTCTATAAGATGAAGCCTTTAGTGCTAGTTTCCCAGGTCTTAAACTTAGGAACTACCCAAGTTAAAGTCATTCCTGAAATCTAGTTTGTGTGTTTGTGTCTATGTCTCAGTGCATTACAAAAACAATTGTTTACATTTTTCTTTTTTTGTATTTTTTCAATTGTTTTCAGCTCAAAAAGAATCAGGAATTGCAAAAGCAGCGGCTTTTCCACACATTTCAGGAGCAAACAAAGCAAATGGAACGGGAGCATAAAATGCAACTGGAGCACAAGTATCAAGTGAGTAGACGAGGCGACGTCTGCGACAACAAGCGATGATGACAATGTCAACTAAATGTGTGATTCTTGTTGTTGTTATTATTGCTATTGATGATGCGGTTGTGGGGGAATGAATGGCGCGTGGGCAGCACAGGCAAAAACAAAACAAAAATAAATTATCATGCTTTTCTGGGGGGCCGGAAGTGCCCAGGCGCCAGCAACAACAACAGCAACAGCAACAACATATTTCGCAAACAACAAAATCAAACGAAAAACTCTCTCTAATTTATTCAGTTTGCGGTGCATTCACATGGCGCTTTCCAGGAATTGCGGGATCAGAGCATGATAACGGCAGCCGCCGTTGTCGAAGAGCAACATCGCCATCAGCAACAACAGCAGCAGCAACAACAACAGCAGCAACACCAACGGGAGCAGCAGCATCAGCAACGCGAGCGACGGGAACGCGAAGTGATGAAGCGTAAGGAGAATTGTAGCGCCAATGCCAGTCCCGAAGTCAAACAGATACTGAATGTAAGTTGTCATGGTCATAGGTAGAGGAGTAGCTAATCTCCCTTTCTGTCTTTCTTCCCAGTGCTTCATCATGAGCCGCAAGTCCCAGGCGGCTGCCTCAAATGGCACTTCAACAACATCTCCCTATCGCAATCGGTGGGTTCCCATTAACTCCTAGGCTTATGCCATTTACTAATCATTTACTCTCTATACGTGCAGCGGTGTGGTTAAAAGCTCTTCGGGTGAATCCTTGCCAGCCGGTAGTGTTGTAACCAGTGTCCATCCGTACAAAATACCTCAGCCGCCTCCCACACTGCTCAAATATGAATCTGATTTTCCTCTGAGGAAGACGGGTGAGTGTCCAATTGATGTTGTTGCCGCTGCTGCTGCTACTACTACTTCCATATGACACCATCACCAAATGACCCACACCACAACCTCCCCTTTTCCACCAAGCTCTGCTCCCCCACTAACTGCTCTGCTTGGCATTCGTTCTAATCTGATTGGAGTTGAATACTAAAAAGAAAAACTAAAATTTACTAGGAAAATGCTCTTGATCTTGATCACTTTGACACAAGACTGACTTGATAAAGCCATGAATGAAATTTGTCACTGCAACAATCGAATCGAAAATTTCACTATTGACTAAACGAAAGCAACACCATTATCCTCTGGGACTACTTTTTAAACTAATGAAAGAAAATAACTCGAAATTGAGCTCCGCAAGGACTTGGCAAATTTCCTTGAAGCTTCAGTAGAAAATGAGTCTACAAATAGTGACTTGCTAGGAGACCCCGACTGGCTATAAGTTTGCAAAAGGCTGTCAAGAACTTCTCTGTGATTATGACTTATGTGGCTATTAATCAAACATAACCCTTGGTGATTCGGCATGCTCGTCCTGAGATTAGAAAAGATTAAAGACAAAGAATAAATGGAAGCCGGATTCTTCCACAACTTTTGCAGAACACTTTCGCGTGTTTCGATTCTTGCTTTTTTAGGGGCTAGATCTATCTAAGGGAAGGCTGTAAACCTCTAAAATGTTGCTTGAACCCGTTGCTTATAACGGTTCACGGCTTCTGTACTTATCGAACCTAAGGTGTTGGTTCGAGTATGAGTTCACAAATTGTTAGATAGTTGACAGATTTTTGTCTCCACCTTTGGCCCGAATTTTACATATTTTTATTTAGGAGAACGCGGCCAGTTATAAACCGAATCTTTGAGGTTCGTTTAAGAAACGGTTTGCATCCTTGCGATACGTAGCAAGTAGTGTGCTTCATCCACTTTATCAGAGAATGCTCTATCCGTCCAAAAAGAAACTCTTCGAAAGCTTCGGCATCAACTTACAGATCAATTCCCCATGCTAGACTCCATTGTAGGCTCGGTTTACCTCTGAAAATACGGTCGAACAGCATTTCCTTTTCTCTAGGGAATCAAGCATATGATTGTCTGTGACTGTGTGGACCTTCCAGGAAACCCTAACTAATGGCTCGAAAAGGCAGTCTCAAAAGAGTCAATTGCCAAGGCATAGAAAAGGTAGAAAGGATGTCAATAGGGTAATAAGAGTAGGTACTGATTAACTTCAAGCCCAGAAAATGCCCCACTGCCTGAAGAGCGTTAAACAGCCTGCATAATGGGGAAACTGTCTTATCCGGAAGTGCTTTGGTTACCTTTTCATTGACAGTATACAAAACCTCTTTCTCTTTATTTGGATGAATTGTAGAAGGGGGGAATTGTAACAGATATTTGATCGTTAGGTTCCACCCCTGCAAGCCCCGGACATGGTTGTTTCAAGAAGTACCAACTGAGATCAGCTGGGTTTTCAAACACTTCAGGATGTTATCTTGAGCTTCTCGAAAGTAGATAGGGACAGTAGGAATTTTGTTAATACATTCATGGCTCCGGACATGTTTGTTTCAGCAAGTACCGACTGTGTTCAGCTGGGTTTTTCAGCCCTTCAGGATGTTATCTTGCCCTTTGCGAAAGTAGATAGGGACAGTAGGAATTTTGTTAATCCATTTATGGATCTTGCGTGAATGGGCCCTAGGTACAGCAGAGCAGTGAGGTCTGCATTGTCTGCTTTGTAGTCGCCCTTGATGTTCCGCTTGCCTGGGTCACCAATAAGACAAACTGCTCTGCCATCTTTTCACGGAGATCAAACAATAGAAACATTAGCTTGATGAATCCTGTCAACAAAGCTCAATGAAAGTGCTAAGCGCTTCAGCAGTTTCCTTAAATATTAATGAATCTATGGTTTACTATGAAAGATGAGGAATAAGCTGGGTTCCAGGCACAATTCGTTGTTCATTTGCATTAAGAAGGTAGAAGAAATCTTTTGACTATCCTTATTAACGTTTCTGAAGTTCGTTTTTCGTAAGTAAATGTACTCTCGAAAAGACCTCTTTAGCACCTGACTTTAGACCCGCTGCCCACAGACAGCTGAGCGGTGCATAGCATATCAGCTTTGGGAAATCAAACGCACAGAGCACATAGCGAGCGTGCATGCCAATAGCTTAGCGGAGCGGAGAATTGTATGAAAATTAGTAAGCTCCTCTAGCTCTGCTCCGTTCCGCTTACTGTGTGCGTTTCGGTTTCGAGTTTTGGTGATCGTTTTAAACACGGTTCGGTAACCGGTTAGGTTCGGGAGCATGGCTTATGTCTAATAACTAACCGTATGCCAAATCTATTGTGAATAATGAACGAACAGTTAGGTATCACCCACACACACACACACACACCTCTTCTTCATCCACACCTACCTACACCCCACCGCAAACACACACACACACACACATCTTCTCTCTTATTGGTAAAGTATGTTTATTTGTATATGATCACATGCTAACCCATAATTGTGAACAGCATCCGAACCCAATCTGCTGAAGATACGACTCAAACAGAGTGTCATCGAGCGGAAGGCGCGCATCGGTGGTCCAGCTGGAGCGAGACGTCATGAACGCCTGCTGCAGGCTGCCCAACGTAGGCAGCAAAAGAACTCGGCGGTGCACACAAGTACGTATACCGAAGACACCACCCAACCACCACACACCACACTCTCCACTCTCTCCATATACTATATATAAATTTCAATACCCGATCGGAGTGCATATCCCGGGGCGGGGGTCAGTTGAGAGCAGATCCAAAGCAAGTAGTAAAGTTGGCCTTGTTGTTGCGTTGATGTTGTTCTTGTTGTTGTTTTTTTCTAACACCCAACTGACCCAGTCCAGGAGCAAACCGATCTTTTGTTTGATAACCCAACTAATGCTGCTGCTGCTGCTGCCGCTGCTATGGCCCCCTGGTCTTCTCATCATTTAACTAATCCTTTAATCCTCCACCCAACAGACTGCAACAGCACCCCCGATTCTGGTCCCAACTCACCACCCTCTTCCGCTTTGGGCGTGGGCGTGGTCGGCAGTCGTGGCTCACCGACCAGTGCGCCCATTCAGGAGGAGAACGAAGAGGTTAACCCCTATCAGCCGGGCCAACGGAGCAGCATCAATGACCTGCCACTGTTCAGTTCACCCTCGCTGCCCAACATCTCGCTGGGACGTCCGCATTTACAAAACGCACAGGCCACCAGCGCTCAGGTTAACTATGCCATGTTCGCTGCTCTCCATCAGCATGTGGCGGCCGCCGGAGGTGCTGTGGGTGTGGGCGTGGCTGGTACACCGCCCACCTACTATAATCCTCTGGGACTGCCATTTGGTAGGCAGCCACCGCCACCTGGACCGCTGGGCATGATGCCTGCTACTGGCATAGCACCACAACCCTCGCCCGTGGTGCGTTCAGCCTCGGCCACCTCCACATCCTCGTCACAGGCCTCGCTGGTGGGTGATGTGGCACCACCGCAGGCTCATGCGGCCTCTACCCTGCTACCCTCGGGATCGGGCTCGTATATGCAGCAGCTGGGAGGAGTTACAAGTGGAGGCGGCGGCAACTCATCGGCGGTTAATCTTCATGCCGCTGCTGTGGCGGCGGCAGCAGCAGCGGCTGCCGGTACGCTGCCACCCACGTACGGAGCAGGCGGACCAGCTGCTGGTCTTGTGCTTAATACGCCCATACCCATTACAGATGCCCAGGTGGCGCAGGTACATCTGCATAAGCAGGGACACCGGCCATTGGGTAGAACACAGTCGGCCCCCTTGCCACTGGGACATCCCATGCTGACGGGAGCCGGACAGCTGAATGTGGTGCAGACACACTACGAGAATAGCGAGGTGAGTGGGTTAAATCTCCGCAGTAAACTGATCCTTACTCTTGGCCTCATGTTTCCCCTAGGCGGAGCGTCAGGCCTATGAGCACCAGGTGCTCACCCAGAAGCTACGCCAGACTGTGCTGACACGCAGCGGTGCCGTACGTGAGCCTCAGCTCAAGGAGGAGGATGACTCGGCTGCCGAGGTCATGGACTTGACCGACAAAAAGAAGCCGCCCAAAACGGTGCTGACCAACACCATAGCCACCAGCACTTCACAGAATCTGCCCGAGGCTTTGGCTGCAGCCACAGCCGCTGCTGCCGCTGCCTCGCCCCTCTCGGGTTACCGTGCGGCGGCCAAGACGGTTAAACTGCTGCGAGATCAGGAGTATTTGCAGCAGCAGCGTGAACTGCTCTACCTGCAGGAGGAGGAACTGGCCAAGGGTTTGATGCGCCCGCTGTCGCGCACGTTAAGCAGTCCCCTCGTACCGCTGGGACCGCATGGCCTCAGCCAAATACCCGATACTGGCCAACAGCCCACACCTATAGCCACCTCCTCGTCGGCTGATCACATACCGCCCGTTAATCTGTCGCTGCCACATCGGCGTCAGCTGCTGGTGGGCAGCTCTGCTGCCGTCTATGCCGCCCAGCTGCGCCAGCAGCAGCAGCAGCATCCCTCCTCCACCACGAACAACAACAACAGCGGCGGCGGCACCAACAACAGCAACAGCTCACCCCATAAGATCACCACGGGGCTGGCCTATGACCAGCTCATGCTGAAGCATGCCTGCATCTGTGGCGACAATGCCCACCATCCGGAGCACAGTGGCCGCCTGCAGAGCGTTTGGGCACGACTCAATGAAACGGATCTCGTCAAGCGTTGCGATCGTCTGCGTGCACGCAAGGCCACCCAGGAGGAGTTGCAAACGGTGCACACGGAGGCGCACGCCATGCTCTTTGGCTCCAACCAGTGCCAGCTGAGTCGTCCCAAGCTGGAGAGTGCGCTCTCGGCCAGCTTTGTGCGCTTGTCGTGTGGCGGTTTGGGTGTGGATCTGGACACCACCTGGAATGAGCATCATACGGCCACGGCTGCGCGTATGGCTGCCGGCTGTGTCATCGACTTGGCCTTTAAAACGGCCAAGGGGGATCTGCGCAATGGCTTTGCCGTGGTGCGTCCACCCGGGCATCATGCCGAGGCGAATCTGGCCATGGGTTTTTGTTTCTTCAACTCGATATCCATTGCGGCCAAGCTGCTGCGTCAGCGATTGCCGGAGATGAAGCGCATACTGATTGTTGATTGGGTGAGTTCCAGAGTAAACCAAAAGCTAACTCCAACTTATACTCTTTCCTTCCTTAGGATGTGCATCATGGCAATGGCACACAGCAAGCATTCTACCAAAGTCCCGACATTCTATATCTTTCCATACATCGACACGATGACGGTAATTTCTTTCCCGGCACAGGCGGTCCCACTGAGGTAAGTCCTTCAAGCCGCCCACATCCCAGAGCATCAACCAACCCTTCCCCACTTTCAGTGCGGCGCCGGTGCTGGTCTCGGCTTCAATGTCAACATCTCCTGGTCCGGCGCTTTAAACCCACCGCTGGGCGATGCCGAATATATCGCTGCATTCCGTACCGTTGTGATGCCCATTGCCAAGTACTTCAATCCGGACATTGTGCTCGTCTCGTCCGGCTTTGATGCGGCCACCGGCCATCCGGCTCCCCTGGGCGGCTATCATGTGTCGCCCGCCTGTTTCGGTTTCATGACCCGCGAACTTCTTCAATTGGCCAATGGCAAAGTGGTGCTGGCCCTCGAGGGTGGCTATGATCTGGCAGCCATCTGTGACTCGGCGCAGGAATGTGTGCGTGCATTGCTGGGCGATCCGGCTGCGCCCATAGACAAATCCGAGCTAGAGCGACCGCCATGTCAGAATGCCATTAACACGCTACAGAAGACCATAGCCATACAGGTTGGTTAGGATCGGATGGGGATAATGAAGCAACTAACTAACTATAACTATCTCTTTCTTATTGGCACACACACACAAACACAGCAAACCCACTGGCCCTGTGTTAGACTGCTGGAACACACTGTGGGCCTGTCCGCGCTGGACGCACTCAAGATCGAGCATGACGAATCTGAAACGGTCAATGCCATGGCCGGTCTCTCCATGCAGTCAATGCATAGGTTTGTAGTCCAACTCAGTTGAGAGGAGGTCAAAGATCTAGCTTTAAACTATTCAAATGAATCGGGGAAACCGAACTGAAATCTGTAATTGAAAACGCTATCTTTATATCTATTGTTTTGAAAAGAAATTTGGGATGGACTTCCTCAGTTTTATAGAAGAAGAAGCTTAAAGTCTAAGCTTTTTTTTAATTTTTATTATAAAAATTAATTTTACTCTTTTTCATTTAAAAAAAAATTAGATAATCAATTGAATTTATTTTTATTTTAAAATCATAACGTAACGCTTATTTTCAATTTTTTATAATAAAAATTGAAATAAAAATAAAAATTGAATGTAAATATCTTTAGAACCGGGTGGAGTATTACCAAAATTGAAAAACATTCATGATGTGTGGATCAATACCTTTCATATGATACATCGCATGTCCTGAAAGGACCAACATTAAGGATCCTTAAGGTATAACTTCATGTGAGCAAAAAAAATTAACAAATCGGTGGCAAGCAAAAAAGTGACTTATATCAAAGACTTATAGATATTACAGATGACGCATGTGAAAAAAGCGAATGTTCCAGATTGCAGACATTGGATTCCAATTTTCGCTTTTGTCTTTACAAAGATACATATATTAAAGTTTAACTGCTCGGATAATAAAATATAAGATGGCTGGTGGTTAGGTATGCCGCCTTACATTCTTGGGTTGTTGGTTCGAATCCCAGTTAAAAAATTTTTGTTTTTTCTTTTTTTTCGGCTCATCGGAAACGAAAATGTACATAGAGGGCGGAAGGTTTCTCACTGCACAACGACTGGAGCAGTGGCCGAATATTTGGCAGTTATAACATAAAGTGATTTTGTTTTTTAATAGTCTGTTATAGCTAACACCCAAATGGATATTAAAACTAGTTTGTTTTTTGCTCACATGAAGTTAAACCATAAAGATCCTTAATGCTGGTCCTTTCAGGACATGCGATGTATTATACGAAAGGTATTGATCCACACATCATGAATGTTTTTCAATTTTGGTAATACTCCACCCGGTTCTAAAGATATATACATTCAATTTTATTTTCAATTTTTATAATAAAAATTGAAAAAATTTAATTTTTCGATTTTTTTTTAAAAATTGAAAAATAATTTTATTTTCAATTTTTATTATAAAAATTGAAAATAAGCGTTACGTTATTTTTTAAATAAAAATTGAAATTTATTTATATTGTAATTTTTTTTTAAATCAAAAATAAAAGTTATTTTTCAATTTCTTTATAAAAATCAAAAAATAATGGTTATTCTATAATTTTTATTTTAAAAATTATAACCGTTACGGTCCCTGGTTAAAAGACTCGGTGTCCGACCCTTGGAGGCTGATGTTATCAAAGTAAGGCAATGATTACTTCCAAAAAGAAAAAATGCAACTCTATTCCTGACATTTTGAGGTTTAAAAAGCTCAGTGTCCAACCCTTGGAGCCTGATGATTTCATAGCAAGGCAATGTTTTATGATTTTGCTACTTTACTTCCGAAAAGAAAAGAACGCAACCTCATTCCGTACATATTGAGGTTTTAAAGACGCACTGGCCGAGCAAGGCAATGTTTTATAATTTTTCTCATATATTACAACATTACTTCCAAAAAGAAAAGAATGTAACTTCATTTGGAGGTTTTAAAGACAAACTGGCCGACCCTTGGAGGCTGATGATATCATGGCAATGCACAGGGCTTTTACTCCTAGAATTTGGATTTCTTCATGCAGTACAGGGTATTGCTGGTGACCGTTCTTGAGTTCCCTACTGAGTCCATATAAGGGTCGGTACCTTCTCCTTTGGTTCCTTATTCCCTGAAAGTAGGCGGAGAGTCATTTAAACCCCCAACAAGATTTTTAGAGTCGGGTCGCAATTTTTTTGTGTTGTTTTGTTATAGCTAAGCTGCTGGACTTTCTCTGCTGACCATCCAATACCAGCTCTTGGGTGCAACTCATGGACCGATGGTGCTCAATGTGTTGACACTTTGACTATGGCACCGTTTATACTCTACCAGGATAGGCTTATTCAATTTTGATTTTAAGTAAAGTCGAAGTTGATTTCCTGATTTACCGAAGCGACTTTATAAACGACAAACTAAGTGAACTTATCAAAAAATTCTTCTTTGGCCATCACAACCGTTTTACGGTCTCGGCCGCTGCCACTAATGCCCGCCACTCGCCTCTGTCCCGAGCGACATTCCACCAGGAGGACACTCCCAGCTTCGCAATATCTCCCTGCACCTCGCGCCATCTCCGCTTCGGTCGACCCTGCGGGGGAATGCCTCCCAACTCGACTATCAAAAATTGAAAATCATAAAACAAAAGCCATAAAAAAGCCAACTCCTGGATGTTTGTGGTGGGTTTAGCAGGCCTTAAAACCACACTGATACGGTCCAACCTTTTGAACTTATAGCTAGGATTCTAGAACTCACTATGTTAAGCGGTAGTTTGGAATGTGTACCTACCATTTCACATGTGTGTGCTGTAAAGGCGTAGTTTCCACATCGAAGATTCGCCTTGCCTTTCTTCTAGAGTATTTTTTTACACCCAATGGGTAGACTGACAGGGTATCCCTTTTTAAGTCTTGTGCAAACTACACTTTCAATATTCGAGTAACTTTTTTCGTAACCTTATTAACCTCGCCCTTGAGATCTCGAAAATAAAGAGACTGAAGGAAAAGCACCAAAAATCGGTGCTTAAGTGTCGGATAGAAGTGCTGCATATCGAAAGGTAAAGGCCCCAGCGAGGTACCTTATCCGCCTTAAAGCTGGGTGGGCTTTTGTGGAATCCTCGATTCGCTTTTATTGATATTGAACGGTCTTCCCAAGGGGACAGCAGCTGGTAAACAAGGCTGAATGATTTTTTGGGGGTCTTATTGTGTGTATCAAATAGAGGGCTGCATGATTGCACTCAAATCAACTCCTGAAACCTTCATGCTAAAAATGAATTGAATGAATTTTGATACTCTCTCCAATGAATTTGGGTGAGTGTGAATGTTGGTAGAGTGTCAAATTCATTCAATTCAATTCGCAAGCGCGAAAGAAAAGGTTTTTTGGAACAAAGTTCCATTAAACAATGTTTTATTTTTACTAATTTTTGGTAGCGTCTCCCAAACTTTGCTTTGGCCTCCTTTTGGGGATAAAGGGGCTCTCTTTCTCTCTCTCACACTCACTGAGGCATTACTTCGGCAACCATTCGGTGTGAATTGCCGAGTGTGTTCGGTCTCCATGGGCTATGGCTGGGGAAAACTGGGTTAAAATGTATTCTCTTTGTTAGAGCCAGCCTCTAATAACTGCGATTCACGAAAAAAAATACAATTTTAAAATTACTATAAGCACAATATTTTCAGAAAAAGCAAACCTTTACAGATCCACAAGGAGACGATTAACATTGCCTCGATAAACTAATAGAGCAATAAGAAGGGACTTAACAATAGTCGATAAACTAACAGATTTTCATAAAATACTTACATTTTCGTCCAAACTTTGCAAACTCATCACACTTGACAACTTAACAGCGAAAAACGAAGGGACAGGTGCTCTGAGCAGTGTTGCCAATCCTTCATTTTCCTTATAGCTTTTGTCAAAGTTTAATTGAGGGACTATTTGTAAAACAGCAGGCAGCGGAAATTCTGACTTTCTTCTTAAATGTTTTATTATATCATAAAATTATGCATATCTTTTGTATAAATCGTTAATGCAAAACTTTTGTCCCACATGTGGACAGTATACAGGTTATTTATAGTAAAATGAAATCGGAACAATTGGTTGACTTCATCACGCTAAATAGGAGTTATTATGTTCCTTCTGAAATGAATTACCATACAAAAATTGAAGGTTACTAAAATAGGGGAAAGTTAACTTCGGGTCGGCCGAAGTTTTGTATACCCTTGCAGCTTCCATTGAAGACAAAAAAGTTTTTCTAACTAAGACTACTTTTTGGACCTTACTTTTTATGGGATCTATACTAGTAAGCTGCCACAACGTACTCCTTGGCGTGGAATCCTTCCAAGTCGAAGTTATCTACTCCAAGATTCTCCGCAATATACATCTCTCCAGCAGCTTGCCAAATGCTGGGAGGAGGCTTATGGGTCTGTAGGAATTCAGCTCGTCTGGAGGCTTCCCGGGTTTGTGAAGCATCACAATGTTGGCACTTTTTCATGCAATGGGAAAGTAGCTGAGGCGTAGAGCTGCATTGAATATGAGCAATAGGGGAACAATACCGCCTTGCGAGGAGTAGCTTTATTGACCCATTGTCCAATTCGTCTTCACCGGGAGCCTTGTTGCTTTTTAGCGAGCCTATCTCACTCTTGACCTCCTCAAACTTGATGGGTTTGGCTGGTAGCGCCATTTGTAGAGGGACGTCCAGTGAGTCCTGAACTAATTGCAGCCTGTTGGTTGAGGCAGAACTAAAAGGCTGGAATCTTTCCTCGACGTTGCAGGCGAAGGCTTCAGCGCGGTCCTGTGGGTGTTTGGCCCATGTGACATCAGGATTCCTGACGGGAACCTCCTACTGAGCCTCCAGAGAGCGAACTTGGAGTCCTCGTTAGGGGTGGCATCCTCAAGGAGCTTGTCTGTGGCCTCTTTCTTGATTGTGGCCAGGACTTTCCTTACCCGATTCGCAATCCTCCTGTATACTCTGTCGATCGCAGGGTCATGGGTTCTCGTGTACTCAAAAAAGGGAGTGATATTCCTGATTACTCATTTTTGCTCACAGTTTAAGTTTACTCATGCAGACCTCTAGTATCAATACAACTGAGATGAACATTTCTGTTTTGGGTGTCCCTTCCGATCCCGATGGGTGCAAGCTTTGAAACAAACGGCTTTTCGGTTCACCGTATGAGAGTTTAGACGATGTTTTGTTGTCAGAGGGGCTTATTTTACTTGAAATATTTTCTCCATATAAAGAGTCGCCGCTCACGTTAGCCAGCAGCTGTGCAGTCGAGTCGACTAAAGACTTAAAATATTCCAATAATTTTTTACTAAAAATTTAATTTCTATTTTCCTTTTCTTCTTTTTCCATACAGAACTCTCTCACGCGATGATTCGGAAGAGCCCATGGATCAGGATGAAACCAAATAGGCGCTAAATGCAACTTGCTCAATGCACATTTAGTTATTGTTGTAGTTTAAATTGTTGTATTGTTGTTGTTGTTGTAGCGCGTGCGCTTTGGTCTCCATTGTCGCCATCGTCGTCGTCGTCGTTGTGAGCTCTATGTCTAAATATCTATCTCTCTCTCTAAATGTTAAACTCAACTCACACTCACAACACACAAAACTACACACACATACACACACGCTCCTACGTCGTCCTCCCATTCCAAAAACCAAAACCCCGCCCCCCCCCCCCAAGTCAGACACAGCCTTACGCCAGAGGAGCAGCAACAAAATGTACCAACGAAACGAGAAGCCAGAAAAAGGAGAGGAAACAAGGCCTAAAGTTCAAAATGTGGCTGTGCCACCAAAAAAAAAAAAAAAAAAACAAACAAACAAAAACACAAGAATTATACACTTTATACATATATATATATAAATATTTCTAAATGTATAACACAGAATTAACGAAATTAGACTTAGATTTCATTGTTGTTGTTCTCGGAGTGTTAGCAGGATTTTTGGGCATTTTGTTCCCCCTTGTTTTGTTTGTGGATCAGGGAGGAGTGAGAAGAAATGAAAAGAAAAGAAAAGAGCAGGGCTTACACGCACACACACTCACACACACACACACACACAACTCGATGTATATGTATGTATTTATGTAAAAAAAAAAAACAAAAATTAAAACTAACCTAACGGTATACATGTACACTATCAAATTTAAAGCAAGAAAAGCTTTCTGTTCGGCTGCTTTCGTTGTTGTATTTTTTTTTTTTTTTTTAAAGATTAGTGCGCTCTTTAGTTGATAACAAACACCGAAAACAAAAACAACAACCGCGTCTTTTGTACAATTTCTAGTTTAGTGCAAAGTTTCAAGTACAACAAATAAAATATATTTTATTTTTAAACACACACACACACCCACACACACACAACAACAAAAGTTAAGAAAAACAAAACACTGTTTGTGCAATAAAAAAAAAAAAGGAAAACAAAACGAATAATGAAATTGTTGTTAAATGTTGCCGATCTTCTATACGTATATATGGTATACCTACATTAATAACTGTTACAATAATAATAACTATAACTATTAAACTATAATCCAATATATAACAAATGTCTGAAATGAAGCAAAACTATTACATGTGTAAATAAAAACAAAAAACAAAAACAAAATGGAACCATTTTAATACAAAAACAACAAGTACAGCGGGCAGGTCCCCTTCCCTCCATTTTGTGTAAGGACCTTTAGCGAGTCCCATAAAAAAAAAAAAAAAAAAACAAAGAAGAAAAAACCAAAATCAATTGTTAAATGGCAAGCACAACGAGTTAGAGAGCACATGTAAAACAATATAAAATACACTTAAATCGCTGTCTAACGAATTTAAACATTGATGGAATTTTTTTTTTAAGAAAAGTCAGAACAGAAAATGCTAAACCTATCATACCGAAATACAGGGTTCGAATTTGGATCATATATTTTAATATCACCCTCCCAAAGTGTTTAAAAACATATATCAACTTTTCTTAATTCAAAGGAGCATTTACCCAGATATAAAAAAAAAAACTACTTCGACTCGGTATTAATACTCAGGCTAGTGTTTCGTGGACTTTAACTCGGCATACGGGCCTGGCTTCGAGGGCTTAAACAGCACAAATATTTCTATCTTCTTCAAATTTTTTGAGTTTTTAGTTCACTTTTAATCTGAAACGATACCCGCATGTAAAAACGATTTAAAGATTTTGTAATCTACTTTCTGTGACAGCAGCGTCTTGTCAGGCTATAACGGCAGAGGGATGGTTACAGGTCAGATGTTTCAGATTGTTCACAACATTGGGATCTATACATCTACTTTGTACTCTTAATACTTCTCTAATTACTTCTGTCACCAGTCTTAATTGAGTGAGTTTTCTATTGCGTTGGTCAAAGTTTCCCTAACTTAAACGAACTTTTAATCCAGCTTCTGAAAATAAATTGGTAAGGGCGATTTGCTTGCCTGAGCAAAAGTCATGTTATGAAACGTCAAACCAACGTCGCATAGTGGCGCCCGTAGAACTAACGAGGTTGCAAAAATAAAATTCGTGTGCGCCTACAAAATATTGAATAAACCCATACCCTTAATAAATCTTACCTGCTAACAACTGAAATACATACTAATAAGGTCGAAATATGAAAAAAAAATTGAGAACCTAAGATTAAAAAAAATCTTTTTGTGTAACTTGCAGTTTTTACTGGCTCGAGGTCTTATTATGCTATTGGCATAACTTTAAACTGAGGCACACACTACAAGAAAGGAGGCTTCAGGTTGATCGGACGCGTTTCATGAGAACCCAATTCTTACTCATCAGCGATCTTGAGCCTGAAATGTCTATCCAAAGAGCAGTCTCTCCATGCCAGCGATGGCAGCTTGCGCGAAAATCGCCAAAAAGACTGCCTAAGACAGCCATTCCCCTTTGTAAGTGTGTGGCCTCCATTTGGACTTTGTACTCAGTGAGCAGCCAACGGCCGCCACGTCTGAAGCAGAAGTCCAAAAAAAACAGGAGTTTTTGTTGTTTTAAATGAAACTATTTTTATGCGTTGCCATGCGTTTTAGTACTTTTATGCAGCAACGCTCAAATTCAACTGAAAATAAATCCACCAAATCCGTGTCACCATGGAAAGCCGCGGGGGACAATTCAATGATGTTATACTTCGAAACCGAATGGATCATGAATTTTTGTACGAGCTCTATGGGGACACTATGTACTATAGCGAAAGCTTATAGGAAAACCGGCAGTAGAGCACTACCAAAACCAGGGTATCCAAACGAAACAACATCTGTTATTTTCAATCGGTATAACCGAATCAAACCGAAACCGAATTATGAATATTTAAGTGATCGCAACCGTAATCCAAATCGAAATGTATTTTATTTTGGTGTTTGGTAAAAGTCACGAAATTCTGACTATCGACCAATTCACACTTCCATCAATAGCAAATCAAATGCTCGTTACTCGTAAGACTTTTGTGATTTAGAGAGCCAATTTGGTATTAAAACCTGTTTCAAAACGTAAAAATTTTGCGAATGCGGTAATAGAAGCATGGCTGTAAGTCGCGACTTGTGGGAAAAACGGTGATTTTTGAACATGAACAACAACCTTCAATGCCAATGCATATACCTTCAGCTACCCTAAACAGCGGAGCTTAAAGCTAGTTGAAATTTCGTGCTATTTGTGCACTTGGAATTCTCAACTCGTTATTCGCCGGCTGGGTAATATAAATAGGATTTGCAAATAGCTTGTTGGTGTGACAGCAACTGAAAGTGTACTGACGAAGGCTTTGCCATGGCAGCAGCCGAAACGGCCGTCTACACAGCCACAGCTACTGTTCATGTTTATATGTATTCTCTGTTAAATTTTCTGGTTGAATATTGAACTATAGTCAAACCTCGACCTTGAGCCTGCTAACATTCACTTTGACTAAAATCAAAACAGGTCGCTAAACCCATATTCAGACCAAAATAAATTAATTTAATGTTTGTTTTTAGAGTTTTGGTGATTTCTTTCTTCGGTTCTCAACCATCGTCAATATTTTTATCTTAAACCTACAAAAACAGTATATTTGAGGGATTTTTATTTATTTTTTAGGCCATTGAAAATTTAGTTAAAGACAAACTTATCACTCTATCTTTGCATCTGGTAAATGTAAATTTCAGAAAAAAAAACCTTTAAAACATGAAAAATTTAGATTATGGCCTGATAAGAGGTTGAAAATATTTGGAGACCATGAATAAAGTGTACACATTATTAGAAAGAATCACCCATATGAATTTTCTCTAAAGCTGAAACTTAGCCAAATAACTAGATCAAATGTTTGGCTTAATGCTCAAATGTCTAAAATATTAATGCAAAACCAGTGTTTAAAAAACTGCAATAAGTTTCATTTCCTCTGCTTTTGATTTTTCTTGTTTTCTAATTCAAAAGATGATTTTTCGGTCAAATTTGGGATCCACAGACTCTCCAAACCCAATTCGCTTACCATCAGCGTTTGCTATGATCATAAGCTCTGCCAAATTGAAGTCTCTGAAACGCTCTGAAACCTCGGATTATTTTGCACACTTGGATGAACGGCGTTGCAATATTTAGAAAATTGACTTTAAAAACAAAGCTGCAAATCCTTTAAATTCTGAAAAAGGTTCGGCCCGAAAATTTGAGCTCGTCGTATACCTAACTTAAGGTTCGGTTCGCTGATTGGTTTTTGAGATCATTGAAGTCAAGGTCTTGGGAATGTAAGAGAACTCGGCGAATACTAACTTATTGGTGGTTCGGAATCCGTGGTCATTCCTAACCGAACTCTTGGTATAGACGAAGAACGGCTTGAGACATGTCTGATTAAATGTGAAATTTTTTGAGGAATTTTTGTTGTCAGTTTGACAAGACGGCAATTGAATAAAGCCTAGGAGATGGCTGAACTAGTGAGGCTGTAACCAAGAAATTATCACGAAAAACTTCAAAAACTTTACTGAACTTCGTTTATTTAAAACAACAGAGAGGCGGTTCGGCTTGGTTCGGTTCTTAGAGGTTCGGTTTCAGGGAATATAATATTCATTTCTAAAGTAACATCTTTTACAACGATGTTTCACTTAGTTTAAGGGGGGAACACACTTTGCGATGAGCAAAAGTAGATGGTTTTTAAAAAAATTCCAGAAAAAAAAGTATAAGAGATTTTTTATTTTTGTTTTTTTTATTAAATAGTTAATGAATGAAAGGAAAATACAAAATTTTTTTTTGTCAATATGAGGGCCGTTCAGAAAGTTATCGGCCTCCGAAAAATGATGAATAAACAAAAAGGTGTCCACATGGTGACCATGGTTGCTGCACTTGGGATGATCTGAAAAAAAAGAAAAATGCGGTTATGTTTAGAACTAATGTGGCTATCGTTCGGCCCTCCGAAAAAAAATTGAAAATTTTTTTGACAAACAAAAAATTTTTTTTGGCCTTTTTTTTTGTAGTGTAGTGTAAAAAAAGTACACTTAAAATATAGGTATCCAAAAGTTGGAGGGCCGAACGATAGCGACGACAATTCTGCGTCGTATAAGCCCTTCCGGAGCAAAATCGGTCCACTGGTTTCCTCTGAATCGTGGCCACCAGTTTGAAAAACGTGGTTTCGAGATAAACGCGTTTAAAGTTTTCAGTTGCTAGGCAAATCGGGTCACTTTGGGTCATTAAAAGGGCTATATCTTCTAAACTATTTCGAATTTTTGAATATCCAAGCTACAAAAATATGCAAAAAAAAAAGTCGAAAATTTTTTTTCCGCAAAGTGTTTTCCCCCCTTAAACTCTGTCACTCAATATTACCATGTTAAGAGTGAAGAAGCAAAGTATTTAGAATGGAACTTTGATCTTTCGACTGAAGGAATCACATAAAGATGAACAATTTTAAGCCATTTTGAAAATTCACTAAAATATTTCTGTATTGAACGTTTGAATTAAAACCCGTTCTAGTTTTTGTGGTCTTAAACTAAGAACAAACATTTGTTTAAAAACTAAAACAAACATTTGTAAACCATTTCCCCTGGAAAAAAACCACATCTCGCATATAAACCTTCAAAAAAATTTCCATTTAAAATGTTTACCTCCTTCGCATTATCTGCTCCAATTCTTTGAGTTTCTTTGCTCAGCTGCTAAGTGCGAGTTTTATTTTGGTCACATCTTATCAGCGAAATGAAATGCTCTTTGAAACATAAAACAAAACAGAACAAAATAAACAAAATCAAAAAAGAACGAAATGATTTAAGCTACATTTACAAACATACAAACATTTGGTTTATTGTTGCAACAAACAAACATAAATTGAGTAAATGGAATTCAATGAAGTTAAAAATTGTCTGTGTCGCTTTTTCTAAATGAAATAAAACAAACAACAAAATAAATGGAAAACAAAATAAACAAGCAAACATATAAATATATATTCGTATATATAATAAAAGAGCTTTTGAACTTATTTTTGGGGCGGTATGCAACACCAACAGGCAACTGGGGGGCGAGGTCCAATTTAGCAGCTGATAAGGTGCATTGACATCACTGGCTACACTCCGCCGCACTTGAAGGTGCATGTGAATGTTCTCAAGACTCGATGTTTCTTAGGCCCTATTCAACTGCCATCGAGTGTATTTTGCTGCATATACATGTGTGAGTTTATGGAGAGAGAGATAGCTGGCTGGCAAATGGGCACAAAACAACAAGCCGGTTCGCGCCTCAGTTGCACTCACAGACTCGCTCTCTCTTCAGTTTCAGTTCAATTGCTGGCGAAACTTGTAAGCAAACGCCAAGAAATTTATTCCATTTGCTGCTCTAAACAGTGGATCATGGCCACCATCAATGTTGACTTGCAGCGGGAACGGCAGTCGGCCAGCCTCAATAGCGAAGACTTTGCCCAGTGGTGGGCAGGAGGTAAATCTCAATTGGAGCAACGTCGCTCATTGCAGCGCTATTTCTTCGAGGATCCACAATTCGATGATGCCGTTCATCCCAGTTGTTTGTCCTACAAAGAACGCTACGAACAGGCCGTGGCCAAAGGCACCAAATTCCTTACCAAATTGCGACAATGGCAAGCGGAACAGCAACCGGAGAAGAAGGATCAGCCATTCAGCATGACATCTCTGCAAGAGTCCCGCTTTCTGCTCTCCGGTCCCCTAGGCACTGCTCTACTGCAGCAAAGTTTCCCACTGCGTTTGCACTTCTCCATGTTTGTGTCCACACTCTTCAATCAGGGCACCCAGGAGCAGCAACAGAAGTGGCTAAATCGTGCCTGGAAATTGGATGGCATCATCGGCACCTATGCACAAACAGAACTGGGTCATGGCAGCTATGTACGCGGCCTGGAGACGCGTGCCGACTATGATGTGGAACGGGAGGAATTCGTTTTGAATACACCCACCTTGAGTGCCTACAAATGGTGGCCCGGCGGTATGGGACAGACGGCCAATATGGTGGTGGTGTTGGCCCAACTCTATATCAAGGATAAGCATTGTGGTCTACAGCCGTTTCTGGTGCGCATACGAGACGAGCAGACGCATGAACCAATGCCTGGAGTGGATGTGGGTGATATAGGACCCAAGTTGGGGGCAAATGGTGTTAACAATGGATTTCTGGGACTCCAAAATGTACGCATACCCAGGGAACAGATGCTGATGAAGAATGCCCAGGTAACGGCGGATGGAAAATTTGTACAGGGACCACAACCGCTGTTGCTCTATGGCACCATGGTGTTTGTAAGGGTCATAACACTGAGGGATGTGATGTTCCAGCTGCTACAGGCGGGCACCATAGCCACCAGGTAAGTCAGAAGAGAGAGACAGGTCAAGGAAATGTATGTACTTTTTAACAGTTTGGAAATAAAGCAGCACTTGATTCTGAAAATTTCTTGTCCAATTCGATTTTCGTTGGACCAGAAACTTTAAATCTGCTTATAACCAAACAAAATATGCGTAGAAGCTTTTTCCCCGTTGATCGTCTCTTCACAGGGAGAGCGTACTGGAGAGCCACTCTCTCTGTTCATCAAATAACAACTGAGCAAAGCTCACAGAGAGTGTTGGCCTGTTGAAACAACAACAATGCGTTGGTCTGCTCAGCTATATGTGAGTATGTATGTATGAGTACAACTTTTAATTCGTTATAAAACAATAAATAATTGCAATTAATTTTTTTTTTTTTGCACTGGCTGGGCTTAAATTCTCATACGAACATATGTAATAAATTTTGGATTAGTGAATTTGTTTTACTATGCTAAAGGGGCCGTACATTCGTATGAAAGCTTTTAGCGTATTAATATATATAGATTCTTAAAATTGCTTGTAGAACAGTGGCAGGCACATTGCTATCTCATTGCATAGGAAAAATCTAAAAGCAGCGCTGCTCTGACAGCACACATTATAAGCATACAAGTGCCGCTGGTTGCCGTGCTCTCCTATACGACCAGTTGTTGGTACTGAAATTGAGAGCAATTTTGCGCAGCTCTCACACACATACATAATGCAAAAATGTAAATGTATTAAAACCCGTTACTCGTAGAGTAAAAGGGTATACTGAAGTCATGCAAATGTATGTAACACGCAGAAGAAAGCATCTGACCCATAAAGTATAAATATTCGCGGTCAGCATCAACAGCCGAGTCGATATAAACATGTCCGTCTATCCGTCTGTCCGTCCTGTCTGTATGAACACCTAGATCTCCGGAGTCTAAGAGAGCTAAGTCACCAAATGTTGTATGTAGACTCCTATTGTGCCTACGCAGATTGGATGTTTGTTATTCCCAAATTGTACAGGTGATTCCACCAGTCTGCAGTGGACCGTTGGATAAATTTCAGAAACTTTTAAGGTTGTAGTTCACTATTAATGCTTTGCTTGTCTCTATTGACTGATGTTTGCCAGAAGCCTTTCTAAGAAATTACAGTAAGTTTCTCAGTTGTCAGTGGCAACTTTTTTGCTCACATTGCCGACCCTTGCTATAAGCTTTCTGAGCTCTACAAAACAAATAATCCTTTTTCCAGATACTCTGCCGTACGTCGCCAGAGCCCCATCGAGCCCAACCAACCTGAGCCGCAGATTCTTGATCGTCTTACCCAACAGGCTAAGGTATTCCCCCAGTTGGCTCGTGGTATTTGCTATCGCCTGGTGGCCGATTGGCTATGGAATTTCTATGAAGATGTCATGCAACGTTTGGAACAACCTGCTGCTGCTGCTGCTGCTTCCTCAGCCAAGGCTCTGGCCGAGCTGCATGCGGTTAGCTGCTGCCTCAAGGCAGTTTCCACTCAGGAGGCCAGCGAGGGTATTGACATTTTGCGCAAAGCTTGCGGTGGACATGGCTATATGGCTTCGGCCAATTTCGATAGCATCTATGGCCTGGCCACTGCCGCCTACACCTACGAGGGAGAATATACGGTGCTCTTGCTGCAGACTTCCAGATTTCTGGTACGCGCCTATGTGGATGGTCAGAAGCGTAAAATTGTGCCCACTAGCGTGACCTATCTAAGGGATGGTGCTCCTCTGGCCTGGGGCAACAATTTGGTGGAGAATGCGACACGCGCGCTTGAAATTGCCTCCATGCAGCAAATCCGTTTGGCCTGGGAATGGCAACGAGAGCAACGCAAGCGGGGTTTAAGTGAGGAGCAGGCTAATAATATGTCTGGACGACAGCTGGTGGCTGCAGCCATTGCCCATACTCATGCCTTCCTCACACGCAAGTCCCTGCAAGAGCTCAAACGTCTTAGGTCTGGTTTGAACGCCTCCATAGGAGGAATACTAGAGCAACTGGTGGAACTTTATGTTTTGGATACATTCCTGCGTCAGGCGGGCAGTGTTTTGCGCTGGAATAACATCAATGGGCGACAGTTCCGCCAAGTGGAGCAAAGATTTGAACAGTTGTTGGCTCAGTTACGACCCAATGCGGTGGCTTTGGTGGATGGTTTTGATTTTCATGATCGCGTATTGGGTTCTACCTTGGGCTCATACGATGGACGTGTGTACGAGCGTTTAATGGAGGAGGCACGTCGTAATCCGCTTAACAAGGAGCCGGTTAATGCCAGTTTCTTTAGCCATCTGCAGCCCATGATGAAGGGAAAGTTGTAAAAACCAAAAAACAAATTGTAAAATTAGATTTTAGCCTTAAAATGTAAGGGGAAGTGGGGTCTGAAGAGTTTTTGTACATATAGCCTTTAGTTTTAGGTACAAATTTGACTGCTTTTAATAAAACTGACCCAGTTGGGGTCGGATGTGAAACCGTTTTCCACTTGCTCTTATCAAAAACTGTCAAAATTTTCCCAATATTCCACAACAAACCTAGAACTCCACCCAACCACTACCACAGCTACTCACTTTACATACTTACATATACATATACAAACATACAAACAAAATGTACCAAAACCAATTCATCTATTCGCGGGAGCGTCGCCGCTTCGGACGTCAGTGTTTGTTTCAGGATCGCAATGAGCTGATGGTCAGCGTACATCCCAGCGGACGACTGCGCCTCAAATACTTATTGCGCAATCCAACTCAACGCTCCACCCAGCTAAGCGAACAGATGGCCTTGAGCACCATGGAAACGGACAATGTTACCCACGATCATCATGGTTTGTACCATTACGAGGGCGGTTGGCCCCGCGAGGTGAACATCAACGATGAGGAGCAAACGCAACGGCATCGCAAGAAGGTGGAACGAGAGGATAGCTGGGGTATACAGGTCTCCGAGTTAATACGCAGCGTGATGTCCGTGGCCGAGCAGAATAATGCCATCAATATCTATCAGGATTTCTTTGCCGATTTGCCCACCGAGTTGGCCCATGAGACACGGATGAGGTTCAGGGCACGGCTGTTGAATGTATTCCATGATCTGTGGCGACCGCAACGGCATGTCACCGTCATCGATTGGATGCCCAACAATGAGCGTCAGTTTATGATACAGTTTACCAACTTGTATCGCCTGCGTCACGAGAAGCGTAAATTGGTCACCGACGATGTGTGGCATGGGGCGGATAATGCGTTCTATGTGTGGGATGTGAAGAATCCGTTGAAACCGAAACTGTACTATGACAGTAACGAAGTGGTGTCGCGGGCAAAGATATGTCCCAAGGATGAGAATAATTTGGCAGGCGGCACTTGTCTGGGTAAGAGGAGGAGAACTTCTTTACAGGGGATCTAAAAAGCGCTTTAATCGATAATGTCTCCGATATTTATACCATATACAATAAGTACTTGTTATCGATTACAAGTGTTAGCTGGCTTTAAATCGAATCCCATTCCAAACTCGAATCCATATTTTCGATTTTAATTTCGGGATTTCATCGTTTTAACTATAAATCCGGGGTAATAAGAACTGATTCGGTTCAGTGGTTAAAACAGATCTTAAGCCGCGACATGGTTTTTGAAGTTCTGTTCTGTGGTTCACTCTAAATTTTTCAAAAGTTATTTAGTTCGGAATATCAAGATTTCCGAAGTGAAATTGTGACTTTTCGCACTCTTTTGAAACGGAACTTTGGAAATCATTTGAATTGCTTTAAGTTCCTTTTGTATATAGGTGCTTCCTATAAACGCTAAATATGGTACAGAATATTGAGAATGTTGTATCGTAGAGAAAATAGGGTACTCACTCAATTCAGGTTGCAATTTTCAAAGAAGATAAGTCTGTAAACGAAGGATCACTTCTTTTTAAATCGTTGATATGTAAAATGGTAAATGGCTTGACACAGCCCCAAAGAGCCAAAACCGTGCTCCTCTTAGTCTCTTGTCTTGTGTGCTTCTATTTTCGCACAAGAGAAAGGTACGTACAGTTTAACGCCGAATCCGAACGGCAGTTTTGAGAAGCTTTTGCATGGCTCCTTACTACAAAGCTGGCGCCAACAGCAGTGAGGGTGACCACGTGAGTAAGTTTATTCAAAGAAAAAACTTTTCATTAGATGTTCCGAGACGGAATCGATCAAACCCACGACCTCTTGCACAACGATAGCGCACACTAGCCGCTGAGCCTCATACAAAAGTTGATAAGTCATATTTAAATGCCATCGCTTAGGATCAATTTAGTCTATAAGAGGTCTCCCTTGTAGGGAGTCCATCAGCGTAACTTAATATAACCCAAATTCGGATAAACTGTTAGAGGGAAAGCGCTTTATGTGTCAGTGAACTTAACAAAACCATTTTGGTTAGCGGTTTTCGGTTCGGTTCAACATTCTAAAAGAACGCCGGTTCGGTTATACGGCTTGCATCCTAAGAAAAATCGATAACGAATTCGATATTTTTCGATATAAATACCTGTTATCGATAATGTATATAAAATAATGTTGTCGCGTCTTTTGAACTAGATCATGAAGTGATCATATTTCTCAAAATATGAAAATAAAGTATTTTCGATTCGGATTTTAAACTGAATTTAGAACCTGCTCTGATCTAGCTTGAACCAGTTCTCACTTTTGAAGTGGTTCTAAAAGAATCCAAGTCTATCTCAAACCAATTTCCATATTTTGAATTTAATTCCGTCCCAGTCACAAGCTTAAATTTAAATTCTTATAATAACTAGCAAAATTTTGCGTGGTCTGGGCAAAATATCATAATAAATTTTAAGCCAGTTCGGATCTAGTTTCATGCTGTTCCCATATTTTAACGAGTACTAGCTGGTTCGAAATCAAATCCAAAGATAGTTTCATCCAATTCCAGAGCCGAACCCTAATTTTTCATTCAATCCCATTTCGTATCGAAATCGACCCAAAGTTCAATGCTTTTCGATATCATATAAGTTCGGGACTCGTATGATTGTTGCCTTTTTATACCCTTGCAGAGGGTATATAAAATTGTTCGGATATTTGTAACGCATAGAAGGAAGCATCTCCGACCAGATATAGTATATACATTCTTGATCAGCATGACGAGTTGAGTTGATTTAGCCCGGCCGTCCGTCCGTCTGCCTGTTTCTTTGCTATCTCCTCCGTAAGTTTAGAAGCTACCCTTCAGTACGTTGCACTAGTAAATGGGTGCTGAGTTCAATACTTACTGGTAACCAGAAGTACTTACAGCCCAACCCACCCGCAATGCATTTCAGTACTTACTTTTTGCTGGGCATGTCCTAGGGGGTAACCAATCGCCACCTCTTCGCTTTACATGTAAGTAGTGGAGTAAGTACCGCTACTGTACTATTGTCGCTACCCAATCGTAGGTACTTACTGCAGTAGTTACTTGTAAAGCGGTAAGGTAACCACCATCGCCACCAGTAAGTACTCATGTAAGCTATCGCCACCTCCCGTACTGCAGGGAATCTTCACCAAACTTTGCACGAAGTCTTTTATTACTTATACGCTGCACATTTTTCGGGACCAGCCCGATCGGATGACAATAGCATATAGCAGTCATAGGAACGATCGGTCGAAAAACTAGTTTTAGTGAGAAAAACTTTTTTGTTTTCAATGGAAACGCCTTCAAACTTAGTATTTTTTAGTTTGCTGTGCTTTCCCATGATACCACTAAGTTAGGTCGTATAGTATAATCAGTCGCTGGGTTGGTAGGTCATTTCTCCGGAGACGAGAATGCGTTGCTAACATGGAAAGAGATTTTGCAAGTTGGTTTGGGTGGGTAAGAAGCTTCTTAGAATATTTTTGTTTAAGTTGCTCGATTTCAGTTTCGACCAATGGTATGCTGAGGTCGTTGTGGATACACTCATTGCGAATGTACCATGGCGCTTCAGTGATGGTTCTAAGAATTTTTGATTGTGATCTTTGGAGGATGTTCACACTGCTCGCACAGGCATTTCCCCATAACTGCAAGCCATACGTCCAGACTGGCTTTATGATGCTTTTATACAATAGGACTTTATATTCCAGTTTTAGAGGGGAACGGGAGTTGATTAGCCAGTGAACCAGGCTGTTGGCCTTTAGCTTGATTTGAAGTTTATTCGACTTTATGTGTTTGCGCCATGTGAGCATCGTTTGATTGCGGGATCGAAATGGCGTTTAAGGATAGCTGGGGACAGGTGTTTCTATTTCTGAAATGGCGTTTAAGGATAGCTGGGGACAGGTGTTTCTGTTTAGTGTAAACGTCACATGTTTACACTTTTGCTCGTTGATTTTTATGAGCCAGTTGGCCAGTCACTCTTCCACTTTAGCTAGGTGGCTTGCCAAGAGACTTGTTGCGTTAATGGGACATCGTGATCTGCTTAATATTGCCGTATCATCCGCAAAAGTACTTATTGTAAGCACTCCGGCTCCTATGGTGAACTCTTCCGTTGTGTACTCATTTTGACGAACTGTAAATACTCTGTTACTGAAGTAACTTTCTAAGACTTTGTGAGTATTTGGGGGAAGCATTGACCTTATCTTGAATATAAGAACATAAGGTCGAATGCTTGGGCAACATCTAAGAAAATTGCAGAGCAAACGCAGTCCGAATGTCTGAAGTTAAACGGTTGACTTGCTCAATAGTTCCGTGCTTTGCTCTGAACCCAAATTGATGTGAGGGAATTATATTTTGTGCCTGGGCATCAATTTTACGGAGTAAGATCTTTTCATGATTCTGTATGATGACGCTTGTATCATATATTTTCCTGGTTTTTGCGGGAGGTCGTGCTGATCTGACATTTTTGAAGGTAGGTTAGTAGGGAACGTTGGTTTCTGGATACTTGTTGATGTTGTTGTTGAGCTTGTCGATTGAGCGTTGGTAAGCGTTACCGTACTTGTCGTTGAACTTGACGAAATGCTAGTCATTGGTGGCTTAGGAGGCGGGGTGGGCCAAGTCAGAGTAGGGGTATGAGAGCTTACGGTCGCATTGCTTGTGGTGGTGGCGTCGGGGGACACAATTGCAGTTCTTTGTAAAGGATATTCGATCGTGGAGCGATAAGACTTTTAGAAGCATCCCTCAGTTTACTTTTATATGATTTATTCATAAAAAGTTCTATGTAATCAGTTAAGTTAGTAATTAAACTATCAATTCTAAATCGTTGATTTTATTTTCAAATCATCCTCTAAATCATCGATATTCTCAGTGATTCTCAAGACTGCGTCAACGATATTTACTCCGATATTCACATTTACATGTATAATTTCGATATTTACCTTTCAACTAATTTTATATTTAGATAATCGATCGCTATTTCTATGCTCATTGTTCATTTTTGAATATGTCATCCTTTATGCAATATCTTGTAACTAGTATTATTATTATCTCCAATTCCTTAAAACTTTCTTTCTTAGGTAAGGTCTGCATATGGGACACTTTTAAAAGCGGTATGGCCGTTCGCACTTGTCCCTTGGAGGCCGCACATCGTGAGAATACCTCCGCCCTCTGTTGGGTGCATTCCAAATCGAATACCGAATTCTATTCGGGTTCTCTGGATGGTTCCATTAAGTATTGGGATACGCGGGATCTGAAAATGCCCGTACATGAATTACTTTTAGAGCCGGAACCGCAAGATCGTCAGGAACGTCAGAAATCGCACGGTGTCATGGTCTTGGAATTTGAGTACACCATCCCGGTACGCTTCATTATAGGCAGCGATATGGGTTGTGTGTTTGTGGGCAATCGCAAGGGTATGACCCCGGTGGAGACGCTGCTGGGGCATTATCAACTATTTGCCGGACCCATACGCACCATAAATCGAAATCCATTTTTTGTCAAGAATTTTCTAGTAACCGGCGATTGGCGTGCACGCGTTTGGTCAGAGGAAAGCAAAGATGGACCCAGCACCATGTTTTTCAAGAAGAGCACACAGATTATGTGTGGTGCCTGGAGCACGGCACGCTGTTCGCTCTTTGTGACGGGCGACAAGAAGGGAGTGGTGGACTTTTGGGATCTGTTGCTGCATCAACGTAAACCCATATTTTCAATTAATTTCAATGCAATGATCACGGAAGTGGTGTTCCGACCGGATGGTGAACTATTGGCCATTGCTTTGGCCAATGGCGATACGCACATAATGGATCTGGATGAGGCAATGAAAACCCCACCGGCAAGGAGAAGGCACTGATAGCAGCGGTAAGAATTTTAAATCATAGTATTTTCTTGATTTTTATTTTGTTTTCTTTTTGCCCATTGAAAATGGGAAAAGGGGGATCATGTTTACTCTGGGAATGTGACAGAAATTGAGAACAACGCATACTCTAGCCCAAGTGTGCGAACAAATTATTGATATCCCATCCTTGTATTCTACAGATGTTCGAGCGTGAAATCTCACGTAGTAAAATTCTGGAGGCACGTGTCGAGGAGATGAAACTAAAGCGTCGCACTTTCTTTCTGGCCGAAGAGGAACGTATACGTCGTGAAGAGGATGTGATTGAACCCGAACTAGAGCTCGATCCCGATAATCCTGATCAGTTTGTGCAAATGATTGAGGCGGATGACCAATTCCGTACGGCCATATCCGATTTCCAGGAGCACATGCTAACGGTGGAGCGCAAACGTTCGATGCGTCATGTCATTATGGAACGCACCGCCTTTGAGCAATTCTATTTGGATGAAGAGCGTGGCGGAGCGGAGGGTGATGGTGAGGTGCACCCCTCACCGAGACAATCGTTGGACAAGGAAGTCAAGGAAGTGGTTAACCAAGTTGAGGACGAACCCATTGAGTCGCCTGTGAATGTGCAGGAGAATGCAGAGGTCTCCGAAGGCGCCGAGTAAACCCCCAGCCTTCGCCCCCCAACCATTTACATTTAAATTTACATTATATCGATTTGCTTTTAACTCAAGTAAAAAGTGTTCTCCTTTTCAACTTTTTGGACCCCATAACATTCGCATTTAATTTTAAGTAACAAACCTTCTCGCACAGCTACATAGAAAGTACACAAAAAAAAAAAGTAGTTTGAAATCAACAACAAGAATGCAGCAGTTGTCCTCTAGAGCTTGTCCGAATCGATGCCCGTGTCCAGGAAATCGTTCACCAGGCGCATCGCCTTCTTTGGTATGATACGGCCAATCTTCTCCATGGCCAAATAGTGACGCGGCACGGATGCCTCCTCCAGTCCCTGACGCTGAGCCTCAATAATGGATGCAGCCGCCTGCTTGGGGCTGAGCATTTTCAACAGACTGGGGAAACGACAGCGGGGATTCTTGCACAAACCCGTGTCAATGATGTAGGGATAGATGGTAGTCAGTTTAATCTGAAATCAAGGGAAATGTAACGCTATGTGTTTAAATATTGTTTTATTAAGACACTCACATTGGTCTGGGGATTGATGCGACGCAACTCTTCGGCCAGGGAGTTCATGTAACCGCGCACAGCGAATTTGGTACCGCAATAGGGCACCAGATTGACCAGACCAAACAGACCCGCACAGGAGGAGAGAGCCACTAAGCTACCCTCGTTGCGCTCAATCATTTCGGGCAGGAAGGCCTGGTTGATCTGGAAAGGAAAACCAAAGGTAGGAATATTATAGTTGAAAGGGCTATTAAGTGGTTTGAAATTTAAGGACTTTCAATAGTAAAACTACAAAGACAATTTTTTAAAACTTGTTGAGAATAATGCTATATTTAGAAAGATTTATTCAAACTGCCGAAAGCTGAATTTATTAAGTTATGGTCACACTGAACAACTGACTTTTTAGTCAAAACGCATGTAAAGGAGTCTGATCACACTTAAGAGGAAGGGCGGATGAAATTAGGAAGCTAAGGAACTTTTAAAATATTATTTAATAGGGGTTTCTGGAGCGAATAACCTGCCTCTTCAATTTATGGAATGATATATATAAAAGTTAAAAAGTTTTTCCCTTTAAATTGGCAATTTGTTGATAAAAGTTAGCACACATATTGTGTTTTTCGAGCCAATTCATGTATAAATATGATTTCTGATTATTTTACGAATTTCTCCCAGCACTTTGGATACTTAGATTAGATTTTCAAAGACGATGAAGAAATTTTGCACTCACAACGATGGAACTAAAAATGGAACGAACTGCCAGACAATAAAACAAAATAATCAGGCATGTTCTCAATTCGACTACGGTTTGAAAAGTAAGCCGAAAGCAATTCCGTTTCGGTTTGGATTTGCTGTTCTCAATTCCGAATGATTTTGCTTACGTTTTACTTTTGGCAAACAACGGACCAAACGAAATCGGCACGGGAGAATCAAGCGAGTCAATGAAAAATGGAACATGCGGAAACGTGAGAGAGTCCGACTTTTACGTTTTACTTTTCGGTTTGGCAGGCGCCTCCAATTTCTCGAGACATTTAACAAAAAAATTTGCTTTAATTTATCTATAGACTTAAGGTTTGTATCCAGATGTGAATTAACGGAAAGTAAAGTAAAATTTTCATACAAAAAAGACAGAAGTAAAGCAAATATCAAATTTTTCTTGAAAATTTGTATGAAAATTCCACTTTGCTTCTCGTTAATTCAAATCTGGATAGGTCAGTATGCAAATCAAGTTACATTATCAAAATCTCCATTGATCACAGTATTAAGGAAAATTAACTTAATGTACATTTGGCAACTGTACGAGTGAGTAATTCGCCAATTACTTTTCATTCCACCGAGCAGCAAGCATTACTTTTTAAAACGTAAAACGCTTTCGATTTTGTGTTACGAGAAACTAAATCAATTCCGTTTCTGAAAAGTTGCAGTGGAAGTGGAATTGAGAACAGGCCTGAATCTAAGCTTAATACCTAAGTAATTCAATGTGTTCACTGCTGTCTATCGGTATCGTAACCTACCCCCACGGGCTGTTGCTTCCATTTTTTAATTGCTAACAGTTTGGACTATCGCTCATCTGATCGTTCTCAAGTTTGGTAAATCGATACTAGTATGAGGTTTTTCTCAAATTGCATGGGAAAAATTATAGATCATCTTGAAAATCTACATGCAAATCAATTCTATTCCTAAGTAATCGAAATTTGATCGATAAACGTTTCTTTTCCCAAACTTTTCTAAAAAGTTACAGCTAAATGAATATTTGCAATGTCGCTTAAAATTCACTTTTTGTTCGCGCCCTAGACGCCCCAACTGAAATTGAGCGGCCGAGAGTGATGAGCAATTTAACCCATTAAATTGTAGAAATCGGAAAGACCCAAATAAAGTTTATCGATATTATCTGTGATAGATTATCTATCTAACTAGCTAAATGATTGGGATTTCGTGTCGATTTTACCTTAGAAAAAGTTAGTTTGGTTAGGCCCGATTTCTCAAAGGTTCCGGTTAGCCAACCGCCGGTCAAATTTGTTCCTCAGGATAAACAGCGGTTAAGTCATTTGGCTTTCTTAGAAACATTTTTTTCCGTTATCGATAAATTTCTATCTCTTCAATATGGTGACCAGACACTGTCAACAAATTAGGTATTTTTGTTAAGGATTTTTTAATACAGTCATTTTTTTACGAAAAAGTTAAATCAAATAGCTTACGATGAATCAAAAGCAATAGCGGGGAAACTTTTTACCTGCAAGGCTTATCATAGGAACGCTGACACCACTGAAGTCAACCGAAGTGATAAAGAAGCTGACACATTCTCTTTGACAACAAGGTATGATTCCTGTTAACAATCTGAGTGACAATAAATTGAAGCGAAACTGAAATTCAGGTTGCAACTGTTTCTTTGGGAAACCACTAGATATCTAATCCTAGCAAGAACTATTTACATGTTTATTTTGTCAACCTGAATCGTTGAACAAATTTGGCATCTTCCTGTACTCTCTTGCATTATTTATTCGTTGTGTGGAGTTGAAAAATTTGTTATTCACTAACATTTTGTTGCAGCAAATAATAAAATAATCAAAGCAAGTGTTTTGAAGCCGATAAAAATATCCATAATTCCATCGGGACTGAACTCGCTGTTAACTTTAAGCAGTGCTTGAGCTGCGGTTAAGTTTGTTTCTCTGGTTAGGCCACACATAGCATGAGACACTCAAATTCGGCTAACCTGCCGGTCAAGTTGACTAACCGGACGTTGAGAAATCGGTCCTTAATTAGGAAAAAATGTGCTGTTGAACAGTGTTACCTTGCAATTTCTAAAAAAAAAGGCATGAAAAAAGTCTTTTCTGAGGGATACGAGTCTGCATAAGCATATAAGTACAAAAGTCTACAATATTTTGCTGTTCTAACATCTCTAAGTTCTGTTAGTTCGACTCGTCTATTGAGGTTGATGCACGTATCCTTTATGGGGTTGCAATTTTCATTCAGAGCTTTACGTATAGCAAAGAAATTATTCAAAACTTTTTATCCTATTCAAGGCATGATGTAAATAAGTAAGGTATGATATGATCGCTTTTGATTATCCTTTACAGCGCACAAACTTGTGTTAATAACTATCAAAAATAATTAGCAACGATTTTTCAGCCCTGGGGTTCAATGCAATGCGAATAGACACTTCCGGTTGAGCTACCTAGTCCTAAAATATTCTAAAAGTGAAGGTTTCTTAACTTTTGGTTCATACCTGGGTTGACAGCTTTGAGCTGTTTTGAACTATATTCGATTCATGTTCGAAAAATAATTCGAAAATTGGAAATTTGATCAACTTACCCAGAAATGCGACAGCACATTGACATCATACATAGAACGAATCTCATTCTCCGTATGCTCCAATAGGGTATGACATGGCATAATACCCGCATTATTCACAATCACACTGACGAAACCATGCTCCTTGCGCACCTTTGCGGCCAACTCGAATATCTCCTCCCGACTGGACACATTGCATTTGTAGGCAAAGGCGGTGCCGCCATTCTGTTTGATCTCCTTAACGGTTTGGCCATTCGTCTGCTCATTGATGTCCCAGCAAATGATTTTGGCACCCAAAGCAGCATACTGCAGGGCCATTTCCTTGCCCATGCCATGACCAGCACCGGTGATCAAAATGAATTGGCCACTGACATTGGCCTCGGCTCTGGGTAGAAATGAGCGCACAATTTGCTCCACAATTGCAAGCCAGAATTTGATCTGCAGCATCACAATGTCCAGCACCAGCAAGACGGTATTGTAGACATCGGGGCCATTGGTCTGGTTACTACCAGAGCTACTGGAGCTGCAATTGAGATGAGATCAGATAAGATGAGATGAGGAAGTGCGTGTTGGCAGTTAATTAAGTGGAGCAATAATTGAGTGTGGGAGGGAGGGGAAGAGCTAGCTGACCCTTGCTTTTAGTGTGTTTTTGGTGTGACGCTGACTCTGTTTTTGATACCCTAGCGGAAAGTGTTATACAACTGATTTGATGTTTGCAATGCTTAGAGTTGATATACGTTTTAAATTACAGGTTGTCTGTATAGCTATTTAAAGCACCCTCTGAGAAGAAAACTTTAAATAAACTAAAGTGAACTATGTTTAGTGTGCGCGACACCTGTGCAAGAGGTCGTGATATTGTTTTTTCTTTGAATAAACTTTACACCCGGTCACCCCTCTCTGCTGTTGGCGCCAGCTTTGTAATAACTAACCATGCAAAAGCTTCTCAAACTGCCGTTCGGATTGGGCTGTAGATCCCAAGAGATGAAGAGAAGCTCGGCTTTGGTCCTTTGGGGCTGTGTCAAGCCACTTTCCTTATACCAAACCCCCCACATATCCCTCATAGCGACTGCCAGGGTATTTTAACATCGACTCCGCCAAAGTTAGCTTTCCATTTCATGTGTTGTTTTCAATTTGGCCGACTGACTTCCCACCCATGCCATGTGTGAGTTTTTGTTTCTGTTTTTTGGGATTTGATCTGGTCAGCGTTTTTTTTTTTTGTTTTCACTCTGTCGTATAATTACTCGCTGCAGCTGCGTGCCATCTTGATAATGACCAGCTGCTGCTGTTGTTGCTGTTGTTGTTGCTGTTGCTGCCGTGTCTGGCTCTGTTGATCTATGTAGATGAGAGCCACAAATATAATATTCTCGTATGATCGTGCCCTGAACCAACGACCGCTTTGGCCCTGGCCCTGGCCTCCCAACCGTATTTGGCCCTCATCACCCGCATAGAACATGCTACATACATATACAGCAAGATTTTGTCATGTTTGAACCACATAGATCGAGCTTATCGCCGGCCACTGGTTGTACTATTTATAGCCAACACATTTTGGAGTACTTTTACATTTTGTTTTCGCTTTTGCATTTGTTGTTGTTGTTGTTGTTGTTCTAGTTGGGGTGTTTGTCTAGACTATAAAAAAAACTCTTTATAGCCTGATCTAAGGTGATGGGGGGAAATTATAGTACGAAGGTTTATTAGGGTAGAATTAGACACTATTTATTTTACAGCTTCCCCCTGTAAACAAACAGGTTGTAGTTAGGTTTGTGGTGTACGAAGATGGTTTTCTTATTAAGTAAAATTTGTGCTAACAGAGGTTGGTCACTCTTTATAGGAGGAAGTTGATAAAATCATAGGCTATTGTTAAAATTAAGCCCATTTTTTAAGCCTACTTCAGACTGCAAAACTCCAAAATTGTGCTAAGGGTTTGAGTAAACCGTCTTAAAATAAAACGTTTACCAAGCAATTTATGAAAAATTAGTGGGCTCAAAGCAAAATATTATCCATTCATAAATAAAATTAATAAAAAAGTGGACTTCAACCCACCAATCAACATTTTTTGGCAACGGTTTTGTCCTCTGCACCCTCTACTTTTGCTGATTGCATTCTTTACTACGACTTGTCGCACTGTCACGCGTATGGTTGATAGTAGTCTGCTTTAAGATGCCGTCTATCGCATCAAGATCGATGACATTAATTCAATTCACAGATAAGTTATAGTTAGAGTATATAAAATCATTTGCTTAAAAAAATGTAGAACATGTACAAGGTGGCTGATGTAGATTGATCTTTAAATTTGAGAAAAATTGATAACTGGGACACTGAAACAAGAATTTGGATAGTCCGCCGCTATCACGCCCTTGGAGTCCGTAGTTTTGGTTCAAAGAGAGTAAAGACGCACGATTGGCGGAGATCCTCCGATCAGATGGACCATAATGAGACTTGTTAACAATTTGGCCAAGCGTTGGACAGTCGAAAGAAGACCTTACCATCGAAACCCTACAGTTCGGATGGAGGAAACAATCGCTGCTTTAGTTGCTGCCATACAAAACAATCCAAGAGTTTCGACAAGGAACTTATCTGCTCAAATGGGTATAAGTAGACAGTCATTGCAGTCAATTATGCACAATGATTTGAACTTATTCCCATATAAAATTCAAATGGCCAACAAACTGAACGCAGCAGACTTGCCGATTCGCTTGGAATTTTGCCAGAAGATGCTTCAAATGGTGGAAGAGGACGAAAACATGTTGAGGTCCATTTCGACTTAAACGGCAACATAAACAAACAAAATTGTCGAATATGGTGTGCTTCCAACCCACAGATACTCCATGAGACGGAACTGCATCCACTTCGTGTCACACTGTGGTGTGCAGTTTCATCAATCTGCATTGTCGGGCCCTTCTTCTTCGAAGAAAACGGTCACACCGTTACTGTTACTGGAGACCGTTACTTGAACATATTGAGAGAGTTTTTCTATCCAGAATTACGCCGAAAGAGAATTACTTTCAAGTCTGTGTGGTTTCAGCAAGATGGTGCAACTCCTCACATAGCCCAGCCTGTTGTGACAGAATTGCGACGAAAATTTTCCAATAAGCTCATATCCAGAAACTCCACATTCCGTTGGCCCCCCAGGTCGCCCGACTTACTGCACCTGACTTTTTATACTCTGTACCAAAGGTACATAGAGTATAATAAGTTTGTGCAAAAGTTGTAACAGCCGAAACCTACCGAACCACCAATTTAGATTCAACGACAAATATATTATTTATGAAAAGTATGTAACAGCCAGAAGGAAGCATCTCCGACCCCATAAAGAGTATATATTCTTGATCAGCATCAACAGCCGAGTCGATATAGCCATGTCCGTCTGTCTGTCCGTATGAACGCACAGATCTCAGAGATGGTAAGAGATAGAGGTATGACATATATGGGACATATGCTTCTTCTATCAAATCAAGTTTATTTTCAATTTTGGCCACGCCCCCTCCCGCCCCCGCAATTTGAGAAAAACGTCATATCTCCCACAGTTTAATAGATAGAAGGTTCGAACTTTCTGGACATATATTCTAATCAAAATTTTTTATCGATTTCCCTAAGGAATCATAACGGTTCTCGAGATATGATCAAAAGAGTGTATGCTGCAGCAGCGCATTAGCAGCGCTGTTTACCGCTGCCACTGCAGCATCAAAATTTATGTGTGTTGGTACAGAGTATTATATAGTCGGGCTTGACCGACTTTCTTCCTTGTTATGTTTGTATGTTTGTCCCTTATGGGCGTCTAAACCGCTGAACCGATCTTCACGTATTTTTCACAGTATGTTCATGTCGATCAGGAAAATGTCACAGAAAATGATCATCCGATTGCAATGAAACTTCGGGGATTGAATTGAACGCTTGCCCAGAAGGGTTTCTAAGTTGAAGTATCTCGCGGAAAATAATCAAAAAACCGCGAAAATTGCAAAATTTACGGTTTCGGTAAATCTTTGGGGAATGGATCAACGCTTGCCAGCGAAGGTTTCCAAGTAGAAGAAATGGGCGGAAAATGGTCCAGAAACCGCGAAATTTGCAAAATGTTCGAATGCAATGAAACCTTGGGCAATGGTTGGACGCTTGCCCGCGAAGGATTCTGACTTGAAGAAATGTGCGGGAAATGGTCCGAAAACCGCGAACTATACCGTTCATCCGATTGCGATGAAATTTTGTTCACTAACTTGAATATAATCGCTCTAATAAGAATCATAAAAACCCGGGCGACGCCGGGTATTCAGCTAGTATTTAATAAAATTAAATGAGCTTTAACATAAATAAAAGAAAAATGAATTCCATACACTGAAAAAAAAGTTATTTGACTTTCTTAATGTAGCAATATTCATCAGCCATCCTGTACATAGCTGAGAGAAAGGACATTGAATTGTTACATTCCCGTTGCTCTACTATTTTGATACTCGATTATTCTCACAATATTTCCTTTCAAGACACATAAACTTATATGGAGACCGATCGTGCAACTTGTTTCTCTATTTATAAACTCCCCCCAGCTTCTTCTGTGCAATGGGAAGTGTTTCGCTAGCAATAAAAGTAAGTGCAAGTGTTCATACTTACTAGTACCGGTATGGTACCGATGTCAAACATATTTAATCGGCGTGTTTAATAGCTTCAATGTGCATATTTCGATTGAACAATGTAAAGTCAAAAGGTTAAGCGACATTGTAGCGCATGCGTTACATGTTTAACACAATATCAACCGGTTCAATTAGCCTTAAGAGGATTAAAAATGATTCATATCATTTAACTAATGGCTTATTAAACATTTGATCTATGTATATTTAAAAGCTGAAGGTAATTTATAACATGTGAGGGGCTGAACCACTTGTCACCAGCAAACTAGTTCAAACAGGGGTGTCAACTATAATTCCCGCTTTTAGAAAAGAAACGCAATTTAATACAGTTTTATAGGAATGAAAAATGCCATTCAACAAAAGCTATTTCTAATCGAAATTATCTGTTGAAAGGGTCCCCCCTAGAGGTTGCACCAAAACTGATAAGAAAAGTTCATCGAGTGACACACCGTGGAGATAAGGGTGACCTCAGCCATTAGTTTGCATAGAATAATAAATGCTCTTATCGATTGGTGCAAGCAATTGCTTAAGGAATACAATGGCGGTGCTTCAGGCAAGGAAATTGAACGTAACAAATGTTCGTGGGCAAATGTCAGCAGTGATATTAGAGCAAGATAAAACATTCAATACCTAATGGAATTGCACCATTTTTTTGTTTGTTTTTTGAACTGTGGAGTCATACGAAAATTCTTGGGAATTAGTATGAACAATCAAGATTTGTTATACCAATGGGTATTGATTAGACCCACAATCAGTTCCTGCTGAATGCATACAACACGAACAATAAAACCATCATCACATCCAACTATTTAATAGCATTTCATTCTGCATTTATAACAAAATCAAATTAGCTTTTCCGAAAGCACAGAAATAATTTTAAGTAAATTATATTTCACTAGAAATAACCACAGTATTCTTCTGGCACGTACATGAACCGGATCTTCTCACACAAGTTGGTTCACGGCACGTTCCGTACACGAAAATTAAGATCGCAAGCCGAGCCCTTACCAAAACTCTGAGAAATGATTTGGCTTAGATTTTTAAGCGCCCTCAAAGTAGACCATGAACCGTAAGTATTACATTGGAGTTCTGCAAAAACTGAACTCGAACCGAATGCCCTATGTTTGGTTTGGTTTGAAATTAACTTTTCGAAACTTATAGCCTTGTTCTTTTAAACATTCACTGAATGCTAAAATTTTTCTGTGTATTTTCCCATTAAAGATGAATGTCAATTCGAATGTAAACTCATGACGAATGTTCTAGTCTCTTTTAGCAAGTTTTCGCAGAGACATTCTCAGCTTTTTTGAAATTACCTTTAAAGGATCTTAGGAAGCTTGTTCTAGTGTCACATTCTCGAGAACATTTACTTAATGTTAAAATTCTTTCTGTATATAGTAAACATTCGATTGAACATTCTTGATGGATGTACATTAAAAAGTCTCAATTGTTTTCCACTGAAAAGCTAGACTTACTATCAACATGTTATCGATTTGCCATGCCATCGAGGACTTTGCCGAAATAGGAGAAGAATTCGATTCCCCCCTTATTCGAAAATTGGCTGTGATTTTGGCTTGTGTTAAGTCAAAGCAAAAACACCACATATAGTAGATTCGATTGGAATCTTAAAGTTCCAGGAGGAACTAATGGAGAAATCTCAAAATAGAACATGTCGTTAGCAATTAGCAAGGTCTACTTAGTTTTGATATTTATATACCTAAATGCCAGGACAGTAGTCGTACCCATATTTACAAGCGTGGAGCGTTGAAGGCATAGGCTTACAGATTTGCGTTGGTGTGTTCGACCCCTGGAGCTGACAAATTGCTTTTTTTCTGTATTCAGTTTGATGATCGTTCGTGGGTATTAAGAAACTATAATATTATAACTCTTCTGACTTTAGCTATAGTTTTGGGCATACAACATATTTGGGTTAATAAAATGGGATGCAAGTATAAGAAGTTTTTTTTCCCATACATGTCGAATCTCTATCTCTTGCCATCTCTGAGATCTGTGCGCTCATACGGACAGACCTTTGGTGTAGTAGGCTTCAAGGTGACCACCACAGAAGCTTGCTTTTTGACTTTGGCTCACAATTGCAAACTTTAAAAACCCTATCAGCTGTATTTTATTAACCCAAATATGTACCAATTCGTATTGAAATGTGTGTTTCCAGAATTCATATGGGTTGCCCCCGATTTGGTGTATAACATGGTTTTTGAAGCTAGGCAAGCCGGGGTTTTGGTTCGATTCAGTGAATCGCACTAAAGTAGTACGTCTGTCCTTGATCTCGAATTTTCAATCTATTTAAAACAAAAGTTTCGACTTTTCGTACTTTTAAATGAATTTGTGTACCAGTTAACATTAAAATAGCCTCGAATATCAATTCAAATGGCACATTCACTCGGCACATTCACTCACACAAGCATTCTAGAAGGAGGAAGACTAGGACTGGAAAAGGGAGTGGAAATTGTGCAGTTGCAGCCATAATTGCGTTGGGGTCGTGTGGTCGGAGCCAAAAAATGTAGATGGCCATGGGAGCCAGCAAGAGTTGAGCAAAAATTGGAGTATTTCTTATACACAAAAGATTCCGGACTTTTTTAACTAGTTGTAATTCTTGGTTGGCTTAAAAACTCTACTATTCTGAGTAAACAGTCACTACAACAGAGTCACTGAACAAGAGTCACTAAATATTTTAATTATATTTCAGTTACCTGGTGCCTAGGTAGGTACCTTTTTGCAGCCTTAAGAGGGAGTCCCATCCGACATCGATAATTAAATTTCTACTATATAATCTAAATCTGCCCTTAACATTGATAAATGTTGACGTAAGAGGATGAAAATATGCGTTACGGACAAGTTTTAATATATTTCTCTTGCCCAAAATCTCTTTATTCTAGCCCAATTAGGGAGTACCATTCAAAACCAAAAAATAAAATTTCTACTACCTACCTACCTGACCTAAATCTGTTCTTTACATTCACAAATGTTGACGTAGGTGAATGAAAATGGGCGTTATGGACTAGCTTTAACCTACTTAATACTTCTCTAACCCGACTTTTTCAAAAATTGTCAAGGTAGGTTATTTTCGTAGCCTTAAGAGGGATTACCATCAAAAATGTATAATCAAATTTCTGCTACACGACCTAAATCTGCCCTTAACATGGACAAATGTGGACGTTGGTGGATGGGAATGGGTGTTATGAATTACACAGTGCAACATTTTTAAGATCATTGTCTGGGGACGCCTTCGCAACTTTACCAAACACATAAAAACAATCCAAACGGTTTATGATATATGGACTTCATAAAAATGGTCCTTTTGGGTACCAAAAAAATACCTAAACAATCGGTAGTGATGGGTCCCTAACCTTTCCTTTTCTAGCCTTAGGAGAGAGTACCATTCAAAATCGATAATTAAGGTTCTATTAGATGTCCTAAGTCTGCTCTTTCCTTTTCAAAAATGTAGACGTAGGTGGATGAAAATATGCGTTTTTACTAACTGAGCAAGAATGCAAGCTTCGGCCCTGCAATATGACCTACAAAATGTATCCGTATCAAGCAGATCTTAAAAGTAAGTCATTATCTGAGCGAGAAATATGCATACACATCACATTACAAACGAATTTTTAAGTACGGCACTGGAATAATAAATTATTAGTTTCGCATGGATCTTACGACATGGTCCTTCGAGCCGGATATTCTGGAAACATTGTTGGTAGGAGGGAAGAGAATCTATTGACAAAAGGTCTTTAAAGTCAGCACTGGTTGAAGTTATATTGAGGAGTAAACACTTAATTCCGCATGGTTTTACATGGTCCTTCGAGCCGGATATTCTGGAAACAAAGCTTTGTAGGATGGTGGATAATCTAAAAACTCACCATCTCGTTTCAGTTATGAAAACTTTTTAAAGGGTTGCTAAAAGCTTTAGCGTTTAGAGTTTCGCGGATCATACAATTAACTAGTTAATTTCGCGATTTTTTCAATTGGCAGATAAATTAGAAAATAAATTTATACCCTTGCAGAGGGTATTATAAAAATGTGTGGATGCTTGTAACGCATTGAAGGAAGCATCTCCGACCACATAAAGTATATATATTCTTCATCAGCACGACGAGCTGAGTTGATTTAGTCCAGTCCGTCCATCCGTCTGTCTGTTTCTATGCTATCTCCTCCGTCAGTTTGAAAGCTATCTTCACCAAACTTTGCACGAATTTGTCGGAACCGACTGGATCGGATGACTATACTATTTTAAATGGAATCGCCTCCAAACTTCGTATTTCTTAGTTTACTATGCTTTTTCATGATTTTACCAAATTTGGTCGAAATCTGACATCTATATAGTAGAGCTGTCATAGAAAAGTATAGTCTGAAAAGTAGTCTTAGTTAGCAAAACTTTTTTGTTTTCAATGGAAATGTCCACAAAATTGGCATGTATTTGTTTTATATGCTCCCACACAATCCTACAAAGTTTGGTCAAAATCGGATGACTATAGCATATAGCTGCCATTGGAACGATCGGTCGAAAAACTAGTTCTTGTGAGAAAAACTTTTTTGTTTTCAATGGAAATGTCCCTTACATTGGCATATATTTATTTTATATACTTTTACACATTTCTACAAAGTTTTGTCAAAATCGGATGACTATAGCATATAGCTGCAGTATGAATGATCGGTCGAAAAAAAAATTCTAGTGAGAAAAACTTTTTGTTTTAATTAGGATCGCCCGCCCAAATTTCGTATTTAACAGTTTGTTATGCTTTTCCATGATTCCACTAAGTTTGGTTCTCGGTTCGGTCTCCCAGCATAAATTAGCGATTCGAAACGGTTTGGTTCGAAATCGGTTTGCAATCCTGGTTTCTACTTAGTTTACAAAACTTGCAAACATAAACTAAACAAAACCAATCCGATCTGCTGAAATTTGATAAAAAACGGAAGCATTTAATAGAATATTCCTAGAATTCCTGGTATGTGCTTAGTATTTTTTTAAGCATAAATCAAGCCTCAAAACAAAACCTCCCCATCAGACATTTATCGAAATTTCTCTTATAATTTGTAATAACGAAATTCGATGGCTGATATTTGTTCCACATATTCTCAAAAATCGTTTTTAACTTCAATTTTTATCAACTTAAAAAAAAACTTATGCCTCTGTATCTCTTAGAGATCTTCTGCTGTTACCCTTTTACCCCCAAAGAGATAACCAAAAAAAAAACCAAAATAAAAAAACTGAAGTTTGACTGCCGGGTTCAGAGTAACTAAAACCAAACATATGTACACATACATGTGTGTACATTTCGACACTACAGCACTAATTTATATTTTTTTGTTTTTTTAATGATAAGATTATGTGGTTATGCAGTTCCACTGTTGCTAAGTAGCCTTTGGCTTCCTTTTACCAACCTTTGTTTCGATGTTTTCGACATTGTGTAATATTTTCACTAAGGATTTCAGTTATTTTATTGAAGGTGAGTTCCTTTTTTTTAATTTTGTGGAACAGCGCACAGATCACACGAAAAAAAAAACCAAACCGTTAGCGGCTGTTAACGAATTCGAACTGAATTTTCAGATAAGTAAACACTACGCACCGCGACATGCGCCCGGTCGCCGCTATAAGTTATTATTTGAAACACTCACACACACACACACACACCCAGCGGAGCACACAGCACAGAACATGCTGCTCGCAGAGACACAGATGTGTATAGTTTACAACAAAACGACCCTATGGCTATGGGTGCCGAAGCTTGATGAGAGATGCAGCTACAAATCTACTCATTCACATTTAATATATAGCAAAACAAAAGCTCTTTCTTACCCATTAGACAGTGTGTGTGTGTGTGTGTGTGCAAGTGGGTGAGTGTTGTGCCACCGAGTACCAAATTCCAGATCATGGTACAATAGAAATACGTGTAGATTAACACTATCGGGAACATAGAACTGATAAGTGGTTACTAAACCACAAAGAATTGAGTGGCGATAGCATTTATTAAACATTTTTTAAAGACTCCGGAAACAAGTATTCTTTTCATCTTCTGGAAGAAACAGAAGCAGTCAGAGAGATTGGATCTTTCTAGAATATGAAAGCTGTTATGATTCAATAATAGACAAACAGATTGCGCTTGAATAAGTTGGACCTGAATCAAATAGGCTCTGCCACTACATATCAATAATGGAAAAACCAGGTTTCTAAAGCTGTAAAATCTGTATTCTAGACCAATCTGGTGGTTTAATAAGTATAAGATCCACAAAACTGAACCATTCCTAGTACGTGAGTGGTATGCATCACTGAAAAGAGAATAGTTCGATCCGGAGTATATGGAGACCTGTTCTGAACCGAACCGCAACGCTTTTTCCAGCAGGTGAACCGAACCGCAAGCCGAACCGACTTCCTTTCAGAATTACTGAACCGAATCGAAAACCACTAAATAAAACGGTTCGGTTTGGTTCAGTTCTTTGTTGAGTTTTAATACGTGAATCGCTTTCCTTTAGCCAATGGTAATTTCGTTTTCCTAAGACAATTTTAATTCGAACATCTATAAAGGGAACCACTAATAGACCGAATTGATCCTTAGGAGAGATATAGGCCTTTAAGGATGACTTGATGACTCCTGTCAGTCTACCGCACTTGCCCGCCGATTCTTTTCTTGAAAGTTGATGGCGGATTTATTGTCCTCTATTGAACAATATTCTCAATTTTCTTAGTACTTTTTCACCTTAACCGGACAGTTTTTTCTCATACGATTAACAGGGTGTGTATATTAACAGGAGCATAATACGTATTCTTTTCTAACCAACATTCTCTGTTTTTCTAGAACACATAGTCGATTCTTATAAGGATTTTAAAGATAGTCAAATGGTTTATAGTTACACAGAAAAAACAAAAAAATATCCATTTGGACTGGATATTTCTTTAATATCCTTTTATCATTCAACGGAGCTGAAAAATCATTCAAGGGATGATCATTTTCATATCCTTTGGATGATTTTTCAGTTCCACTGGATGATAAAAGGCTATTAAAGACATATCTAGTCCAAATGGATACGGGAAATCATCCAATGGATATTTTCGCATATCCTTTTTTTTTCTCTGTGTAGGAATTCAATTTCCAAAGTGTGCGAAAAGTCACACAACGACAGAAATCATAATATTTCATAATATTCCTTTATGAACCACTGAACCGAACCCAAACAGCGGTTCAGTTAGCTTCAAAAACCAAGTAATGAACCGAACCAGCGGTTCAGAAACTGTGTGAACCACTGAGCAGAACCAGTACCTTCTTCCGAGTGTTTTGCATCCCAGTTTTGAACTGAACCTTTTTCCCCACAAGCGGAATATTATGATCGGGGTCAGGGTTCGGTTGAAGATACTCAAACAAGTAAGAAAGTCTGTCAAGCCCGACTATAACATACTCTGTACCTGTCCATCATCGTTGCGACTGGTGCTACCCATAATTGTATGTTTTCCTTATAACTCAACTATCGTTCATCCGATCTTGACCAATACTTTGGTGGATCGATAAATAATCCTGATTACTAAATATGTTCAGAAGGCACGAACCTTCTATCTATAAAACTGTGGGAGATTTGTGGTATTTTCCAATTTGTCTGTCTGTTTCGATCTCATCAACTAATTTTCCTCCAAAGATAAGGTTTACTATCAATTTCCCACTCTTCTTTTCAATAGGACGAGTAACCCCTTAAATTCTTCGAAGTTTCAAACGCGTCGTTAACTCTAATTCTCTATTCACTGACTCCTATTCCTAAGCTAGCCAAACTTAAGCTTTAAGATCGAAACTTGGTTGCCAACTTCCAAGAACGTTATAATATTTTCGTTCTATTTTTGGCGAACTTGAGAAAATTTAAATGGTTAGGAGTTGATTCGGTTTCTGAATTTAATTTAAGTACATAATACTTGATGCAACTAACGTTAAGGTGACCGAGGATCAGCCATTTCAAATTAGAGCTGCTCCCCGTACTGTTTCGATACCAGTGTTGGGTAAAGGTCGTTCTTTTTTCCAAAAAGAGGCTACTTACTTAAACTGCTCAGTTGTTTAGTTCAGTTCGAGCTCATTGTAAGTCTTTGGTGGCCTTTAAAGTCCCCGAACCATAGTGCGAGACTCACTAAAAACGAGTCAAAAGAGTCACAGAAATAGATGTTGTGAACAAAAGCCACTGTACAAGAGTCACTAAATAAGGGACACTGAACAAGAGTTACTGAGCAAGAGTTGATGAAACAAGAGTGATTGGACAAGAGTCACTTAAACATGGCTAACTTTAAAAAGAGACACTTAAGAAGAGTCACAGAACAAAAGTCACTTAACAAGAGTCACTGAATAGAAGTCTCGGAGCAAATCTCTGAACATAACTAACTAAAAAAGAACCTCTAAACAAAATTCACTCAACAAGAGTCACTGAACATGACTAACAAAAAAAAAGACACTTAACAAGAGTCACTGAACGAGAGTCAATTAACAAAAGTTACTGAACAAGAAGCTCGAAACAAGAGGCACTGAACAAGAGTCACTGAGCAAGTGGTGATTGAACAAGAGACACAGAATAAGAGTCTCGAAACAAGAGTCAGTGAACAAGATTCATTAAATAAGACTCTCGGAACAAGGGCGATTGATCAAGAGTGACTGAAAAGATTCACTGGATTAGAGTCATTGAGTGATAGTCTCAGAGTTCGAGTGCTTGTACAAGAATCACTCAACCAGATTCACTGCACAAAAGTCAGTGAACAAGGGCCTCGGAACGAGAGTAATTGATCAAGAGCCACTGAACATGACTAACTATAAAAGAAATACTTCAGAAGAGTCACTGAACAAAAGTGACTTAACCAGAGTCATTGAACTAAAATCACTGAACAAGAGTTACTGAACAAGAGTCACTGAACAAGAGGTTACTAAGCAAGTATCACTGAACAAAAGTCACTTAACAAGAGTCACTAAGAAAGCGACACTGATTAGGAGTCTCGGAACAAGAGTCACTGAGCATGAGTAACTAAAAAAGAGACACTTAAGAAGAGCCACTGACAAGAGTCACTGGACAAAAGTCACAGAACAAAAGTTACTGAACAAAAGTTACTGAACAAGAGGTTATTGAACAAGAGTCAGTGAACAAAAGTGATTGAACAAAAGTGATTAAACAAGACTCACTAAACATGAATAACTAAACAAGAGACACTTAAGAAGAGTCACTGATCAAGAGACACTGAACAAAAGTCACTGAATAGGAGTCTCGGAGCAAGAGTCACTGAACATGGATAATGAAAAAAAAGACTCTAACATAAATCACTGAACAAGAGTCAGTTAACAAGAGACTTGGAACAAGATTCACTGAATAAGAGTCTCGGAACAAGAGTCACTGAACCAGAGAAACTGGAGAAGAGGTTATGGAACAAGTGTCACTGAAAATGTCAAACTATAAAAGAGACACTAAATAAAAGTCACTAAAGCAAAATTCACTGAACAAGAGTCACTGAACAAAAGTACTTAAAAAAAAAGACTCCGAAAAAGAATCACTAAACCAGAGGCACGGAACAAGAGTCATTGAACAAAAGTAGATGAACTAGAGATACTGAACAAGAGTCACTGAAGAAAAGGCTCGGAGATTAAAATACTTTTCTAGGCACTTGAAGCAAAAAAAATCGAACCAAAACAAAATTTTCGATTACCTGTCTACTTCAACTCCGAAAATGCTTAGACATAAGTGCTTTTTATGAGCCCGTGCTTAGAGAGCACTATATGTGCTCCGAAAACACTCAAATTTATGTGTTTCAGACACATAATTTGGAGCATTCTGAACTTTGCTTGCCGGGCAGTTAACAACTCATTTTTTCAGTCACTTAGCGGCTAGTTTGCGCGACCGCTGTGCAAGAGGTTGTGGGTTCGATCCCGCCTCGGAACATCTAATGAAAAGTTTTTTCTTTGAATAAACGTTACACCCGGTCACCCCTCTCTGCTGTTGGCGCTAGCTTTGTAGTAATTAGCCATGAACAGCTTCTCAAACTGCCGTTCGGATTCGGCGTTAAACTGTAGGTCCCTTTCACTTGTGCAAAAATTAGAAGCGCACAAGCCAAGAGATTGAGAGAGGCTCGGATTTGGCACTTTGGGGCTGTGTCAAGCCATTTTACATTTACATAAACAATCTAATATTATTCAGTACTGAGCGGAACTGAAAGGGAGCTGCTACAATTCTGGTACCGACTTCGCTGAGGAATCGTATATGACTAACGTATGTACTTAAAGGGTAGAGATGGACAGCAAAGCCGTCACGAAAAGGTTGTGGGTGTGTGTGAAAAAAAATCACGATTGTCTACTTGTGTCTCTCTAGTACGGGGTATTCCCCGGTTCGACTCTCGCCTGCTGCTGACTGACAAGTTACAATAAAAAGCACACCTTAAATGAGGCGATAAACATTTTCACTTCTACCTACCTAATTATTATCTCGCAAGTAAAATTAAGTAATTCATATTTTGAGATCTAAAAAAAAAACCCCATAATAAAACATGATTTCACCTCATTTGAAAAGAATTATGGGCCAATTAGGCAAACGCTTGCTTCAAAGTGCTCACCGCATACGGTTACTGCAATTGCTCGATAGTGAAATGTCATTTAAGGGGTGGCATCTCGATGCTGCTGCTGCTGCTGCTGCTGGGTATATCATTACAGTTATTGTCTATTGCACTTGCATTCCGGTTCGTTTCGCCTCCAATGGCAATCCGGTCCACCTTCTGAGAGAATTTGTTTTATTATCTAAAAACGTGCGATTGTGTGTGTGTGTGAGCGTGTGTGCGTGTTTGTGGGTGCAAAATGCATTTGATTCAAGAGCAAGTGGAAGTAGAACTAGTATTTTTTTTTATGGTTTTGTTTTACATATTTCAAAGCTTTTTTGTTTGTGACAATTTTCTGTATGTCGTCGGCTAATCGAATAAATTAGCTCAGATTACTGGAACGACTGGCCGGTTGACTGCCTTCATTTGTTTGCACATAACTTTTGCAGCAGCTTTTGCCATAATCCTAAGAAAATGATCTAAAGATGCCAGCAGCACAGCAGCAGCAGCAGCAGCAGCAGCGGGCTTTGTATGTGGCACAACAGTTGTTTATTGTTTAATTTTTATGGAACAGCGATAATCCCAGGGTGGTTATCGCTCCACTTTTGGTCTACGCCTTAATCAATTAGTTATCACAAATTCATTTGCCAAGTGCACATTGAACATCCATAACCAACAATTCAGCATGAGGTGACAAAATGATAATGGTAGTGTGTGGTGTCTTTGGACTTTCCACCCCTAACATCCTGGCTTATCCTGGTAATGTCACTTATCTTAGATTTTAGAGTTTATCCAGCAAGTCAAAGACAACACAAAAAAAGTTAAAAACACCACAAAAAGAGAACACAAAATAAAGCAGTTGAACCGCAAAAAACAGTAGCCAAAAAAACAAGCACACTTTAGTGTCTTTAGAAATTAGATTAGAACCTTAAAAGTTTGATCAATACTATTAACAATTAAGTTCAATTGGAGGAATTAGAGGAAATTACAGCAATTTCAATTGTACTCTACAAATTGTAATGACATAACAATAATTTTAAAAAACGAATGCAACAAAGTAAAATCATTTAATATGGTCATTTTAATGTTATTAAACACTTCAAACAATACAAAAATTGACCGGCTGTAATTCAAAATCAATGTTGTAATCCAGGTTCATTAAGTGTTTAAGTCAGTATGTGATAAGTCAAGTAAGTGGCCAATTAACCCCTAAGGTCAGAAGTGAACAGTCTTGAAGGTTCAATGAACGTTGTTCTACAGTCAAGGAACACAAAGTCGAGCACGGTATCAGTACACCTAGTTAAATAAAGATTTTGAATGAATTTCAATTAAAAATTTCACTTTCTCTTTCAACAATACTGGTTGAGTGACTTCCCAAGCTGGCCAATAGATGGCGCCACAACTATAAACACCAGCGACTATCGATTACTACTCGGCTCATCTTATCTCATCCCCAGGAGACTCAGTGTGTGTGTCGAACTCCCGCGCTGGCGCCCAGGCCAGCAGGCCTCGGGCTAAGCTCCCAACAAACAATGTTAAACTAATTAAGTTAAACAATAAATATAATAGTAATTTAAGTTAATTCAAATTTAATCCCTCTAAGTGGTGACCCCGACGTGATTTGTTGATTGCGAGCTGGCCCGAGGCTGCCAGGCCCAAGTTGCACACACTGACTACCACCCAGCATAGAAAGTTCGGAGCACTCCAAATTATGTGTCTAAAAAGAGTCGAGCTTAAGAGCGTTTTTGGAGTAAACACTAGCTGTTCCGTTTCCTTTCACTAAATTTGCTCGAATTCGATTTGGTTACCTGTTCCGGTCTTCTCAATTCGTAAATTTACTGATTGAATTCACTTTTGCCGTGAATTCAAAAGAAATCGATTTGTATATAAAGGCGTCAATTAATGGCTTAAAGTTAATTTTGTACCAATGTTTAGCGTCTTTAGATACTTTTTGCAATTTTACATTCCCTTAAAAATTATTTTAAATAAAAAAATAATAATTTTTATGAACAGCTCGATTTTGCCACTCCATCCAAATCGAATCACATATTTTGTTCAGTGTTCTGTTTCCTTGTTTATGAACCTATAATAAAAGCCCTTAAATGAAACGACTTTTAAACACCTTTTCAACTACTATCAACTTTTTTTTGATTGTTTTATTCCCAGTTGTTAATGAAGTGTAGTCAAAACAATTTGAAAACACTATTCAATCGTTCATACCGACAGCTAAAAAAATCGTTCGATTTTGTTTTCATTTGAAATCGAAATATGGAAAACCGAACAGCCTGATAGATTTGAGGGTTTTCGGAGCACATTTAGTGCTCTCTAAGCACGGGCTCATAAAAAGCACTTTTTTTGGAGCATTTTCGGAGATGAAGTAGGTAAGTAATTGAAAATGTTCTTTTCGTTGATTCTTTTGCTGCAAATAACGGGATAACATATCATAAAAAAAATAAAATCATTTCGTTTTTTCTCTTTTTAGCCATTTTGGACGCCCAAAACCCTCAGATTTGCTCTTTTTTTTTAATTAAATGTGCACTAATTCTAAAAAGTGCCTTTCAGGAGGCATTCAGTACCCCTTCAAGTGCCTAAAAAAGTGACTTTTATGAGTCTTTTTGTTCTTTTTGAGGTTTATCCTTAGTGAAAGCACTAAATCTTTCGAAAAGACTTAACTCAAACGTTCAATTCAGAAAACTCGCACATTAAATGCCACCGTTTTCATAGAAAAAACGCTCATTGCGGACTCTTTTTGGGCACATTATGACGGTAATGCTCTCCAAAAAGTGTCCGAAAGGTGTCAGAAAACGCACCTATTGCTTGCTGGGCACTGGAGATGAATAAACTTCGTGATAGTGTGACCAAAGCAGCCAGTGTAGCAAGTTGTATAGAGCCAGAGGTTTGACTCCGCGGTCTTTGAAGACAAAGAGACAAACGACCAGACTATCCTCGAAACGCTCTTTGATTGGCAGATAAGCTCTCAAACAAACGTGCCTGCGCCCACTGTCGATTCTGGTTCAGTCGTGTCTACCACGCACACGCCTGTGAAACTGATCGACAAAGTACTTATCTGAGGCAGCGACAAAGTCCTCATCTGAGGTAGCGACAAAGCCTTCAACGCGAAGCAAGAAAGTCCTTATCCGAGGCACATCGATTCTGGTTCAGTCGTGTATACTACGCGCACGTCCGTGAATCTGAATAGCAAAGTCTTCGCCTAAGGCACATCGAAGCTCTCCACGAGAGGTAACTTCCGCCTCAACAAAGGCATCTCGAAGCTCTTCACGAGAGGTAACTTCCACCTCCACTGAAGCAACACGAAGTCCTCGACCAGAGGCGACTTCAACCATCAACCTCGACTAGAGGCAATTTCATCATCGTCAACTCGAATCACTTTCATGCAATCATTTGGAATGTAATAATATTATTAAACATCTATATAAAAGTGAAAGTTTTTGTATGTTTGTCCCTTATGGGCGTCTAAGCCGCTGAACCGATCTTCACGAATTTTTCACAGTACGAGGTGTGTTCAAAAGGTATCGCGAATTTTGTGTTTTTTCAAAAATTATTTATTTATTCATGAATATCTATTTTGTTCCCTTCAAAGTAATCCCCATGAGATATTATACACTTGTGCCAACGGTTTTTCCAATCTTCGAAGCACTTCAAAAAATCATTTTTTTTATCTTGTTCAGCTCCTCCTTCGATGCCGTCTTTATCTCGTCAAGCGTAGCGTAACGTCGTCCTTTCATGGGCCTCTTCAGTTTAGAGAACAAGAAAAAAGTCACAGGGGGCCAGATCTGGGAATACAGTGGCTGCGGCATCATTAGTGTGTTGTTTTTGGCCAAAAGTCGCGCACAAGCAACGATGTGTGAGCAGGGGCGTTATCGTGGTGCAAAAGCCAATTTTTGTTCTTCCACAAATCCGGGCGTTTCTGGCGGATTGCTTCGCGCAAATTGCGCATAACTTGCAGGTAATATTCCTTATTGACCGTTCTTCCCTGTGGCAAGAACTCATGATGCACCACGCCCCTGCAATCGAAGAAAACTGTCAGCAAAACTTTCACATTCGACCGAACTTGGCGCGCTTTTTTCGGTCTTGGTTCGTGCGGCAGCTTCCATTGAGATGATTGAGCTTTGGTTTCCACGTCATAACCATAAACCCACGATTCGTCACCAGTTATGACCCTCTGGAGCAAATTTGGGTCGTCGCGGACAGAGTTTAACATCTCATTAGCAATGTTCATGCGATGCTGTTTTTGTTCGCAATTGAGCAATTTTGGTACGAATTTCGCGGCGACCCGTCTCATGCCCAAATCATTGATAAAAATCGAATGGCACGAGCCAATCGATATGTTTAGGTCCTCAGCAACTTCTCTAACGGTGATTCGACGATTGGCCAATACCATTTTCTCCACTTCATTAATTTTTTCGTCTGTTGTTGAAGTGCTCGGGCGTCCGGCACGCTCTTCGTCGTTCACATCTTCTCGGCCTTCTGAGAACATTTTGTACCACCGATAAACGTTGCTTCGGTCCAAGGTAGCTTCTCCGTATGCCACAGTCAACATTCGGAATGCATCCGCGCACTTAATTTCGTTTTTCACACAAAATTTGATACAGGTTCTTTGATCCATTTTTTTGAATAGGTAAAAATCGAAGACGATCCAAAACACGTGCAAGCGAAGCAGCTGTCAACAATTAAGTGAACATTCAAAATGGCCGAGCTTGTCGGCATAAGTGAGAGACATGAGTACCAACATAACGCCACAAAAAAAATCGAAATTCGAATATACGTAACCCGCGAAAATTCAAAATTCGCGATACTTTTTGAACTCACCTCGTATTGGTTGAATTTACTGTGGGGAACAGTAAAAGTACTGTAAAAGTGACGTAAAACATAAAGACTACGGTAGCACAGTAGACCAACCAACCAAAACTACAGTTGATTTTTATAGTAAATCTTACCATTGTTTAGAGCAGTGATGCCCAGCCGTATGCTCTTTGGTTGCGTTTTGTTTTTGTAATTGCACCGAAGATAGAAAATTAATGGTCGTATATATGCAGGGCGCGAGGCATTCAAAACGACACACATGCAAACGATTTCGTGTGTGTGCTTCGCATAGCAAAGCAAACTGACCAACAACAATGTATTGGTGCTTTTCTTTGTGAGTATTGGAGAGTGCTCTGCCGTATGCTACTTTTGGGGCATGTCTGGCTTAGAGTAAATTCTTATGTGTACCACAGCACCAGCACAAGCACCACACGTAGCTGTACTAAATCTGTAAAATTTCTAAATTGACAATATTCTGGTAGAATTACCACAAAATTGTTAACTTTTTAATTTTATATGTGACTGAAAATGTTTACTTACTTTTGACTTTAGAAGGATTCGATCTCGGGGCCCTTAAAAAATAAAAACGTCTCAACCAGTTGAGTCATCTCACACGCTGGTGGCGACGCGTCTGAGACTCTACTTGTATTGAATTGAATATAAACAAATAATTTTTTGCACTTCGGGGCTCTGAAGCCCCTCCAAATGTCCCTCTCAGTTCCCCAAATCTTATTCGTCCAGGTGAGAGAGGAAATCAAAGAAGTGGCGATACGTAAGACCCATGCATCAACAAACGATGAAGTTCCTCCCAAACAATTAATATCTAACAAATTCCATGAACTGAAGTAACTTCTGCAAAATGTTCGAATAAATTCTTTAAAAAATGTTTGAAACAAGGTTTATTTTATTGGTTAGAACACATTTAGTTAATAATTTCCCCCTCTCTTAGACCTGCAAAGTGGAAAAGAATGAGACGACAGCACTATCCGTGGGCAGGCACTGACCAAATGCTTCAATCAGCAGCGGTTCGGCGGCAACGGTGGCCATGAAATCCTCCAGTGAGACCTGCCAATTAGGTACAATAAATCAGTTTCCTTTCCCTTATTTTCCTGTTTTTTTTTTTTACCCACCTTCCCATCCTTATCCAGATCAAATTTCTTCAATACAATTTCTACCAGATCTTTGACACCCTCATCGGGATCTTCATCCTGTGGCTGTTTGATCAGACAATTTCGCAATAGAGTGAACATCTCGTCCTTGGTTATAAAGCCATCGGTGTTTAAGTCATAGACACGGAAACAAAATGCAGCACGCTCAGCGGCTGTGCCACGCAAAAAGGTGGACAGACCGATGAGCCAGCCCTCCAGGCGCAAGGGTAGACCCTCATGGGCCTTGTCCCAGCTGCAGAAGATGCGCTCCATGAGAATCTCTTCGGTGACAATGTCAAAGGTGCTGTGCAACAGTTCACGGAAGACAATGCGATCGATGCCCTGGGAATATGAGAGTAGTTACATTGGTTAATGCCTGGGATGGTATGCCATTCCTTACCTCTACAGCTGCATGGGGCTTGGCTATGGCCGCACTGGAGGAGCTGGAGGCCAAAGTCTTGGCCGCATACTGACAATTGGACACCAGCTTACGATAGATGCGGCACAAGGCATCCAGTTCATCCCTGCCAAAAGAGTAGTTAGTGAAAGAAGAGCAGTTAAACAGTTGACCCCTCCCCCCCCCACTCACTTGGTGAAACGCGTCTTCTTGCGCAGATTGTCCAGCAGCTTGGGATTTATTTTCCCGCTCAGCTCTTCCATTTTCCGTTGCCGCTGTTGCCGTTTGTTCTGCAGGGCAGCCGCCGCGGCCTTCGACTGGTTGCTCGAGTTACGTTTGCCGCTGGCAAGGAATACGGAAACCGTTTTCAGTATGGTCTTGTTCGCATGTAGCGTGGATCTGCCAACGCTGCCGGCTGTTGCTGTTGCTGTGGCTGCCGATGCAGTCGTTGGGCCGCCGCCGCCGCCGCCACCAGTTCCTCCGCCTGCTCCATTGTCGCGATTGGGTGTCGGTGTTGGCGAACGACCCTTGCTGGCGCCCGCCTTGCCTGTAAACAATTTAACAATGTACCTCAACATACACAGACAGGCAGTCAGGCAGGCATATGTATATATCCCATATGTGTGTGGGGGAGGACAAGGAGTTGGAGAAGTACTTTATGTGTCAAAGTCGACACGCTCAGTGGGGGCAGCCGTTAGAACCGTTAGAACAAAGGCGTGCAAACAAAAGGCCAATATGCAAATGGGCCCCAAAATGGGTAATATGGCTCGCATTTTGGCCATAAATTGTTTCTGCCAAGCGATTGCAATTCAAATGCACTGAGAGAAATTCAATTAAGTCAAATTATTCATATTTTCTCTAGCGTTTTGCCTCCCCACACAGAAAACCAAATTAGCTACACGCCGCGTGTAGAAACTTCAATCCTAAACAAAAGGTAGTTCGCTCGCATAATGTAGAAAACAGAAAGTGAAGAGTGGCATGTAGAAAAACTACATGCTTCATGTAGAAATGAAAAAAGTAAACGTGGACAAAGGCAAACGCTTCATGACATGAGAAAATCAGCTTATTTACAAATAAGTTTAACATTTATCATACAGCAATCTGATACCACACGAATGCTTTAGGTTTTCTACATTTGGGTTTGGATATTGAAAACCTACATGCACGTGTGGAAAATTGTAGCTCAAAATCATGACTGAATAGTTATATTTTTCATTTGGAAAACTGTTCTTTACACCTGACATGTAGGTTTTCTAGATAAACGTTAAGGATTTCCAATTCTACATATAGAAATTCTACACGCAGCGTGTTGTTGATTCTAGTCGCTCATCATCGCTTGTCGCTTCCTTTATAACGTTGATTTGCGGTAATGCCGCGGGAGTGCTTGATACTCGCATGGGCTAAGATGCCGGCATATGTGTTTAAAGCAGTGGTGCCAAAATGCCAAAAGCCTATCCCATGGGATAGAAACTCATAGTTCTGCCGGCTTCGCAGCCGAGACACGGAAATAGAGAGAGAATACGTGTGTTTTCTCTCAAGTTTCTTTTTGTTCTCTCACGAGGCATTTGTTCGATTGCTTGTTGCTTGTTGTTGTGACATTTACTTCGTGTTTTTCTGCTACGCACACAAGCTCAATGCTTGATTGTGAGTTTCGGCACCACTGGCTTAAAGGTGAGTGAGCTGTGAGTTCGAGTTCCACACAAGGTAAGTGAAAACAAGTAAGAAATTCGGTCAACCCCAACTACAATATACTTTGTACCTCCCAAAGTTTCTGTTAAGGTATGTAAAGTGCTGCCCATCGTCGTGTGGCCGGCGATGCCCAGCAGAATTGTTTATTTTTCTTATAACTCGACAATCGTTCATTCAATCTTTACTAACCCTTTGGCCGATCGATAAAGAATCCCAATTACTAAGTTTGTTCAGAAGCTACGATCCTTCTATCTATAAGACTCCCGAAGATATGACTTTTTCTAATTTGAGAGAGTCAGGCACACAAGCGCAAGCAGGGAAGAGATGTTCCGAGGCGTAACCTTGCGCTCAATAGCTGAGCGGCTAAGAGCAATATCCCTACACAAGGCACTGGACTCGTGGATACACAACCTGCTGAGCTGCAGAAGAGTACAAGCCGAGTGGGGTACCACAAGCATGACGAAAGAGGCTCACGGTGGCATGCCTCAAGGCGAAGTACCGTCACCTTTTTTATGGAACATTGTGGTTAACGAACTACTACTAAAATTCCACAGGAAGGCACCCAAGATAACCGCATATGCCGACGACATAAACATAATTATCGTGGGAAAATGTCCATCGACTCTCAGCTCAATCATGGACACCTTACTCAAAGAGGTACTAAAACGGGCCAAAGAAGCCGGACTTAATATCAATGCAGAGAAGACGGACCTCATTTTCTTTACAAGAGGTACAAGGTACCGCATTGGACTCCACCAAAGATAAATGAAATACCACTAATGCCAAAGAATAACGTTAAATACCTCGGAGTAGTTATCGTCAGTAAACTGTCGTGGAAGCCTACACCCAGAGAAATAATCCGTTCTTAATGTACCGAAAACGTGTCTTTTCGTTCTCAATGGTAGGGTAATACCGTTTTTTCTTGAACTGAGAACGACGGTCTTAATAAAAGAACGATTTTTTAGAGACCGATTTTCTGATTTTAAGAACGCTCTGTTCTTGCTTTAAGAACGAATGGGGACTGTTCTCGTAAGTCCAGAAAAAAACTAAATTTTAAAACACACATTTTTTTATTTTTGGTGTATGTATTTTACTCTAGTGGTGGAGAGGATGAGAGGAGGAGCAGAAGAAACACAGCGGCCATATTGGCTCAATTTTATTAAATCATAAAAATTTCTGTTTCACTTTACCTTGTCTGGGGACTAGAGCTCGGGACCCCGGCAACTGAAAAGACGGAAGTATGCACTCGACCACGGTCATCTCGCGATTCAGTGGTAAATAAGCATTTTGGCAACGGTCAATCAGCATGCCTTGTAGCCTAGTGGGTAGGATATTATTTTCGAGCGCCGTGGGTTCAAATCCCCGTGTGGTATTTTTTTTTTATTTGAGATGTTTGAACATTTTCTATATTTTTTAAAATGCTGCGTGGTCCGAAAATCCTATATTCCATTTCATTTCACTTTATCTTTTATAAACGGAAAATAAGAACCAAACCATGACCAAATGTTCATGATTTTAGAACGACATTTTGTTTTCTGTTTAGTTTAACTGATTAATATTTTTATTTAGATACTCAAACTATATCCTTAGCCATGTTTTTGGTAATAATATAACATAGTTCATCACAAACTTTAAATATATTTTGTTGTTAGCGATCATCATCATGTCGGACTCGTCGGTCATTTTTTAAGACCCAAACTGAGAACGGGTTTTCTTAATTTGTTCGTCGATCTAGAACGTTTGGTATACTTTTAAGAATGTGGTCTTGTTTTAAGAACGGAAAAATCAAGAACGGATTGGGTGTAAAAGTAAGAAAATGGGGCTGCCTTTCAGAACGCCATTTTTTTCTGAGTGTAATGTGGAAGAAAGAGTGGAAAAGGCGACCAATGCACTCTAAGCATCACAGAAGATGCTGAGCAGCACTTGGGGCCTATCACCAAGTCTGATGCACTGGCTCTTCATCTCAGTAATACAACCGATACTACTGCACGGTATACTGGTATGGTGGCAAGCCACAGAGAAATTCTCATACTTAAAGGTCCACTCCAACCAAAGCACTAGAACACATCCTAGTTGTCAACCATCTGGACATCCAAGCACGCCTTATCACCCAAAAGACTGCCCAACGTCTATGCGCGCACCATGCAGGCACCATGGCGTTACAAAGCCAAGGACCCAGCATAGTTGGGCGAGAGATCATACCTGATTTCCAATTTGGCTTCCGACTGAGCCATGGAACTCCCGACCAATTACAACGAGTGGTCAACTACATCCTTGAAGGGTATGACGGAAAAGAGTACGTAGTGGCAGCTTACCTTGATATCCAGCAGGCCTTCGATAGAGTGTGGCACGCAGGTCTGCTCTCGAAGATCAAGAAACTTCTTCCGCCCCAACTGTACCTGCTAATCAAGAGCTTCCTGACGGACAGAGCTTTTGAGGTAGCACAGGACGGAGCGACATTCCAAACAAGAACCATTCGGGCTGGTGTACCGCAGGTTAGCGTATTGGGTCCTACGCTATACTCCCTATTCACTCACGATATGCCCAGAGCCTGTAGCGTTTCGCTTGAAAACCTCGAAGATCTTCTAATCGCAACATTTGCTGACGACACGGCCATACTTGCCCGCAACAAATGCATATACTCAGCCACAGATGCCCTTCAAGAGTACTTGAATAGGTTTAGCAACTGGGCCGCTAGATGGAACATTGCCATAAACACGGACAAGTGTGCTTCGGTGACTTATTCCACCCGTCGTGACACCTGCCCGGGAGTATTCTTGCACGGTACCTTGGGCTGACACTGGACAGAAGACTGACCTTTGGACAACGTGTCACGACAATAGCTCAGGCAGTGGCTGCCATAGCACGGCGCATGGTGTGGCTCCTGAACTCCAACAACAAGCTGTCACTCAAGAACAAATTCCTAATCTACAAGGCTATTCTGGCTCCGGTATGGAGATATGGCCTACAAATTTATGGAATCGCGGCGAAGTCTCACCTGAGTAAGATTAGAGTGGTCCAGGCGAAAATCCTTAGACACATTACGGGAGCTGAATGGTACCTGAGAACCAGGGATATTGAAAAGGACTTTGGAGTTCCCATGGTTGGAAATGTTATCAACAAGCAGTCCGCCATTTACCCTGACAAGCTGTCTCACCACCCCAAGAAACTGGCTAAAACTTGTTAAGAAGTCAGAGAATCCAAGGTGTACGTCAAAGGAGAAGGTTAAAGAGAGTCTTACAAAAGGACCTGAACTTACGGCGACTCTAGCAGGAGCTAAAACCCAATATCACACTAGCATAAGCGGCCAAAAAAGGGTAGCAGAAGGCTAGTTACTAAAGGATACTTTACCAATAAGAAAGATAGAAAATGGAAAAAAACAAACAAGTTCATTTTGATTCATTTGCATTCATTTTCTATAATTTGCATTCATTTGCATTCATTTTCCTTAATTCCTTTCACTTCCCTCACTCATTCAATTTCTTTCAGTGAACAATTTGATTTTGTGTTCATTTCTTTCTTTCCCCTTTCTGCACTCCTGTACCCTCTTCCTCTCTGTCTCTCTACCAACCCATCATTTAACATTGTTTGTATTGTAAGGCTGCTTTTTCACTGCTTTTTCAATGCTTTTTGTATCATCTTTGCCCATTACCTCCCACCGTGGAGTGGAGCATTCAAAGTGCCTCCCACTAAGCCTTGTCATATAATTTTATTAGCATTTCCATTTGTATGTTCCATGCGTGTCACTGTCGGGCGCTCAAAAGTATGCAATGTCTGATGTTGTAATTCGTATAATTTGTTGATTTTCAACTATTTACCCGGTTGCCCGGTAGCCATCGTATCATTAGATGCATATCGAATTGGGGGGAGGAGCATGGGAGCTGGAAGTGTTCGTGGCGTCCGACCCACCAATGACAGGAGAGGTCAGAGAGACAAGGTAACATTAGCAATGTGTGCTTTAGTGCTCATGTTCTTGGCTGTCAAAACAGTCAGACAATGACTCTGGACAGTTTACCGACCCGACAACATGAACAACTAACTCTCTGGCATTTTGCACTGTCTCCGGTTAGTCTTTGATTGCAGTTGGACAAGATTCCACCTTCTTAAGCGAGTCGGAGGAGTTAAGAATAATTCATTAATTGACGAGAGCAGATGCCATATCGTAAGTGGGTTAATTCCCAAATGGGACTGCGTTACGACAAATATAATAGACTTACTTGAAGAAATAAAAACCAAATGTGATATAATCCACCACCAAGAAAATGGGTTAGGAGCTGCTTTATATTGTGGAAGTGTTTGCGCCACCCTTTAGTTAAAAAAATTTATTTTTAAACGTTACCAATTCAGTTTACTTTTGAATGTACTGAACCAAATCTAAAAACGGTACGGTTCGGTTTATTTCATCGACGAGTTTTAAAATTGTTAAACGGGAGGATTTGACCATTTTAGAAAAAACCCCCCCCATAAAATTTAAACAAATTTTTTTTATGGGTGGGTAGAATTAAATTTAATAAAGAAGTCAAAGTGAACCAAAGTGATTTTATCCACAAAAAAAAAGCAATCTCAGGAAAAAGCAAAACAATTTTTTCCTGAATATCCGGCTCGAAGGATCTGAGATTCTTCCCCTGCTTGCGTATTTTATCTATAGCTACATTTATATTGAGATTCGAAGCTTAATTTCACATAAATGTGCTAAAAGTAAAATATAAATCTAAGTATTCTAATGACTGCTTGGGTTGAATTTCCGTATAAAACAATTCGAAGATTTGTTATATAAATTTTATGTTTTTCATTAGCTCTTCCAGAGATTGAACATGTCCGATCCTGGCTATGCTTTTCTGTTTAGACATACAAACAAACGTAAGTACATGTACAAAATCAGTACATTTTATGTGCAATTTGAAATAAATATGCACAATATTCACACATGCATAAAAAGCCGCCAGTTCACACACAAATGAACATTAATTTGCGGAAGTCAAAGGAAGTTTTAGGTTTGCATTTTAGCCAAGCATCTCTACGCTTTGCCTTCAAATGCGCCTTTATGTTTGTTGCTACCGGTCTTTATAGTTTTGTTACATAATTTGCCCTTTGATTTTTGTGCATCCACTCTTATAAAACAAGAAAGAAGTCGGGTCAAGCCCGACTATAACATACTCTATACCTGTGAAGTGCTGACCATCACCGTTGCGACCGGTGCTTCCAACCGAAAATCGCCAAAAAAAAAATATACGATATCCGATATATCGCCTCGGAAAAATATTCGATAACGATATATCGTATTTTTTGACAAAAATATCGATATTATTTTCGACATCCCTAGTTTGTAATTTTGTTACTATAATAAATGTTGCTATTTTTATATTGGACTCAGTAATTACAAGCTTTTCTTTAACGACCTATGTACTTCTGATGTTTTCATAAATTTATGTATCAAAGTATGTTTGAAAACATTAGGAACATATTATTTATGAATCAGAAAGTTATATTGATAAACATAAGATAAGTAAGCTGCATAAAATTAATAAATGGGCGCATTCAGCACATAAATCCGATTTACGATTTGTGATTTATGATTGCCGATTTAACCTGCTGAATGAAGTGATTGCCGATTGCGATTGGTAAATTTAACAATCATAATTGTCGAAAAGCTATCGAACAATATGTATGATTGGTAACCGATTACTGGGTCAACCTAAATTTTTGCAATCATTCACATAATATTGTCTATTTATTGTCCGTAAATATTGAAGTTTACTTGGGTAAAGGTTGTTTTTTGTTAAAAACCAAAAAAGCCATAGAATATCAATCAATGCCATTCAGCAGAGAGTTATCGGCAATCGTAAATCGGATTTATCTGCTGAATGCGCCCAATGTTTTTGGTTATTCGGTTACCTTTCTGTGGAAAAGCCCATACTACAGTCGGGCTTGGCCGAAATCATTTGTTATTTTAGCTTGGAAGTAACGCAGAGAGGCAGAGAACAGATAGTTTTAAAGCTTGCTCGTTAATTGTGCTCAAGACCAGTGTAAAACGAGCGAGGTAAGGCGTCCTCAGCAAAGTACTCAAAGCTCCCCCTCCTATTTTGTTATCGAGCTTAGATCCATCCGTGAAGATATTAATGGCATTAGTTCTGCTATGTGGTAAGTTCTCCCAGTCGTGTCGTGACGTCATAAAGTTTCTGGAATGACGTCGTTGGTATACAGTAATTGGTAATGGCTGGAGTCGCGGTTTGATGGTCGAGTATGGTTGAGTGTCCCGAGTTGCCCGCGTTCCAGGCTTCAGGCTCTCTTTATCTCAGGGCTGTGATGCTCGCTATCTGTTTAGACATTAAGTCTAAAGGAAGAAGATGAAATATGGTGTTAAGCGCCTCCGTTGGGGTGGTTCGGAGGGCGCCGCTCATGCATAGTTCAGCACTTCTCTGTACTTTGTGTAAGGTGTTCAGGACTGATTGTTTTCCGAGTTCTGGCCACCATACTAAAACTCTATAGAGCAGTATGGGACATTTTTGCCTTTTGCGGTCTGCTCAAAAGCAAAACCGAAAAAAATCCATGCACGCTTGCTCTCGCTCTGAGCAGAACACTTCGTTTCTCTTTGTTTTTGTTTTCAGTTGACTGTTCTCAGTTGAGCGTTGGTTGTTTTGTTCTTTCAATAACAATTTATAGAAAGCGATCCGACTGAGCGCTAGCACATTAAGAGTCAGTAGATGAGCAAAAAGCCGAAAGACTCACCTCAAAGGGTCTTTTTTTTATTTATTTGTTTAGTGTGTGTGGCTTGTGTGAGTCGCAAGCCCAAACAGACACCTTACTCACACACACACACAAAACGCAAATGACGTTTCGTATCTTTCTTTCGCTCAAAAATGCGTTCGATCGTGCTAAACGTCAATTTTTTTTAATCAACGTAGCAGAGGCGATGGAAATGTTTCTCTCTTTGTTTCTAAACAAATGTATTGTTGTTTTTTCGTTTAAGCACTATCTTTTCGTTTCTTCATATTATTTTTTTCTTAGTTTCAGCTTCGGAGCGTTCGTTAAACGTTTTTGGCCCGCTCTGCACCTCTGCCCGGTTGCTACGTGTAAACGGTTCATCTCTGACTTTTTGCTAAAAGGGTCCGTAAATAACTGTTATTTTTGGACAACGAAAAACGGTCAATTGTTATTTGCTAGCTCTGGTATGGGACGTACAAGGGCTGGGTATAACCAATGAACAATTGCTGGGGAAAACCCCCATTACATGAAAAGAGGGCAACATATGCCTTCTTTACTCGTTCTGAGATATTGTCATGGCAGAGTAGTTTCCTTCTAAGGCCCAGTTGCTTGGCATTGTTTTTGAAATTCAGACTTATATTGTTTAGTCTAGGAGGGATAAGATGTGGAACTTTGTATTTCCGTGTGAAGAGGACTAGTTCCGTCTTTTAGGTCTTACACCCAAGCCGCAATAAGACGCCCACTCAGAAAGTGTTGCCAATGCGCTCTACATAAGGTCGCATAAGGTTTTGTGGAAAGGTTCCACATTTGAAAATGGCAATGTCATCCGCGTAAGCCACCACCATATGTCCCTCCGCCTCCATGAGCCGTAGCAGTAGACTTATTAACATAGATAAAGATTTGGTAATAATTAAAAAAATTAAAAAAAAAAAAAAAGTGGGGGTTTTTGGTTGGAAAAAAAAAAAAACAATATTCCCTTTATAGAGAATTTTAGTATATAAAAGTTTGGAAACAGATTTGCAGCTACTTTCAGACTACTTTTCTTTTATAGGCTCTGAGATCAAAGTGTTATATCCCTATTACCCTCTATAAAAGTAGCAAAAACTTGTCTCTTAATGGCCAACAACTTGAGTAACATTTTATTATTTATTATCATTTTATGAATTGTTCGAATTGTTTGATTTCCCTTCAACTTTTAACAAAACTTTTATGCCAACATTTGCACACAACTAACTTTCTCTTGAGGAGGTGGAAGTTTAACTTGTGTACAAGTGGAAAAGGTATTTGGCCTGCGCTCAAAAGTAGGCCATTAAAAATTCAACAAATTTCAAAGGTCTCAAACACAGGACACACACACACACACACACCACACACACTTGTGTTTATTTTTTTTATAGATCTTAAAAACTTGATACCCATAACTATGGCTGTTCCACGTTCGTCCACAACAACAACAATGGCACACAAAATACGACGGGCAACTCCCTTCAAGTAATCAACAAACTGGCAGGTTCCAAGCAGTTTCCAAGGCGAAGACATTCAGCCAGATGGTGTGTGTTGACAATCCCCAGACATTGTCAGTTGGCCTGGGTAAGGTAAGGGTAAGATTTATTGACAAAACAAACAGCAAAATTTCCATTTTACTTTCTTCAGTTTATTTTCTTTTGTTTTTTATTGCATTTTCATGTTGTTGTTCTGTTTGTGGTTTACTGTTAGATTTTGGTTTTGTTTTTTTTTTTTTTAACAATATCTAAGTTTATGTTTTTAAATTTAATTATTCTGCTTCCTGTGTGTGTATGTGTTGGGTCTATATATATATAAAATTCATGTTAATTCAATTGATAAACACTTTTTTTTTTGTTCTTTTTTTCTGTTTTGTTTAACTTAAGCGTAAAATATGGTTTAGTTGTTAGTACAAGTACAATACACAATGCTTTAAAAGTTAAATGTTAATTTACGTTTTTGATTCGTTTTTTTTTTTGTAAACCCTCAAGCGGTGATGGGGGCCGGGTGGAAGGATGGAAGGAAGGAGGGAAGGGAGGGGATGGAAAGCAGCTTCAGGAAAAACCACATTTCTTGCTGTACACGAGTTTTTTTTTTTATTTATTGATTGGTTAACTAGAATTACACAACTCTAATGATTTATTAATTGTATTTTATTATAAATTTATTATAAATGTATGATTCTGTTCCATCGAAGCGACTTTTTGTTTAAACACACAAAAAAATTAAAAAATAAAATGTATATAACAAACTAAATACAACATGAAAAATCCTGGACACAACTTAGTTAAGACAATTGTTCATATACATATTAATGTTCTTGTTGATTTGACAGACTTTATTTGTGGCTTTTCTTTAATTAATTATTAATAAGTTAGACATAAGAATTATTGCATTTGTTTCTCACACTCAATAAAAATCCTACTTTTTAAAAATTACATAAAAACCGTACATAATAATATTAATTAACAAGAAAAAGAACTGCAACGTTTTTTGTTTTTTTTTTTAAGGTTTTACATGATTTTTTTTTTTGCGTTTTGTTTTTTGTTTTGGATTTGTCTTGTTTTTGTTTCTGGGCAGGGGGTTAAGCTGCTAAGTCGAAGGGGGGAAGGGGAAGAGAGGCAAACTGATTCGACTGACAAGGGTGTTTTTTTTTTTTTTAGGTGACCCAGGGAGGAGGTTTGGGGAAAGTGATAAGAACGACAATTGTGGGAAGATTTGAAAGGCAAAAAGTGAATAAAATTTCATCTGAGATGTCTTTTTGGAGTTCCAAATGGTGACCGAATACATTCACTGAAGGGTTAGGGCCCTTAACCTACTTAAATTTCAACACAATTTCATCTAGGGTTACTTTGTTGCATGTAGAATCACTCATACTTTCATCTAGAGTCGCTTTTCTGAAACAAACTAGTGACCCGGCATAAAATTAGAGCTCATTGATGATTGATTTTTATTACGACTCCTAGTTCAAGCTATCCATTACATGCAGTCCTTTTTTGGTGACCTAAATGAAAAACATTCAAATACAATCACTGAAGGGTTGGGGCCCTTAACCTACTTAAATTTCAACTCAATTTCATCTAGGGTCACTTTTTTGCATGTAGAATCATTCATACTTTCATCTAGAGTCGCTTTTCTGAAACAAACTAGTGACCCGGCATAAAATTAGAGCTCATTGATGATTGATTTTTTATTTAGCGACTTCCTAGTGTCTAAGCTATCACAATTACATGCAGAGTCACTTTTTTTGGTTACCTAAATTGAAATAAGAGCAAATTCAAATACAATCACTGAAGGGATAGGGCCCTTAACCTACTTAAATTTCAACTCAATTTCATCTAGGGTCACTTTTTGCATGTAGAATCACTCATACTTTCATCTGAGGGTCACTTTTCTGAAACAAACTAGTGACCCTGCATAAACTTGCAGCTCATTGGTGTTTAATTTCTATTTAGCGACTTCCTAGTGTCTAAGCTATCACAATTACATCCAGGGTCACTTTTTTTGATGACCTAGTTTGAAATAAGAGCCATTCTAAATACAGTAACTACGGGAAAGAGCAGTTAATCTACTTTATTTTAAACACAATTCCATCTAAGGTTACTTTTCTGCACATAGAATCACTGATACTTTAATCCAGGGTCACTTTTACATATGAAACTAAAATTACAGTTCACTGACAACATAGATCTGATTGATGTCGCCCTAAGTCCTTTATATTGCTATTTTGTGTCTTTCTAGTTGTTAATCTACCACAATTACATCCAAGTTCACTTTTTTGAGTACAACTGGTGACTTTTCTAAAACAAACTAGTGACCAGAAATGAAATTAGAACTCATTGGCATTGTATACGTGATTGATTTCTATTCAGTGTCTTCTTAGTTGTTACTCTACCACAATTACATCCAGGGTCACTATTTTTTGTTGACCTACAATGAATTTACAGCAATTTCCTATACAATGACTGCGGGAAAGAGCAATTAATCTACTTTAAATGAATTACAATTCCATCGAGGGTCACTTTTCTGCACATACAATCACTAATACTTTCATCCAGGGTCACTTTTACATACAACTGACAACATAAATCTGATTGATGTAGACCAAAGTCCATTATATTGCTATTTAGTTTCTATCTGGTTGTTAAGTGTCTTCTTAGTCGTAACTCTACCACAATAACATTTAGGGTCAATTTTTGTTGGTGACCTAGAATGAAATTAGAGTCATTCTAAATACAATCACTGCGGGAAAGAGCACTTAAAATACTTTATTTTAAGCACAAATTCCTCTAATGTTACTCTTCAGCACTTAGAATCACTGATACTTTCATCCAGGTTCACTTTTACATATCAATTTACTGACTGGGTATAAAATTAAACCTAGATCTCATAATTGTAGCCCTAAATCAACTTTAGTTGTTAATCTACCACAATTATATCAAAAATCACTATTTTGAGTACAACTAGGGAAGAAGTATGAAACTAGTACAATTCTAAATACAATCACTGGTAGAGAACTCCAACTACTTAAATTTTAACTTAATTTCATCAATGGTCACTTTTCTGTACAAATAGATACTTTCATCCAGGATCACTGTTCATATCAAACTAGTGACCGGGAATCAAATTAAAGCTTATTGACAATCTAGATCGGATTGTTGTAGCCCTAAATCCTCTTTATTTTCTATTGGATGTACCACAATTACATACTAGATCACTTCAAGTATGAAACTAGAGCAATTCTATATACAATCACTGAAGGGTAGAGCACTTAAGCTACTTTACAAGGGTATCGTGGGTAAAGTATCAGTGATTCTACATGCAGAAAAGTGGCATGTAGAATCACAGATACTTTTATCTAGGGTCACTTTTCTGCATCAAACTAGTGACCAAGACTAAAACTAGAGCTTATTTTCATTACAGATCTTCCCACACGACAATTTCTCGTATGTTTCCGGACCTACGAGAATTACGTAAGTTTCTCTAAAAATCGAAGTCCGCTTTTTGTTAGAGATGCAGGTTTTAAACGGACATCAGTTATTAGTTTCTCTTAAATTTTCTTTAAAGATGCGGATTCCAAACGGAAAAGATTCAGTTTTCGATCCGTTTTTGAACCGTTTTTGCTATCGAGAAAGGGTCGAGAACTTACGTTTTGCTGCCACAAACTGAGCGACAGGTAACGAAACACGTTCTCGATAGTTTAGTAAGAGAAAATTTCTAGAAAATGTCGAAAACGGATCCGTTCTCGAGGTCGATTGTCGGTTGGGTTAGTGAAATCCACTTCACTCCTATCTTATGTCTTCCTAGTTGTTAAGATTGCACAATTACATCTGGGGTCACATTTTTTCACCAGACAAACATATTAGAGTAAATTCTAAATACAATCACTTATGGATAGATCCATTAATCTACCTTCATTGAAGAACAATTTCCTCAAGGGTCACTTTTCTGCTCATAGAATCACTGATACTTTCATCTAGGGTCACTATTTCAAATCAAACCAGTGACCAGGACTTCAATCTGATTGATATTGTCGAAAATCCACTTTACTTCTATTTTAAGTCTTCCTAGTTGTAAAGCTAGCACAATTACATCTGGGGTCACTTTTGAGACTAACGACGAAATTGGAACAAATTCCTATATACAATCACATTAATCTACATTTATGGAAGAACAATTTCCTCTATGGTCACTTTTCTGCACATAGAATCATTGACGCTTATACCAGGTTTAGCAAAGTGCTAAGTTTAAAAGTAATGTTTGACCCGAAATGTCAATCTTTGAGTCTTAGATCCGTTTTCACATCTTCTAAATAGCCCAATCTGTCACATAAACTTACAAAGAAACAGAGTAAATTCTAAATTTATCTGTCATATACATAGCAGTCATCTAGAAGATGTGAAATCGGGCTTTATAAGAGTAAATCTAATACATTTTTCTGGCTTAAACACTTTAAATCTTTTTCAGTTATTGCACTATTTCACCTTGAATTACTTTTGGCTTAAATAAAATAAAGTTTCGTCTCACTTTTAGAAGAAAAAAAATTGGTAAAAACAAAGTTATTAGAATTGATTTAAATTGAATTTTAATTGCACAAATTTCCTAAATCTTATACTCTAAGTCGAAAGTGACCACCTGACAACTCATAATTTCGTCTGGGGTCACTTTCAGAAAATCTATTAAGGTATTCACGACCCCCAGTTGAGCTGCGGAATTGTTGAATGGAGGAATTTTTAATTTTTTACAAGTCGAAATCAATTACAATTGGGTTCTAATTTTGTACAACCTAGCATAATAATGAATTTTTTTACACAAAAGTTTTAATAGATAGGGAAGTAAATCTACTCTTTTTTTCTGGTCACTTTTAAAAACTTTTTGAAGTTCCTACTCTTCAGTGCGGCTCAGTACTGAATCATAGCTGAACCAGCCATAAAATGGAAGGGTTGGTACTGAATTCAGGAGATCCCTTATATAAGTTTCAGCCATGAATCTTAACTCATACTACGTTTCACGATTTCTTCCATTTGCAAAATCAAATTTGTTCCTGTTTACGCAGCTTTGGCAAATTCACAAAATGACCAGCGCACATAAGAGAAAACAAAAGATCTGGCAACACCAATGCAACCTTACATTACATGAATTGACGGTGAATTCAAAGTCAACTTTCGTGTGCAAGTCGAATTCATGAAATGGTGTTTATGCACGCACTTTCAGACCCATTTCATATAATGATTTTGCAAAATGAGCATAGCATAAACGTAATAACACATGTTCTGAATTGAATTCATGGGTAAGTATTATGGGAAGTACTGAATCATGCCTAAAATCAGGCATGAATTCAGAAATTCAGTACTGAAACGTAGAACTGCAATATTAGGTCACTTTTTGCTTTGATTTTACTCTAATTTTGTCACCTGGCTACGTAGAACCTTCTCTTGAAATGATGCTTCTCTTTAGAAGTGTACTTAAGGCAAATCTATATATGATTTGTTGCTAAATTTAAGCTTAATTTCATTCTAGGCCACTTTTTGAATATTTTGGTTCAGAATGTCTGTTTTAGATTGAAGTGACACCAAGAAGTGATCTTAAACAGGAAATCCACAACTTTCTATTTCATCCTGGGTAACTTTTGTCCATAGCTCGCAAAAAACTGTTAACACTTTTTTCAATGCGACCAGCCTCAGTGAAAAACAGAAACAAACGCAGCACAAGCGGTCTCTCACTGAACGAAAGACTTTTTCTCGCACCTCATATGTTTTCTGTTACATGTTTTCGGTTGAGCAAAACAAACGTGTCGGTCATCCGACAACCTCCGACAGCAAATGTTTTGAGCGAGCGCTCACTAAACAACTGTCAGCAAATGAGCAGAACACAATAGGTGTCTGCGAAAGTGTTTTTTGTTTTGTTTATGTTTTGTGCGTTTGTTAGGCTGTTTGTATGAGTGACGCTCGTTATACAAAGACACACGAACGCACACAAGAGTTAAAGCAAGAAACAGTTTGGAAGTTTGTTCTCGGCAAAAGTGTCAGTGAAAGACAGGAGAGAAACAGGATCAAAAAAATGTCTTAGCAACAGAATTGAGCAAAAACAGAACTGAAACTGTCTTTCGCTTCCTGTTTTCGTTGTGTTTTTTGCCAACACGTTGAAAGTGTTGAGAGTTTTTTGCTCGCTCTGCTTTTTTCATTGACTTTACTACAATTTGGTCACCAGCTCACTTAATTTGCCCTGTTTTAGATTGAAATCGCTTCTTTTATTTACTGAATTTAAGCAAAACTTCATTCTAGGTTACTTTTTCAAACCTATTTCACTTTTGTTTAGTCAAATTTTGATTCAAAATGTCTGCTTTTGCTTGAAGTCTCATCTAGAAGTGTTCTTACTTGGTGAACGACCTAATATATAAAATTGCTAGCTCGATATGCAAAAACCAAAATGGAATTAGTTTAAAATAGTTTAAATAATATATTATAAGATCTTTTGCTAGCGAAAATTGTTTAGTTGAATCCTTTTCTTAAGGACGATCTAGGATATGAAGTTCTTTGAAATTCATATCAGTTCATACGGACAGACAGACAAACGTATATGGCTATATCGACTCGGCTGTTGATGCTGATCAAGAATATATATACTTTATAGGGTCGGAAATGCTTCCTTCTGGCTGTAACATACTTTGGCACAAACTTATTATACTTTGTGTACCTCTGGTACTCTATTGTTTTCATCCTGGGTCACTATTTTCCATGATTTTAATTTAGTTTTACGACCAAGTTATCTAAAGTTTCTTTTTTTTAAGATATTGTCTCGCCTAGAAATTAGAGCTGGAGAAACATCGATGGTAACATCGATGCATCAATGTTTTCATTGAAGCTGAAAACATCGATGGTTTTTTCTCACTATCGATGCATCGAAGAAATCCTTTGACTTCCCAGCCTTAACGAAGTGATTTCAAAATATAAGCGAATTGATTCTTATTTTAAATCAAGTTCTGTTGCCAATGAAAAACTAAAGCAGTCTCGAAGTACACATAATGTTTATGGACTTATTCAAGAAGTCCCCACCCGGTGGAATAGTTCAGAATTAGTGATAAAGCGAATTTTACTTCTGGCCGACAATTTATCCACTGTTTTACTCTGAACTTTAAAAGCCCCCAACCGTTGAACGCCGAAGAAATTGAAACTTTACAAGAAACGTCAAAAATCCTAACCCTTTTTAACGAGGCCACCATTTCACTTATTATTTTCCTAATATGCGAGATGCAGCAAAACACCCAAAAAGTGGGAAGTGAACTTAACTCTTTTCAAGCAATTGATACACTGAATTTGCTAAAAAAAAAAGACTGCCAGAATGGCTTTCCGCATACGAAGACAGGACAGTGTCAATGTCTGCGATTTAAAGTAGATGCCCTTAATGTTCCGATCAATGCTGACAAAGCTGTCAAAGTATACAAAAATATCAATTAACATCCAATACCACCGCATACTTCAACAGACGATTCAAAGAAACCAAAGTTTTCCTTCTTGAGTTCAAAAATATCAAATAAACCTAAGGCTTTCAGAGCAAGGTAGGTAAGGAAGGTATTGTTTGAGATTTAATATATATACTAATTGGGTTATAACTCCTTAAAACTTGTAAAAACATCGTTGTTTCATCGATGTTTTACTTCCAAAACATCGATGTCGCAAGACATATTTAAAGCCTTCTTTGATTAAATTTACTCTATCTTTTATTCTTGGTCACTATTTCAAACTCAATCTACTCACTTTTTATAAGAAAAGTATTTAATTTGAGAAATTTTCAGAATATTTTTATAAGTACCCGAGTAAATCTCCTTTTCTATTTCATTTTGGTTCACTTTTTGTTTAATTTTTTGAACTCAATCTACTTTAGTTAAACCATATTGCGGTTTAGAGTGTTTTGGTAAAGGAATTCAAGGACATATAAAATTTAAACAAGATATTTGATTGCTGGCTGAGTAAATCTACTTTTCTGTGTCATCCTGGGTTACTTTTTTCATTGATTTTCTTACAATTTGGTCAGCTTGTTGACTATAGCCTAATTTCTTGAGTTGATGTCCTACCAAAAAGTAAAATTAAATCAATTCTAAACTGGATTTTGGATTGTTAGATTAGTAGCTCTACTGCTTTCATTCAGGGTCACTTTTTTCATTGATCTTACTAAAAATTTTTACTTTTTTTGAGTTGAAGAACTAAATGTAAAGCAAACGGGAGTAGTAATTCATTTTGCTGTCATATTGGGTCACGTTTTTTTGCTATCTCTATTTCATCCAGGGTCACTTTTCATTGATTTTGATCAGCTTGTAATCTATAATCTATATTCTTGAGTTGAGTTAAGGCAATTCTAAACTGTATTTGGGAAAGGTAGGTAGGTAACTCTTTTGCTTTCATTCAGGGTCACTTTTTTCATTGATTTTACTAAAAATGTTTACTTTTTTTGAGTTAAAGAACTAAATATAAAGCAAACAGAAGTAGTAATTCGTTTTGCTGTCATATTGGATCACTTTTTTTTGCTATCCAGGGTCACTTTTTCATTGATTTTGGGTCAGTTTGTAATCTATAATCTATATTCTTGAGTTTATTTAAGGCAATTCTAAACTGTATTTGAGATAGGTAGTGAGATAGTAACTCTTTTGCTTTCTCAGTTATTTTACTTAAAATTTGATGAGCATGAAAACTACAATAACTTTTTTGACTTAAAGAAAAAGTTAATTTAAGGCAAAAGGGATAAGTCATTCATTATGCGTTCATATTGGGTATCTCTATTTCATCCAGGGTCATTTTTTTTTTAAATTGATTTTAATACAATTTTGTCAGCTTGTAATCTATAAACTATTTTCTTGAGTTGATTTAAGGCAATTCTATATTGGATTGGTAGAATAAGTAACTCTATTGCTTTCATCCTGGGTCACTTTTTTCATTGATTTTACCAAAATTTGGTGAGCAGGCAAACTACAGTAAAGGTTAACTTAAGGCATTTTGCTTTCATATTGGGTCGCTTGTCACTTTTTCCATTGATTTTATGACAACTACAAGCTGACCGTAAACTATAAGCTAATTTCTTGAGTTGATGGCCTACCAAAAAGTAAATTTAAGGCAATTCTAAGCTGGATTTTGGATAACTCTATTGCTTTCATCCTGGATCACTTTTTTCATTGATTTTACTATCATTTTTTAGTCTTTTGAGTTGAAGACGAAGCTAATTTAAGGCAAAAGGAATAAGTAATTCATTTTGCTGTCATATTGGGTCACTTTTTTACTATTTCTATTTCATCCAGGGTCACTTTTTTCATTGATTTTATGACAACTTGGTCAGCTTGTAAGTTGATGTCCTACCAAAAAGTAAACTTAAGGCAATTCTAAGCTAACAATTCTATTGCTTTCATCCTGTGTCACGTTTTTTCATTGATTTTACTCCAATTTTTTTTGCACTTTTGATTTGAAAAAGGGTTGAGTCATTCATCCTGGGTCACTTTTTTGCCATCTCAATTTCCCTCAGGGTCACTTTTCACCTTAAATTGCTTTTAAACTCACTCTGGGTCTCATTTGGACACCAAAGCTAACTAACATAATTTCCTCCCTGGTCACTTTTGGTCAATTTAAACTTATTTTTTGAACGTTTCTATGGTAATTGGTGTTTTGTTTTTGTTGTAGTTGTTGGTGGTGGTACTTGTATTGCGATACGTTGTTGTTGTTGTGTTTTTATATAGCTAAAACTATGTGTTTATACATATATATATATATGTATGTATATATATATATATATTTGTTTGTTTGTATGTACTTATTAGAACCATTTAAATTGCGTTACATTTTTCTCCATTGTTTCTCTGCTTATTACTCCCAGCTAGAGCTACTAATTAGCCATATTTACCTTCCACTTTTTACTGCTTACACTTATGAATTATATGTATATATATATGCTTGCTCTCGCATCACGCTCTTGTTTCTCGCCAGGATCCACTCGCTGAAAGCGCTTTCTAGGCTGTCGTTAATGTTAATGGTAATCGTAGATTGTTACACTTAAACCGATATTATAACTCCATATCTCTGGCCTCGTCCTCGCTATAGTCCGACATGCTCGACTCACTGTCGCTGCTCTCGCGCTCCTGTTGCGCCGCCCGCAGCGCATCCTCGGTGGCATACCGCTGCACGTAGTCGGCCACCTTGCGGTGGTACTCCTCCGGCTCGTGCAGGTACAGGGCGGCGGCATCCCGGTTGAGTGGATCGACGGGATTCGGATATGTGAGCAGTTGCGGCAAGAACGACTCAAAGATGTTGGATAGATCGTACAGGGCCGTCCAGGCCTGGTTGATCACGTCCAGGCACACGGTGCCCGAGGACTCGTCAATGTTGGGATGATAGATTTTGTTTACGAACCCGATGCTGGGCGATTTGAAGGGGTAGTTGTCGGGCAGATAGACGCGCACCTTCCAGACGCCACCCTCGTAGGGGGTGCCCTGGGGGCCGAAGAATTTGACATGGAACTCGTTGAGGCCGCCCAGAATGGTGACCTCGTGCTTCGATTCAATTAGCTTGATGACGTCATTGTCCATGCGCCGCTTGCCAGCACTGGGTGATGACATGGTGGTGGTGTTTGACTGGGTGTCTCTCGTCTGTAAGGCTGGGAGAGGGGGGGCTAAGGCTAAGGCGGCGGCGGTGTGTGTGTGTGTGGCTGTTTCCGTTTCCTGTCTCTGATTTTGGAACACCACAAACCAGAGCAATCAGGGAGAGAGACGGCAAACTGCAAAGAGATGGCGAGAAATAAGATTAAGGAACGGTACTTTTTATCACAGCTGCCCCCTAAAGTAGGTCACGCTTTTGCACACACACACACACACACACACAAGGCCTAAAAATGAGGAAACTATGTCAGCGGAAAGCCATGACGTCGCGCGCTCTCTCCCTCTCTCTCGCTCTCTGCTACGTCATGGCCACAGAAAACGCGTGCTGCATATCAAGGACACACATGAAACGTTTCCTGTGATCTGCTTGCTCTGCTTGGTGTTGCCTACTTTTAGCTGTCTTTCATTCAATTCAATTACATTTCTGTCTAATTCTGTCGTTCTCCTTGAAAGCAGGTAGTGGAGAAGGTGGAAGGGGGGGGGGGGGTAGAGGGTGGACTGTTGTTTCCAAACAAGCTCAGCTGTTCAATGTTATTGGTTATTCAGCAAGAGTCAACATACAAAGAGAGGGAGAGAGAGAGATGGAAGAGCGCAAGCTCAACTAATATGCATGTACAGTGGGCTTAACACACAAAACCATGACTATGAGTCAAAGCTAGATGACAGAATTGGAACATTGATATTCATGCAGAAAATATTGAAAGCTTAAACTTTGCCGAGGAAAAGGAATCTCTAAACATTGATGTGCAGGCCAACAGTGTAACAAAAAGGAATCAGGAATATCACATTTTCTCTCAATTCGACTTTCGCAAACGTTTTGGGATTAAGCGATCCCAATCTAGTCCAAAACCCGATTTTAAATCACTAACTATTGGTGGAAGTGGAATTAAAAACAAGGCTGCATATGTAGGGTTAAAATAGTTTTAAGCATTTAGCTGTTTTTTCCACCAAAACTATCTATTTTGTAAGCTCGAAAGCCAGAAATGATTTAGATTTACCGATACCTGTAATTCCAGCTATTCTGAAAAACTTCTGGCCATTGACTAGCTATTTTATAGATGCAACATTTCTGATAACTAAAATTGAATTCCAGCTGTTTTCTAAATGAATTTCCTTTTTTTTTATAAAAAAATATCATCAGAATCAATCACAAATCGATATATCATCACTTTACAATTTTATATCACACTTTAATCCGAATTCGATCGATTAGAATTTTTAAAAGCTTTTAACTCCAAAAAATTATACGAGTATTCGGTTGAATCAAGACATTAGTAGAAAGATGAATAAAAATTTTATTGGGTTTTTGGAAGAGGGAACATTTAACAATTTCAATTTCTCCTGATTTGATCGATCATGAAAACGGGACAGACCTGACTATGCGTACTTATAACAACAAAAAATTCGTCAAGATGCTGTAAAAAAGCTTTTAACCCACTCATGAGCCTCGAAACAAAGTCAAAGGGATTCTTTTTATATTAAGAACAGTGAGGAAATGAAATTATGTCGATAAAGCAAATGTTGTATCTCGCTTCCATAACAGGACAATAATTCTCAATTCAGTAGCAACAGAGACATCACAGAAGAAGTCCTCTAAGTGTCTCTTTGCAGCACAATTGTCAAATTAGCCCTGTAAATCACCTGAACAATTACTTTAAAAAGAAAAAATTATTTTTTAGACATTTTTAAAGCTATTTTAAATTATGCTTCGTTTTTTTTAAGCCATTTTCAACAGTCGATTAAGCTACTTTAGGGGTTCAGTAGTTGGCAACACTGAGTTTTCAGTTCTTGAATAAGGTCAGTTTAATCTGAGAGCTCATGACGATCAGTCCGTTCATTTTCTTGTTTGAATAAAGTTTGAAGTTGTCATTTTTAACTCCTTTTTGATCCTTTCATAGGGGAGATCCTCGACAGGCGCTTAACACTCGGTACGGAACCGACATATTAACATATATCTTTCGGAATATATATAAGAGTATGGGAAATAAAGCCATAAAGAAGAAAGAAGAAGAAATACTGGCTCCAATTTAAAGATAGACGCAATTTTATACTTGAAATTGAAGCCAATTTAAATGAATTGTAGGTTAGATATTTTAACAATTATCATAGTATCTTTGGATTGACTTGGGGCCCGAAAAATATAGACTGAAAACTTGAGTTGGTTCTTTTGAATCTTACTGTAGGTCCTTATACTCGGATTAATCTATTCTGGAATGACAAATTGGTATCATAGTATGCTTTGCTCCAACGTACAAAAGGTGTTTCAAAGATATTAAAACACCTTACATTGATTAAAAGACATGTTTAAGCACAAACACATGAAATTAAAAATGTGAAAGTTTGTATAATTGCAAGTTTGTTCACCAATCACGCAGAAATGATTAATAGGATTTAGATGACATTTTACACACAGATAGTTTCTAACCTGAAATATTTAATGGCTATTTAACTATCTTTTAAATGTAAAAAAAACGCGAAATATTTTATTATTTTTAGTATTTTATTTTATTAGATCTAACGGAATTGATATAAAGAAATAAACTTCAACAATTACAAAAAATTAGTTTTGGTAATTTTCTAAAATATGGCAGGAAAACGAAAGATTGATAATAAGACGGATGAGTGAAGTGAGAAGTCAAGAAACTTTTTGGCAAGCGGAGCTCAGGAGAATGCAACAGGTAAGCCGTCAAGCCAATCGGAGTGCTGCAGATAGGTCAGAACAGGCGAGCAATCGACGGCAGCGATTTGCTGACCAGATAAGTGGCGTAGTGGAGGTTAGCCACCACTATGGCACATATTTCGACCGGAACGTTGGCAATTTCGCGTTGAATATTGTCTTACAGCTCGTTTAAAGTGGCTGGATTATTGGCGTAGACCAGTGACTTGATAAAGCCTCATAAAAAAAAACTTTAACGGCCTTAGATTGGATCGGACAATTTGACTTTCAATAAATCGAATGTGAAGCGAGCTGGGTGGCTAGTGGCACCATCTTGTTGAAACCGCATATCTAGCCCAAAGTTGTTTGAGCGATGCCCAATTACTCAGAACGACGTGAAATCGACTGATTTGCGTCATTTTAAGTCGATGGAACGCCCAATAGTGAAAATGTGGACTCGAATTCAACCACGAAAGCACGCACAGCCTCTCGGGTGGGACGATTGTTACGGCCGAAAATTGGAGCGACAGTTCATAAAAAAAGTTTAAGGGTGCGCTTATATAAAGAAACCAAGTTATTATGTCCCTAATGGGAAAAAACTTTATTTTTTCAGCAAAGTTGAATTTTCTTTGTTTTTAACGAGAAAATTCCAAGTCGCCGAAAGATATCCAAAAAGTCCATGTATATACTACCTAATCACTGAGTGCGCGAAGAACTAACTGAACAACTGTGCCGAACCAGGTTCTTATTTTAGGCTTGGGATTTCCTGAATAAGTGTGCTCATATTGGTACTTTATAAGCAAAGTAAAGCAATGTTATATTAGAAATCTCTATTTTGTTTAAATAAACCAATGATCAAATAAAAAGTACGCTACTTTGAAGTGATACTGCTTCCACCAGCTGCAATTGTATGTCGACAGGCTTCTTTTCGATACCGATATGCGAAAGTAGACAGAAAAGTAGACTTCAAGAGAATTTAATTTAGTAAAATAAACCTAAAATTGCATTTTTGTTCGTCGAAAAGTTTGACTAGGGTTAAACTTTGAAATTGAGTATCTAAAGAAAAGCAGGGGCAGTTTTTTCTGGATTTTAGAATAAAATAGAACGCACTATATGGCATTGTAAATGGAGCAAGTCAGATCTTTGCAGGTCTAAAGTATTTGTAGAATATTACCGATATTAAAGGCTAATTTCTAAATTCCGCTGATTTGGAATTTATCTGAATGTCTGAATATTTTTAGAAATTGTAAGTGATGATGTAATGTAAATTATATTGCTTTGAAACTTGCAAAAGGTTCTATGATGATTCATTCCACTGTGCAGAGTTCTCTCCCACACGCAGTCTTTGGATGAGCTAATTTTTGATTTGCTCACGCTGTGCACCCACTCTCTCTCTTTCTCTCTCTCTCTCTGTGTCTTTTGCTCTATGTGCCTTACTTAGTCTGGCTTCGTTGATGAAATTTTCTTTTGTTTTGTAGTTTTAAGTAGAGTTTCCACTGTGCCTGTACATATGTATGTATATACACACATGTATATATGTATATACATGCTCTCTCTCTCAACTGGCACATGGAAGATCAACAACAAAAGTCAGCTGCAAGTATGTTGTTGTTGTTTTTGTAGTTGTGGGAGACCCTGACAATTTTTCATACATATTTTCTAATTTTATAAAAACGTTTTAGCTTTTTGATTTGCTGGAGAACAAAGAAAAAAAGTAAAGTAACACAGCTGATTGATTGGTCAACACCAACGCACACTCACACACACACACACACACACACACATAATTTGTTATTGTTTTATTTTGTAACACACTTTGTATTTACTTTGTTGTTAGGTTATGGAAAAAAAAGTTTTTTGGTTTTATTTTTTTGTTATTGTTTTTCCGTTTTTTTGTGGTTTTTTGGTTTTTAAAGACCCCCGAGCACGTTGAAGCACACACGACAACAAGCATCTGAGAAATTTGCTCAACACATCTGGCTGAATCAAGAGTGCCCAGAGAGTCATCAAACGTTAACGTTTGGGTTGAATTTTAAGCGCGAGAGTGCAGAGAGAGAGCGAGAGAGAGAGTGCAGCAACGCTAGTACGCCCCCACCCCCCACACTCCTCACTCAAACAAGCTGGTCTAGTACAAAGAAAAAATAATAATAACAAAGCGAACAACAACAAATTAGATGAGAGAGCGCACAAGCAGAAGCAGCAGCAAATAAAAGTCAAAACAACAACAACAACCAGTTAGTCCACGATTCTGGCAAAGCAAAAGAAAAGCTATAATCAAGGACAGAAGTCAAAATGCAGCAAACAAAATCTGTTTAGCTTTGCTCTAAGGACTTTCGGATACTCTTGCAGAATTTGAATATTTCTTAGAAAAAGTTAATAGTTTAAAATAAATGATCAGCGCACACTGGTTCGAAATACCAATTTTTTTAAAGAAATTCTCTTTTTATTCCGCGAGTTGAAACAGAATACGATTTTTGCCTTATAAGGTCAAAATTTAGCTTGAAACTGGAACTTTTAGACATATTTAGAAAAATTAAAAAAAAAAATAAATATTTTTTAACAATTGCAGATTTTTTGTGTATATTTTTAATATACAAATAGAACTTTAAGAAGAAATTAGAAAAATTAAACAACAAGGAGCCAAAAAATTAGACTCATTACAAACACGGCGCTTTCACCTCGAATTTATGGGTTACCAAAGATCTGCGACCAATCTGTTCCATGATCAATTCTCCCTCTTACCAGATATGCGAACATAATCGCGTACGATCTTGAAGTCGGTTTGGTTGGTTTGTGTATTGGCTTTGGTGGTTGGTTTCTGATTTCTGGGACACCTCCAAATAAGTTTTAGACATTCTTTTAAAGATCTTAAAGATACTCAAATGGTTTATACGAATTCAATTTCCAACATTCACACTACGACAGAAATCATAATACAGTCGAACTTCTCTATTACGAACTTCTGTACAAAGAGTTGAATATTCTCTATACTCAAACAATTCTATATTACGAATTTTTTATGTAACGAAGTTTATCTTTGGCCCCTCGAGTCTCGCTATATAGAAGTTCGACTGAATTTTATAAAATGACTTTATGAACCACTGGACCGAACCGAAACCGGCGGTTCAGAAACTATGTGAACCACTGAACCGAACCAGTACTTATTTTCGAGTGGTTTGCATCTATTACCAACAGACTCGTCAGTGAGATGCTACCTGCTTTTCCACACCAACAGCCATTACCAACGGCCTGTATGGACAAATGAGATAGCAGATCTATACTTGTGAATCGTAAGCTCAGAGAAATTAGAAAAATCTCAGTGCTTTTTGGCAAATCACAAATGCGTGTAATGTGTGTAATGGTGGGTGTGAGCTTGTGTTTATATGTATGCCATATGTGTGTTTTTGTTGTTTCTACAGGCAATTGTTACTCTTCTTGGGGTCGCTTGCCCCTCTTTCCTACAAGCAAAAGCTTTTTCAAGAACTTCATGCAGTTTGCTTCACCGTGTAAATCCAGTCGAAAACGCTTGGTTAAGCTCTTTTTAAGGCTTATATGCAGGCTGTAACTATATTATTCGAATTTTTGACAAGAAATAGCTTTTGATTTCCACAAGTTTACTAAAAAAAAACACTCTTCTTTTATTGCATTACCAACTTTACAACAAAACAACCATACCTTCTCTGCGAGGGTATTCAAATAAAAGCAAATGCAAAACTTAACACAAGGCAAACCAAAAAAGAAGGGGGACCGTGGGGCAAACGAAATAAATAATAACGAAGCTTTTCATGCCCTTCAAAATTGCCAAAACGGTTTGCGCTATGACGCACAAGTCTGACCCCCCACCATCTCCCCCTTTCTCCTCGTATGTATGCGCTCTCCTAGTGTGCAGCTACACTTCATGTGTACAATTGAAGCCTGGCAACTAACTGTAAATGCATCTGTATGTATGTAAGTTTGTATGTAGCGTTCCTTCGACTTGGGGAGGGAAATTGATTGAACGAGGTCAACTGCCTGCCTGCTGCAAGCGGATATTCAATTGAAAGTGCGGAAGTGAATGCGGATATTTTACAACTTCTTCACTTCTTTTGCAACCTATTAGAATGGCTTAAGTTGTGTACGATAGTTTTTTTTTAAAGTAAGATAATAAAAGCTTGTTCTATATTTTCATAATATTCCCGTTTTTAGACTATTTTGAGTAAACCAAGATTCTTAGGAGAGTTTCTTGAAAACTTAAAAGGCTTCAGCTGTATGGTACTGACCTGTAATTAAAGAATAGTTGTTCCATTTTTTCATAATATTCTCGTTTTTAGCCTTTTTTAAGTAAGACGAATTTCTTATAAACTGAGAATGCTTCAACTCGATAGTTCGATAGACGATAGTTCTCGTTTCTAAGTTCTCTAACGAATAGTTGTTCTATTTTCCCAAATTACCGATTTTTATAATTTGTTAGTTACAGGTTCGTATCCAGCACTCCAGAATTTAGATTTTGTCTCTTTACATAAATAGAAACACTTTCAAGTAGCTCATGAGCAGCAAAGCAAAGCAAAGTGTTCCTCTATATATATAAAACTGTGACTGACTCATTGGTGACCGTCGAACAGGCCAAACCATAAGAGATAGAAAGCTGAATTTGAGTACTAAGAACCGGTTTTGGAAAATTCTGTCGGGAAATGTGGAAAATTCAAAGAAAACTGTTGTATGCAACATTTTTGTTTTACATCCGATCAAGCTCAAACTTATTTTCAAATATCTACATGAAAATTCAATAATGACTGCATACTTATTTTCCGGAAAACTCTCCCTTCTTGGTGGAAATTCGGTGGTAAAGGTTGTGTGGGTTGAATTTTAGTTCAGAGCGATTAGCTCCAAACTCATTTTCAAAGTAACTCGTAACAAAATATGATCAACGTCTCTTTCAACTTTTGGAAAATCTACCCCCAAAGTCGAGAAATAGGCGAAAAACTGTTGTATGCTAATTTTTTTGTTTATCATTGGATCGGTGTCAAACTCATTTTCAAAGATCTACATGAAAATTCCACAATGAATGCATACTAATTTTCCGGAAAATTCACCCCCCTTGGTGGAAATTGTGTGGTAAAGGTTGAGTGGGTTGAAGATATCTGGATTATAAAGGTGGCCATCACCTGACTGGGTAAATTATAAAAATATTCAGTTCAACGAGGGACCTGAACCTGGAGGTGGCCCTGGAGGTGGACATGGCGGTGGGCCTGGAGGTGGAAAATGGTCAAAAACGGCAATATTCGCCAAATTCTTAATTGCGGTGAAACTTTGGGGATTGGTTAGACGCTTGCCCGGGAAGGTTTCTAAGTAAATACCTCTCCCGTTTGTATATTTCATAAGTCTCAGAAACTGTCAGCAACATAAAGCATTTGGGCACTATTTTCCCATCGATGATTAATGTATCCTTCCGGCCTGCAGCTTGAATACTAATATCGTCTCGCAGGTAAAACTCCTCAATTAACAGTTCCATTGCCGTTTCAGTATCTTGCTCTTAAGATGATGTACTATTTGTGCCATATTTTTTTTAAAGAGAATGTCAACGTTATGTGCTCTTCTTTCAGGGTCCACCGGCAACGCTGTTTTGACTTTATTTAATGCCTTTCCTAAGGTTTGTTTACATTTGTTGGGATGATTCTCGGACGGGCTGTCTTTTCACCTTCATTCTTCTTTCTCAATAATCGAAGTTGTTGTTGCCTTCTGCGGTTGTTTTCTTTAAGTTTCTCTTTGCTATTGTCGTTTGACTCCAACAACTTTGTTCTATATTTCACTCCTCTTTCTTTTGCCTTTTCACGGCTTATCTCCAGCTTAAGCAAATTCGATTTAAGTTTTTGCCTATAGCGCTTACAGTAGTTTTTATTCGACTCACAGTCTGTCGTAACGCGACAAGCTTTGGAAATTGAATTAAAAAATTACTTTTTGTTTAACAATACATTTTTTTTTATAAGTTTAGTTTATAAAACTTTGTTTATTTGCAAAATTTCACGCACTTCCGAGGGTCAAGCGTTGAGACAATGAGAATAACGTGACGTCTTAGAACATCATTAAAAGCAAATCAAAATTTTCCCGTAATTGATATGTGTTTACTCTTCTGCATGTATTTTATGGTCGTTTGTTGTTTAACCATAAGTTTAGCATTAAGAGTGCAATCGTGCAGTTACTCTTAGAAATGCAAATTGAAAAGAGAAGATGCTCTTAGAAATAAACAAAACTGACAAAAAACGTTACTTGAACTTCGTTGGACGATATCTCGATATGCCAACTAAGGAAAGCTTTGAACTCTTTTGATTGCTACATTTTGATTATTTTTCTTTAATAATCCAAGGAAAAAAAACGATAGATTAAATTTTGATTATTCGTTCAGGGAGGACTTTTCTGTTTAAGTCATTTAGGTGAACTAAGCCGAATCGTTTTAATCGGCTCAGTATTTTCGAAGCAACGCTTATTTATCAGCTGAAATTAGTGGTTCGGTTCGGTTCAGAACCGATTCATTTTCCAACGCCCAAAAGCAGGCCATAATTTTATTCTTCTTGTCTGCGCCCCAAAAAGCAGGCAATAGAATTTTGTAAATTAAACAGCAGCCCAAAAGCAGGCAAAGTCAGGCTGCCCTCTTCGCCTAATCTTTGACAATCTACAATCATCAAACTGAAGGAATTTCAAGTCAGCCACAAAGAATAAAGGCAAAATCAACCCCCCTCTCCACAACCCTACCACCACCTTCCAATAGGATGCAAATAAAGTTGGGTCAATGGACTGCGCCTTTTATTAAAGCGGAGATATGGGAGGCTGTTCAAGTGTAAGTAAGGTATACTATATACACATACAAACAGCTAGAAATACATATGGGAGAGTAAGTTTTGGTAAAGAATAAATGGGCTAAGGCTAGGTTAAGCAACAACAACTGCTTATGTACATATGTTTGTATGTATGTATGTTTGCTTGTTGCTGATAAGATTTAAAACGCAAAAAGCAAAGACAAAACATTAAAAATCAAAGTGCGTAGTAAGAGCAAGGGTAGTATAGCGCTGGGGAGGGGGGACATCATCTAACGGTTTTTTTCTTTTTGATTTTTTTTTTTTTGCATTTGCTACTCTTGTCTGTAACGGTTAACAATGCAATTATGGGGTACACAAAACCCCAAAAATAGAGTAAATTACCATTTAGCTTTGGCACGAAACACAATGCAAAGAGAAAGACACACGCACACATACAGGGACAGAGAGAGAGAGAGGTCATACAAAACACACACAACACAGCCAGAGAGGCAGAACGTTTTGTGTGGCGTGGGGGGAAAAGGAAGACAAAGACCAAATCTAGACTTGTTATTTAAATTTGCTAACATTTTTACAAAAATTCCCTAAGTAAAAGCCTAAAGCCAACAGCTGGCAAAGGCAACGGCTGATGCTCAGTTGTGGTTGTTGTTGTTGTGGTTTTACACACCTACACACTTGCTCTCACAATCACACTCCACACACACACACACAGACAGACAGCGTATTACTTTCCCACAAATGAAATTGAGCAAATTAGAAGTCATTTCATAAGAACAAAACTCTCAATAATACCTTTCTCTCTATTTGTTGTTGTTGTATATATGTGGTCTGTTGTTGTTGTTATGGTGGTGCTATTGTTGTTGTTGTTGGTGTGGGCTGGCAGCCGCCTTCGATTTTTACGCTTCGATACTTCAACGCATATTGTTGGTTATATATTCAGATTCATCACTGACCGCGATCTCTTGTTGTTGTTCTCTTTTTGTTTTTGATTATTTATAATTTGTAATTTTCTAAAGAGTAATCTTTTATCAGTTATTTCGTGGGTTGATGAGGGCTCAACATTTACAAATGCACTGCGTTTGCTCGTTAACTCTCACAGGGGTAAAAGCCACAGCCAAACGCAATAAACCAAATGGAGAGCTATCGATAACACCCAGTTGTGTTATCGATCACAAAAACAGCCGTATCAGCCAGGGAGGCAGCAAACGGAACTTTGTTTTAGATTTTGAACTAGTTCCAAAACTGAACATGAACCATTTACATTTTTGCAAGTCTATAATAAACATTTAGAGCAACATCAAAAAAATCTTTTGCATTTTGAACCGGTTCCAGTTCGTTCCGGAACCAGTTAACTTGCTTACTTCTTATTACCAAGTTACAGACCAAATTTCAAGTTCATAGCTGTAATAATTTCTTAGTTTTTAAATTGAACCACTTTTGAACCGGTTCAGCTGACTGATTCGGAACCAGAAAACTATATCCAACTTCTTACTATCAATCTTCACACCCATTTTCCAGTTCATAGCTCTAGGAACTTCCAAGTTATGGCTCTGAACCACTTTTGAACCGGCTCAGCCGACTGGTTCGGAAACAGTAAACTATATCTTAACACCAAATTCACAAATTATAGCTTAAGGAATTTCAGTATTATGGCTCTGAACCACTTTTGAACCGGTTCTGAACCAGTATAAAATTCAACTTTCATATTATCAACTTGCAGATCAAGTTTAGAGTTCCTATAAGAAAATTGTAAAAATTTTTATATCAAAAAATCGTAAAACATATGGAAAAATCATTATTTTTACCTTACTAAATATTTTCCAGGGCTGGAAACCGGTTCAGAGTCGAACCCAAACCTTACACAGAATAAAAATTGAGGTAAGTATACCCTTGCAGCCTCCATTGAAAACGAAAAGTTTTTCTAACTAGAATACTTTTTGGACCTAACTTTTCTAAGCTATACCATACAGATGTCCGATTTCGACCAAACTTAGTGGAATCATGGGAAAGCATAGCAAACTTAGAAATAAAAAGTTTGGAGGCGTTTCCATTGAAAACCAAAAAGTTTTTCTCACTAAAACTAGTTTTTCCACCGATCGTTCCTATGACAGCTTTATGCTATAGTCATCCGATCCGGCCGCCTCCGACCAATGTGCAGCGTATATGTACTTCGTGCAAAGTTTGGTGAAGATAGCTTTCAAACTGACGGATAGATCCGTATAGCAATCAACTTAGCTCGTCATGCTGATCAAGAATATCTCTCTTCTTTGGCCTGTTGATAGCATCACAACCGTTTTACGGTCTCGGCCGCTGTAACTCCCACCAGGAGGGCACACCCAGCTTCGAAATATTTCGCTGCACCTGGTCGCGCCATCTCTGCTTCGGTCGACCCAGCCCGAGCGTGCCTCCTAACTCGTTCGCATACCGACTGTACACCCGTTTTGCTGGAGCGTTATCATCCATACGGGTAACATGTCCTATCCAGCGCAGCCGGTGTTGTTTTATGCTCTGGACAAGCTTAGTGTCCCCATAGAGCTCGTACAGTTCGTGATTCATTCGGATGCGAAATTCGTCGCCAACTTTTAGAGGTCCATAAATCCTCCGAAGAACTTTTCTCTCGAATACGCTAATTGCCGCCTTATCCGTTGATGTCATTGTCCATGCTTCTGCGCCGTATAGCAGGATTGGGATGATAAGCGACTTGTATAGCGCCATTTTCGAGAGAGAGAGGGCTCTGCTCTTGAACTCCTTGCAAGGTTTGCAAGAGTAATTCTTCTTCGGATTTCCAGAATGGTGTTGTTGTCACTGGTTATCGTCGTTCCGAGGTAGACAAATTCCTCAACAACCTTGAAGTTGTATTCTTCTATTGCAACAGATTGCCCAAGCGTAGACTACTTGCGCGTTGATAGTAGGTGTACTTTGTCTTATCCTCATTTACCGCTAAGCCCATAAGTTTTGACTGCTTCTCTATCTCTGAGAACGCCTGTCTTACCGCAGATTCGTCTTTCCCGATGATATCAATATCATCGGCATATGCAAGTAGCATGTTATCTCTGGTAAAGATGGTACCCGTTCTGTTAGCATTTGGGCACTGGCGCAGTAAGTAAGTGTTTCTTTATTTAAAATTAATAAAAACAGACAATAATAATATATATAATAAAAGTTACACTAAAAAGAAATGATGTTAACCAACATGGACATAAAACAAAGTCCGTCTGTCGGCCGTGCGCATGGCTCCTCACCTCACACTGATTACTACACCTGGCTGCCCGGGTCTTCCCCAGATACCAGATCGTTTATCTGTGTTTGGTAAGGGTAGCACATTTGCACGCATGTAAGACTAATTCAATACTTCTAAAATTACTGCTCGATATTATAATGCTAGTTTAATAAAGGGCACCAGGTCTGCCCAGTGCTTATCCTCTCTATCATCCAGACTTCTTACTATATCCGCTTGTGCTAGCAGGGGTTTCCTAAAGCATAGCAATCTATGCTCCTTTAAAATTGGGCATCTTCCTAGGAAATGCTCAAGGTCATCCAGCTCTCCAGTGTTGCATAGGGGGCAGGCTACATTTTCCTGACGGTTGTAGGTGTTAGACCCCAGCTTTATCAGATCGAATCGGGCCTTAAGTATCCAGGAAACTGTGGTGATTGGCAGAGATTGGAGCTTATAGGCTACTGAGTTGTCCAAGTGTTTGTAAATTCGGGTGGCGCTAGTAGAGCGACAGATCGCTGATGGTTGTACTGCAAGGTTTTTGCTTTGAGGGCCTCATGAATTGTTATTCGGAAAGAATTCCATTCCTGTGCTGATCTCAAGGAATCTCTCCAGTCTATCTGAAGAGGGTTGCACAATTCATCCAGACTTCTTGCCCAGAAGATATTCTTTTCTGATAGCATGCTGGTAATGTAGTGTGGGAGGCGATTCTCATTATACAAGTGCATCGTTTTTCCTATAAAGCTGAGGTGCAAGTCAAGCGTATGCAGGTGGGCATTCTCCAAACCGGTCTCAAGGAATAGGGCATAGCTTGGTGTATTAGCTGGCAAATATAGTACTTTTTTAAAAAGAAGTTAGGTCCCGATAAGTGACTTCTGTAAAGTTTCCTCCTCCCCAGATTTCTGCTCCATATCCTTGGATTATACGGCTTACTGCATTAAATAGTTTCCATTTTGCATTTATGTGTATCTCTCTTTTTCCCAGGAAGTTATTCCAGGTCATGTTGATACTAGTTTTAGCCTCAACACTCCTTCTAAGCACATGCTTTGTAAATGACACGGTCGGCGTGAAAAGGACTCCTAGGTACCTAAATTCAGATGAAATTTTTACTACTTCTCTCCTGTAGGTCCATCTTTCAGACGCCGATAGTCTGCCTCCTTTCCTGAATACCATAATTTCAGACTTATTCAAGTTCACCTCCATTCCCCATTTACTGCAATACGTTTCTAGCCGGTTGATCATGGTTTGGAGTACTTGGGTCTCATCTGCCAGCATTACAATGTCTATAGATAGTCCGCCTCCTAGCGCATCATGCAGGTCGTCTAGGTAGAGTGCAAAAAGTAGCGGGGATAGTGTGCATCCTTGCCTTACCCCGATTTCGGTATCAAAGAAATTGGATAAAGCTCCTCCTGTCCATATTGCTGCTTCCGTTTGGTCATAAATCCTTTCCAGTAAATTAATAAATTTTGATGACACTCCCATAGAATGCAGTTTGTACCAGAGCAGCTTTCTTGGCACCTTATCGAAGGCCGCTTTAAAATCCACAAAAAAGCATATACCTTTTTCTTTTCTTGCAGCTTTAGATGAACAATCCCCGCAAGGTTGTACACGTTGTCCACCGTAGAGTAGCCTCTCCTGAAACCTGCTTGATATTCGCTCATTTTATTGTGGAGCTCAACCCATTTAGCGAAACCTATAGTTTAGGATGCTCATTAAAATTTTAATGTTGCAGTTTAAAAATGAAATTCCTCGATAATTCTCTGGCTGGCTTATATCACCCTTTTTATATATAGGGAAAACTATGTTCGTTGAGCAGCATTTCTCGACTTCTTCTGCATTGACCATTTTATTGTATACTTTTGCTAGCGCCACAAGAAACTCTTTTGGTGCATGCATATAGTGCTCATAAGGGATACGATCCTCACCCGGCGCTTTGTTGGCCTTTGCCTTTCCAAGCGCATCTTTGACTTCATCGTAGGTAATTTCTGCGTCTAAAAGCTCATCTTGGATAAGGTTTCTTGCGTAATGTAAATGGCATCCCTGCCGGCTGGGATTGAGGAGGTTTTTAAAATATTTTTCAAAATCAGCAACCGCGACCTGTGCACTTATCTTAAACTCAGTTCCCCTTATCTCTCGTGCAATACTCCACCAATCCTTGCTATTATTAACTCTCTCAAGCTTTTTCTCCAGCTGTTGGTAATAACTAGCCTTTTTAACACCACATATCCGCTTATACGCTTTATTGGCCTCTAAATACTGCTTTCGAAGAACTTCTCGATTCGTTGTTTCGCTCTTTCTAAATGCGTTTAAAAGTGCCAGGGATTTATCTCTAAGGTTCCTACATTGTCGATCAAACCATCAAACTGGCGCAGTATATACTCCATCAGCAGATTAAAGAAGTCACACTATAAGGTGTCACCCTGCCTAAAACCTCTTTTGGTATCAAAAGGCTCGGAGAGGTTCTATCCTATTTTGACGGAGCTTTTTGTGCTTCTCAATGTCATCATGCAAAGTCGAACGTACTTTGCTGGTATACCAAAAGTAAACAGGGCTTCAAAGAACTTACAACTTATCGGCGTGTCAAAGGCGGCTTTATAATCAACAAAAAGCTGGTGGGAGTCGATCTGTCTCTCTTCGGTCTTCTCCAGGATTTGTCGTTGTGAGAAAATCTGGTCTGTGGTGGATTTGCCAACAGGCATTTGACCGTGTATGGCATGATGGCCTGCTGGCCAAGCTCAAGGGAACGCTCAATCCTCAAATCTTCTTGATGGTTCAATCATTCCTCTCTGATAGAACCTTCAGAGTGGTCCAGGATGGCCTTGCATCCCAGAAGAAGAGGATTCGAGCAGGAGTACCTCAAGGCAGCGTTCTTGGCCCAACCCTGTACAGCCTTTTCACCGCTGACATGCCCACATCGACTGATATCACCATCGCAGACTCGCAGGACCTGCTGATCGCGACGTTCGCCGACGACACAGCGATAATGTCACGGGATAAGTGCATCTATGCTGCAACAGATACACTGCAGGAATACCTGAAAAGGTTTGAGAACTGGGCCTGCAGGTGGAATATCTCAGTCAACCCTGAGAAATGTGTCTGTGTCACTCACACACTCAGAAGAGACATATGCCCTGGAGTCTTCCTTCACGGAGAGGTGCTCCCACACAAAACGGCACATAAGTACCTTGGGGTCACACTTGACAAGAGACTCACGTTTAAACAGCATACCTCGGAAGTGGCTGGCAAGTTGAGAAGCAAGGCAACAAGGATGGGCTGGCTCCTTAACGAAAACAACAAGTTGTCCTTGAAAAACAAGGTGCTGATGTACAAAGTAATCCTGGCACCGATCTGGAGGTATGGCATCCAGGTGTATGGCATCGCCGCCAAGACCCACCTGAATAAAAATTAGGGTCTTTCAGGCAAAAAATGCTCAGACGAATCACTGGTGCAGAGTGGTTCATCAGAACAAAGGACATAGAGAGAGATTGTGGTGTCCCTATGGTCGGCGATACCATAAACAGACAAGCCGCACGTTACCTTGACAAGGTAGCATGCCACCCAAACAACCTTGCCAGACGCCTGCTCAGAAGAAGAAGGATAAACGGGATCAGGGCAGCACGGAGACTTCAGAGGATCCATCCCACTGACTTGGCTAACCGAAGGATATAGGCTTACATACACAGTCATTACACTACACTATCACATATATATCAATAACAATCTAAATATATAACAAACCTAGCTCTCAAAACCCTTAGAGAACTAGAACTACACGAAAACAAACACACAACACAACAAATATCTAACATTAAAATCAAAACAAACACTACAACATAAGTTATTTTAAGGAGTAACAATAGCTTGTAAAAACTTAGATGTAATAGGGTCACTAAGCTCAATAAAATTACCTTTTTAAAAAAAAAAAAAAAAAAAGCCAGGTCTAAAGCCATACTGATAAGGTTCACTCAGTTCGCCCATTCTCGGCTTTGGACGTTCACATAGGAAGCATGATAGAACCTTATATGCAACGGGACGTGTTTCTCTGCAGTAGCGCGGCGGCACTCATCATCGTGCCATGACTGTTTTCGGGTGTTCAGTGTGGCACATGCCGCACGCTCTAGTACACGTCGAGAAGCTGCAATCACAACGGACCTCCGAAGCCTACACAGCAAGGAAATTTCACCTTTCCCTTCAGGTATAAGGCTGCCAAGGAGAGTCTCGGATATGCCGAGCACTCCCGAAAACAGTCATGGTACGATGATGAGTGCCGCTGCGCTACTGCAAAGAAAGACGCTGCCTACAGGAGAACTCTGCAGTCGGGAGCAACGCGAGCTGTCAAGGAGCGATATCGGAAGAAAAGGAGAGATTAGTAGCGCCTTGTCAGAAGGAAAAAGAATGAGCAGGAAAGGCGTATGGAGAAGTAGTGGAACCACCAATCGATGATATAGAAATAGACCCACCGGACCATAACGAAGTTTGGTTAGCCATATAAAGGCTAAAAAATAACAAATCAGCTGGAGCAGATGAGCTGCCCGCTGAATTGTTCACGGCTGGCGGCGAGGAGTTGGTAAGGTGCATGCACCAACTCCTATGCAGAATATGGTCCGAAGATAGTATGCCCGAAGATTGGAGTCTAAGTGTTCTCTGCCCAATACTTAAAAAAGGAGACCCTGCAATCTGCGCCAATTATCGCGGGATCAGTCTCCTACCCATTGCATATAAGGTTCTGTCATGTATCTTCAGTGAATGATCGGTAGAAAAAGAAGTTCTAGTGAGAAAAACTTTTTTGTTTTAAATGGGATCGCCTCCAAATTTCGTAATTAACAGTGTATTATGCTTTTCCATGATTTCACCAAGTTTGGTCGAAATCAGACATCTATATAGTATAGATCCCATAGAAAGGTAAGGTCCAAAAAGTAGTCTTAGTTAGAAAAACTTTTTTGTTTTCAATGGAAGCTGCAAGGGTATACAAAACTTCGGCCGAGCAGAAGTTAACTTTCCTCTATTTTTTTGGCTGCTATTGCTGCTATATAGTAAGCATTTCAAACATTGACTTAAACTATATAATCTGTCAAGAATGTATTATTAAAGTAGCTTAGAAGAATAGTATTCACAATTTTTAAGCATGTTTTGCTTTCCCGCCAATGGTCAATCAGCAGTTTGGTCACACTGCCAGTTGCTCACGAAATCTAAATCAAATCAGTGCGCAAAAAAGGGTCGCTTCGTCAATTGAAATACATTTGCAGCAGGGCATTTTGGCTCGAATTGAGATAGAAGGTCTTTAGCTCAGAAAGCTTAAATCGTTGGTTCAAGTTTCTTTCTAGTTATTTAATGATTTCAACCAATTTCCCTTGCCGATAGATCAGTTCCTACACGCACATCTCTAGGAAGTACTCGACTGAATACTTTACTCGTTACTTTCTATGGTAATCGTTACTCTGGTTGTGTAAGTAAACGAGTGCCTTGCACAATCAAATTTCTATTCATTCTGTGGCTGGCTCCGCTCGAGCACGGACCAGCCAATTTTATTTTTTCTTTTCTTTTTTTATTTTCATTTCTCTTTAAATATTGCCAGACTGCGCACTTGGTGGACTGGACTGTCAAGCGTTGATATTCGACTGGTCCATTATCCAGGGAGTACGCCACAATCGTTCTTCAAGCGCAGGACACTACGGCAGGAGGATAATGCACATCGGCATCATAGCAACGATCTGGCATATCAGTACTCTGCAAAGGTGTGGGAATGCGAGTGTCGCAAAGCTGTTGAAAGTTTTTATTTATTAGTTTTTGGAGTTTTTTTGACATTTCGAAAATTTGTGGGGTGTTATGAGCCACCCGTTTAAAGTTTAAAAATTTTTGATTTTTAGCAATTATTCTTTATTAAATCAAAATATATTTTTCTCCTAATCCTTATTCAAAAATATCAATGAAAAGTCGGCAGCAGCCTGCTTGTTTTCTTCTAAAGTGTGATTTTTTAAGAGCTATAGGAAAGTTTTCCACATAAAATTCAGAAAAATGCATGAAATCTTTATTTGAATCGATAGTACGGTCCATATAATTTAATGTTTGAAGATTATTTCATGCAAATGTTGACCGTGACTGCGCCTCAAATATATTTCTAAAAAGAGATTTCTCTTTTCTCTTAGACCTAACCAAATTTTTGTCCAAGTCCAAATTCATTCTATCCACACCCCACTGTACTATCGGTATAACATTGTAAAAAAATGAACCTCCAATTCCGGAACCTGAATCAGTTTAACTTCCATCTCTAATAAAAACTAACCGAGCTTATCACCTGATTATCACTTATCGATAGACCATTCACAATCGACCCGCAACGCTGGGCGAGATGTGCAGTTGTCGTAGTCGTGTATACACAAAGAAAACATGAAATTGAAGGCAACCAACTGCTGATGGTACACAAATTCAACTCGTAGGCACACACGGGGCAAGCACCAAGGCAAACACACACACACACACAGAGACGGAGAGAAACCGCAGAGGGTAATTTGCTAAGGGCACAAAATGGTAAGCCACCCCCCCCCCCCGCCTCCCCCACCCCTTCACAATCAAAATGATTCACTTGAACCCCTTAATCAGCATGCCGCCTCAATGACCACCGTGGAGGTGCTGCTCCAGGAGTTCTACCAGCCCAACACCAGCAATGCCCGCAAACGGGAGATCGAGACGAATCTGCTGGCCTTCAAGTCGCAGCCGGAGGCCTGGCAGCTGTGCCTGCGTGTGGCCACCGCCAGCAACAGCTTCACCGAGAATCAATTCCTCTGGTTCTTTAGCACCTCAACGCTGGAGCACACGATCACCCGTCGCTGGAGTCAATTAACCGCTGCGGATCGCCTGCTGCTGCGCGAAACCCTGTGGAATTCGTATGCCCAGCTGGCGGTGGGGCCACAGGCGGCGCGTCGTCATCGTGATACACTGGCCCAGCTGATTGCGCTGCTGGGTAAGCGGGAGTTTCCCGAACTGGACGCCAATTACATGCAACACTGCATGGAACTGACCAAGACCCGCTTCGTGCTGGGCATCAATCTGCTGCGTGTCACCTCGGAGGAGGTGGTCAGTAATCGTGGGGATTTGACCACCGAATGGAAACAGTACTTCTATTCCTGGTAAGCACAGAGAGAGAGAGAGAGTCGGAGTCAGAGTCTGTGTGTCCCCCTTCTATGTATCCTTCCCCCCTTTCCCCCCGTTCAGCATCTCCATGTGTGTACCCGATGTCATGGACTTAGTCACCAAATATCTACTAATCGCCGTCTGTCACATCAACGGCAAAGACATCCAATCGACCATACCAAACACCCTCATGGATTTTAGTCTAACCTCAGCGCTGCCAAATGACAATCAACTAAGGTAGGTGGAGTCCGCACCTGCCCCATCCTCTCTCTAGCAGACTTTCCTCTATCATTGCAGTTCCTCTATACTGGAGCTGCTCGGCTGTGTACAGCATTTGGTCTCTTGGATACGCACCGAACTGATCTCGGAATATTTTTTAATGAGCATACTCGATCTATCCCAATGGCGACCCAGTCAGGAGGCCATTTCATTGGCCGCTTTGTCCGTGTTGAATGAGCTGCTGTATCTGCAGAAGCCGCTGCCCTTTGCGGGCACTCTGATGGGCGGCGTCAGCAGCCTGTTGGGACAGCACAATGGGAATAAGCAACAGAGCGAAATGTACAGCGATAAGTTTCGAGAATTGTTGCGTTTGTATACGACCAAATATGCGGGTAAACTGATGCAGGAGCCGGAACTGTTGGAGACATTCTTGAATTTGCTCTACGGATGCACCACGGAATGTGAGTATATGGGAAAGAAAACAAGGGTGTGATACAAGTGAATGTGAAAGAACTTACAGAACTGATCCACGCTTATGCTTCCACCTGACATTCACTTGTATGATCTGTGAATCATCTTTCTGTTGCTTTGAATCTTTGCTTTAATCTACTTTACCTTTTCACCAAGTCACAAATTACCCTGATCTACAGTGAAAAATATCCCGAGCATCTTTAACTAATTCGTGCTTGTCTATCCTTGCTAAATAAAAGACATTTCTTAGTTTTTGTTTCCAAGATATTGCGGAAAAATCAATTTTCCGTCTTTCTACCGTTCTAGAAATTTTGAAGGCCTCACTAGGCTTTAATTGTTGATTCCATGAAATTAGAAACATCAAAACCCCGTTAAAAGTGATGCTAATGGTGTCTAAATTGTCCTTCAAAGTCAAATTTTACTCCATTTACAACAATTTTGTGAAACTAAACCATTTGCTACAAGCCATTGATTTTGTCGGATATTTATTGAAACCATCTTATCTTTAATTATGGAAAATCGACTTGCTTTTTTGAAAGGATCATTCGAAAAGTTACAACGTGTTGAACCCTAAAATCAAGATTAAAATTTATGGAAGGAAAACTAGAATTAGACACCAAATTTTGGTTTATTCTCTGTTGAATTTTCTGGTTGATTTTTGTACCATAATGAAACCTCGACCATGAGCCTGCTAACATTCACTTTGACTAAAATCAAAACAGGTTCGTTAAACCCATATTCAGTTTTTAAATTGAGATATGGCTTAAAATGTAAGTTTACCTACCCACTCACACATCTTTCATACTTCTTTTTCACCGAAGAAGTATAGGGTGGTCCATTTAAAAATTCATAGATTTCAAAGGTTGATGCAAGTCATTTATTTATGAAAAACAATTTCGGCCCATTTGATCTACCCAATTTTTAAGAACATTTTCAATTGTTTCGGCACGTATGTCAGCAATAGCAACTCGAATCTCGTTCTTCAACTCATCAATTGTTTCAGGATTCCTTGCATAACATTTGTCCTTGACCGCTCCCCAAAGATAATAGTCTAACGGTGTCAGATCACAGCTTCTTGGCGGCCAATTCACATCTCCATATTTGCTGATTATTCGATTTTCGAAGATAGGGCGCAGAAGATCGATTGTGGCGTGCGCTGTGTAGCACGTAGCGGTAGCGCTCACCATTCACGGTCACGGTGGCTCTTTCTTCATTTATAAAGAAAAATGGACCAATGATGCCTCGTGGGTGGGTGCATTGGCTTCTCGACGACGATATGCTGATTTTCTGTGCCCCAGATGCGACAATTTTTTTTATTAACATAACCACCGATGTGGAAATGTGCTTCATCCGAAAAATAGATTTTTGGGTCAAATTCACCATCTTCGGCCAAACCATCTTCCGCCCAATTTGCGAACTGTAGACGATTCGGATGGTCAATTGGCTTTAGCTTCTGCACCAATTGAACTTTGTATTGCTTCATGGCAAGGTCTTTACGTAAAATTCTTTGATGCGAATTTTGTGCCCGAAATGTCCAATTGTTGAGATCGATGGCGAGTTGACGTCGATGGTTGTTCACGCACATTTTCAGCAACCACAGCAATGTTTTCGGTCGAGCCACCGGACGAGTATGTACACGGGTTGGTTTATCCACCAACATTCCAGTTTCAGGAACTCGCTTCACGAATTGATCCACAAATTGAGTTTTCGGAACATATTTTTTTTTTTTTTTTTTAAATTTCGCCACTTTGGAAATATGTTTTTAATATTTTCCAACTTTTTTCAAGCGAATAGCGACCCATTTCGTAAATGTCAAAGTTTTTACTAAATATTAGTCGCTTTATGAATGACTTTTGACTTTTTAAAGTCAAATTATAATTAGTTCAAATTCCAAACACTAGATGGACCAACCTGTATATGCAAGCTAATTTCATCGAAAAATTCCATTCCCGAGGTCTTTACTGTTCGACAAAGATCACTAACACTGGTTCATTGATAAGAATAAGTTTCATTTTCTTTCGAGCTTTCTCATGCTTCGCGATCAAAGTAAAACTACTCTTGTCTGAAGTGAGCGAATATAATGTTGTCATTATTTGGGAGTAACCAGGGACAAATTTAACAAAGTATTTGTAAACTTGTGTTATCAATGGAGGCTGCAAGGGTATACAAAACTTCCCTCTAATTTTTTTATATCAGATTATAAAATATATAGTATGGAAATTTGTTTACACTAAGTATGAAAAATAATGTCACTTAAATGATCCGCGTTTTCAGCTTCGCAATAATGGGCTTGTTTTAGAGCATTTTCCATAACATCTTTTTCTTTTAAATGGCTTTGTTTAATAAGCAGAACTGTAGGCTCTGGCGTTATGCAAATCCAGGAACCATTTATCAACGCCAATTGCACTCCATTAGGTATACAGTAGTATTACATCTGAAATATCAGTGGGGCTTACTTTTTCAAAAACTAAAATTGAAGTGGTGTAAACGTAAATGGATAGCGGTATCGGTTTTTATAGAATATTGTTTACGTCCTGCTCTTGAAAACAGACATGAGATGTGGTTTCAGCAGTATGAATCCACTGCCCGAGACACAATTGCACTTTTAGGTCAAATTTTTGGAGAGTAAATAATTTCCAGAAGTTTGGTTGGCTGACAGATCGCTAGATTTTTATTTTCTTCTCTCTGTACTTTTATACCCTGCAAGGGTTTATAAATGTGATGTTTAACGCTGAGGAAGCATCTCCGACCAATAAAGTTAATTCTGATCGCCGACGAGCTAGTTGTTTAGCCTGTTTCTTCCTCTGTTTTAGCTACCCTCCGCGTTAGCTCCTCACCTGGTCTTTTGGAAAACCTGGAACGATCGGTCGAAAAACTAGTCTTTAAAAACTTTTTGATTTTAATGGAAACGCCTCCAAAGTACGTATTTCTTAGTTTACTTCCTTTCCCACTAAGTTTGGGTGAAATCGGATGACTATAGCATATGCTCCCATGAACGATCGGTCAAAAAACTAGTTCTAGTGAGAAAAACTTTTTTGTTTTGATGAAAACGTCCTTATCATTGGCATACCTTGTTTTATATACTTTTACACAATTCTACAAAGTTTGGCCGAATCGGATACATATAAAGTTCCTAACGATAGGTCGAAATATCATAGGAAAACTTTTTTGTTATTAATAAAAGCTTTTTATTGGCATTCTTATTTTATATACTTAAACACATCTCTACAAAGTTTTATCAAAATCGGATGACTATAGCATATAGCTGCAGTATAAATGATCGGTCGAAAAAAAAGTTCTAGTGAGAAAAACTTTTTTGTTTTAAATGGGATCGCCTCCAAATTTCGTGATTGTATTATGCTTTTCCATGATTTTACCTTTTCATCAATCATATATAATCCGAAAAGTAAGGTCCAAAAAGTAGTCTTAGTTAGAAAAACTTTTTTGTTTTCAATGGAGCTGCGGTATACAAAACTTCGACGGTCGTTAACTTTCCCCTTTTTTTTACTTTTTTTCTGGCTTGCTTGTCTTAAAATTTTTCTCTTTAAAAACTAATGACATCTTTTACAAAATGACCCGTAGGTACTCTGTTCCCGCTTCCTAATCTAAACAAATGCTTTCTTGATATCCAAATGTCTATACTTATTCTACCATCTTGGTGGCGTTTGGGTATTCGACACTTTATTTTATTTGCGTTCAGTTAACGCTCGTTATTTGGTTCCAGTAAATTCACAAAAGATGCTCAAAGGGTGCACATTTACTCCTACCCACTTGCCCTGTTGCAACACTGTTTAACAACACTAGTGTTTTTGAACGACCTTGTTTTAGTTTATTGATTGTCCTTTAGGAGTAACTTTAGTTACCAGTAGGAAACTTCGATCTTTCCAACCCTTTTCCCACCAAATTTCCCGAACAAACTATTCTCTTTATGAACCTGTATGTAGAGCTCTTGGAAACTTTACCTCCTAGCCCGTTAGCATGCGCTTTGAATTCGACTCCAACAAATCGTTCATCAAAATACAGCTGAGTTAGGGCTGATTTCCAAAACAAAAAAATTATGTCGAACTTCACAGAATAGAACACTTTGATCTGCTTTGAAATTGTTGAAGCAGTCTTGTTTGATAACATCCGCAATTTTTATGTCATTGGAGCCTTTAGGCAAATTTTTTGGAAAATTAGAGTAGCCAGCTAAGAATCTTGTTCATTTGCGAATATGTATTGGTTTTCAAAGAAGCTGTAGGGATCAACACAGCCGCCACCCCCAGGTTTCCCCGTACCATACTCAGTTGACTCCGCGCTTCGGCCGCGAGTCACGCAAAGCCCCTGTTACAAAACGAAGTCATGCGAGCCGTCATGAGTAAAGTTCGTTCGGTACAAATACTCGCGATTAATCCTAGTTTCGGCGCAACACCGAGTAGTTGTTTTCGAAGTCAGATCCTGCGGTCTGTTACGATCAACGCTGTACACAATCGTCACAAGCACACAAAAAACAACATTGTGGTGAAGATGACGGTTTCTTTCTCCTTCTTGTGTCTGTTGTTGTTTGAAGTTTTCAAAGACAACAACAACAATTGCATAAGAGGCTTGTCGAGCTCGCGCAATCACAGAGTACGTACGAGTAAATTCGTCGGTACGATTAAACAAGAGTATAGTGTCGAAAAGGCTGGCCATTGCTGACAAAAGGCTTATTTTGACTCGTGGTATGAAAAGCTTGTCTATTATACTGGCGAAGCAAACTTACTCGTTCCGACTCAATGTGCTTGCGATCATTTTGAGTGTGTCGACCAACAAAAATCGAACATTAATTTTCTTCTTCTCTGTATCTTTTTTTTCTTCTCTTACTTCCATTTTCATATTATCCTTTTCCTTTTACTTATGTTTTTATATATTTTCTTTCTTCTACTCTGCTTTATTCCCCCTTCATTCTTTCTTTCTCTTAGTTTAATCTTATCTTTTTAAGTTTTTCTTGTTTTCATCTTTTCTTCTTTTGAATTCTTTCCTATGTCTTCTGTTATCCTTCACTCTTTCCAGCATTAATCTTTCTTTCTTTAATATCTTTTCTTCCTCGTTCCTTCATTTGTTCCATTGCTCTTCTTTTCCCTACACAGAACAAAACAGATCCACTAAGATTCCTTTAGACAGGTTACTTATTAAAATCCTTTTTTATGTTATAATATTTCTTTTCATATCCTTTAGATGATTTTCAGCTCCTTTGGATGAAAATCAAAGATCAATTTAACATTAAATGGATTTTCTAATATCCAAAAGAGAGAGAAATGTATCATCAACAACTATTCTTTTGTTTTTCTCTATGTTCTCCTTCTTCTTCCTTTTACTTTTCTTCTCTTTCTACCCGAAGAAACCTAATTTGTATGCTCTCTTCCCCTTCCTCTTTACAGTACACGGCGCCTTAGACTTTACCGAAAAGCTGGACATTTGGACGCCCATTATCAAGGGTATTGCCCAGCAGCCGGGTAAGATGACACGGTATAACCAGGTGCTTACCCAGTTGGTAGATGAGATTATGCGACGAACTCAGTTTGAGGCGAACAAGCCTGAACTTGAGGTGCTGGATAACGAGATCATGGAGGATGATGTAAGCTGTGGGGACAATTGCTTTAACTTTTCTATTTTTAAGCTTCACTTCTTCTTCTCTAGACCCCCGCCACCGAGTGGCAACAGTTCCTGGATCAATGCTTCGAGTGTCTTGCCCTGTTGGCCAGCACCCGCGGTGCTCACATTGTATTCGCACAAGTCTTTGCCCATTGGACACGACCGCAAATGTATTTACTTTCGCTGGAGCATGCGTTGGAACATGGCAGTGGTCGTTCCTATGAGGCGGCACGTAAACTCAAAATGGCCAATGTGGGTGAGATATTGAGAGATTTTGCCACCGTTTGTCAGGCGGTGGTGCGTTTGGCACCACTGATGGACACCAGCGCAGCCACGGGACCTGGTGTGGCCGATGAAATGGAATGTCAATTGCAAATGCTGGCCGATAGTTTGCTACAGACGCTGCAGCTGTTGGCCAGTAATCGGCTAGGTGGCAACGAAATGGACAAGGCCAGCTTTCAGACTGATTTGGATAACCTGTAAGTGGGCCAGAGTGGGGGATAGTGGATCAGTTACTTACTCCTTTTCTCTTCCTTAGTTACGCTCAAGTTTTGCTGGCCATACGCAGCATCTTTCCCCTGTCCAAGGCCATGAGCAGTGAGGAACTGCTGCATCGTCTCTTTGCCATACTGGGCAGCATCTTTGCCTGCAATAATTCCCTGTCCGCCGCCTCACCCATTGTACAGCAGGCGGCCAGCGAGCTGCTGCTCTTCATTTCAACTGTGATACGTCCCAAATGTTTGCTGGAAATACCACAAATCCAGAGTCTACTTCAGGCGGGCTCACGCCTGAGCACACAACTGCCGCGTCAGGTGTGCATTAATGTGCACATCAGTTTGGTTAGCTACATGGTATTGCCCTGGAAATGTGTACCCGAACAGCAGCAGGATTATCAGCGTCGTTTGTGGATGCTGCGCGAGTATATTGAGGGTTTGGCGCAGAATTTTCTGGAACTAGACCTGAGTCTGGCGGGAGAGAGTAAGGTGACGGCCACTACGCTGGGATTGTTGGGTACATTTACTGCCTTGATAGAATACTTTAAGGCCTGCGGTGGCAATGCCAAGGATATGTTGGCCAGCACATTTAAGGTGAGTGTTGAAAGGTGCAAAAAGAGAGGGGAATGGCAGATTTATTGTATTCCACTTGCAGCCCATACTGACCAAGGCCTTGATGATCTTCAATAGCTACGGACTGAGCAGCATTGCCATGGCCATAACCGTGGCGGAGTTTAGTTTAAGCATGTTGCGCACTTTGCCCACACATTTGGGTGCACAGTTTATTAAGGAGATGATTACGCTGTTCATCAATGTCAGCAGCAGGTACTTGCCCTCTCTCTTTCAGTGATAACTTCTCTGTCTAACTCATGTTATTTCAGGGATCAACTCACTTTAAGCCGCTTGGCTGTGATGGAAAAGGTGTTGCAAATGTTTAAGCTCATTAGTGGAGCAACCTGGTAGCGCCTCTCTGGGTCTATTGCCCTCCATTCTGGACTTTAGCACTCTGCAGATTTTACCCCTGTTGCAACAACAAAATGCGGCCACCGATAGCAGCGAGATAACCAGCCTGCTTTATGCATTGTTCGATAGGTAAGTGAATCACTTTAGACTAGTTTTGCACTCTAACGTTTTCCCTCTTCCTCCTTAGTGTCCTCACCTGCAAATGGCAATTCTTCTACAAAAACCAACTCACCAATGGCCATGCCAACACCAACAACTCGAACAACACCAGCAGCAATTTCAACTGCAGCGACAATCTACATCCCGCTCATTTCATGGCCATTCTAAATGCCTATGGCCAGATGCTGGTCAGTGGCACCGATCCTACTAATGTGCGCAGTGTCCTCTTCTCCATGCAAAATGTCAACGAACGGAGTCGTCTCTATCAACGTGCCCTGTTCAAGGAGCAGCTATTGGCCTCATTTCAACGTGCTCTGCTTAATCTTTTGCTGAGCGGTGAGGGTGCTTTGCATTTCGATATGATTGCCCAGGCTTTGTATGCCATGGGTCAGGTGGATCGTAGGCAATTGTTGGACAGCTTTTCGCATGCCTCATTGCCGGTGGCACAGACAATGCTGGAGGAAATCTGCCAGACAAGTGTGAGTAAATGTAGCGAAACTGCAAAATGCAAGAACTCTGGAATATGCAAGTTAAACTCGACAAGTGGAGGATTAGTGTGGTACAACTTAGGATGATTAATGGTCTTACAAGAGAATGTCGGGGAAATTTGAAGGGATGTTTGCAATGTGGACCTACGCTTTTACATTTGTTCGTAGGACCACATTGAAATTTGCCCTTGCCTTTCCCTTGTATGGCCTTTACTCATCTTGTTGAGCAAACTGTGTAACCTAGAAGCGGAGAAATCGCTATTGCATTTTATAGAAAGATTCTCAATACTGAGAAACAAATTACACGTTTTTCTAACTTGGTGTTTTTTTTAAGGTTACCCCAAAAGGTTTTCCATAAAATTCATCAGTTTGTAAGACTCAAAAACATACTCCATTTTGGTCACAGCTTGTGATCAATGTTTTGGCCAAAAGTATTTTCTTAAGCAAGTTTTTGACAACAATTCCATCCATATTGCTATTAATATCGATGTAAAGGGCCTTGGCCTTGTTTGATTGGTTTTTATCTTTACCTTTTCTTTGCTCTTGTTTTCATACCTTTTGGTATTATAAAATTGTGCGGATGTTTGTAATGCATTAAAGGAAGCATCTCCGACCACATAAAGTATATATATTCTTGATCAGCACAACGAGCTGAGTTGATTTAGCCTTGTCCGTCTGTCTGTTTCAATGCTATCTCCTCCGTCAGTTTGAAAGCTATCTCCCACTTCCGTCTTTAGTATACCTCAAAGCTATCCTCTTAGCATAACTTTGGAACGATCGGTTAAAAAACTAGTCTAAGTTTTTGTTTTTAATGGAAACGCCAAAGTACGTATTTCTTAGTTTACTATCCCTTTCCCATGATTTCACTAAGTTTTGTCGGAATATGCCATAGGAACGATCGGTCGAAAAACTAGTTCTAGTGAAAGAAAAACTTTTTTGTTTTTTAATGAAAACGTACATTGGCAACCTTTTTATAGGTACACAATTCTACAAAGTTTGGTCGAAAGTCGGATGACTATAGCTCCCATAGCGTCCAGAAAGTAGTCTTAGTTAGAGAAAACTTTTTTTCTCAAAGCCAGAATCTAGTGATTTTTTTTCGGGGGGGTTGTTCAAGCCCAGAGCAATCTGTCAAGTAGTTTAAAATGGTGAGTAGCCTTCGAAAGATGTCTTCAGCTTCTTTTTCTTAAGTCTTTGTTTTATCCTGGCATCTTTATTCTGCTGCTCAGCTTGGATCTCGGCCCTGTCAATGCGATTGCAATCCTCGAATCTTGCGTATTCATGAGCGCTTGGGCCGACGCTGACGTTCATATCCGACAGAAAGGTGAGAAAAGCACCAGCACCTTCGTTAAAAAGTGCATGCAGCTACATACGATGCAAATTCAACAATTTGTTTGCTGCCAAATAATTTTTCGGTGCAATTCTCCAAATTAGCTGGTTCAAACTTTCGTTGGCATTTTTGTGTAAAACCTCCAAGACACCTTTCCAGAAGTTCGTCTTTACTTAAATCTTCGTAAATCGGTTAATCGGAAAATATCTATTACTTTTCCAGACCAATATCCAATCAAGGAACTGTCGCCAAACAGGAAACTGTAGCCTTGCTTCTGCCACGTGCCGTCACCAGAAACGGTCAAATCGTCAGACTCTGAATTTGCACTTGTTTTCTGTTTTTCTTCGTCTGCGGCGGAAAGAAGAAATTTTTCAGCAGTCGTTTTGACGCAGCAACAAATTGATTTCATAAGATCCAAATAAGACGGCTAGGATAAAAATTACTTGCAATATGCCTCCAAAATTTATTGTACGCATTGCGAAACCCAAATCTAGTGTTGATTACTAGCGATGACCAGTTTTCTCACACACGGTGTAGCGTGGATCCAATTGGCACATTTCACTTGGATTTGAAAACCAAGGCCTTCTTGTTTGAAACTTCTAAACTCAACTGAACCATCACACTGAGCACATTTTACTAAACTTGAAATTTTGGAAAAAAAAAGCAAAAAATCGATAACTCGGTAATTTTTTTCTTTGTCTTCCGGCAGACTCGCACTGGTATTCAACTTTATTTTCTTTGATGATATGATTTTTTGTAGTAGCCTCATCTTTATCTGTTTTTACGCGGATTATGCCTTTTTTCGATCTGCACAAATAAGTTCTATCACTTTTTCGGCCATCTCTCGAAACTTTACATAGTCTCGGCATTTTTTTACAGAAAATCTTCACAAAATTATAAAATCAAAAGCTTATCGACAGCTGCACTGCCTTCCCAAACGACCGCAGCTATCGGAGCTGTAATGTTGAAGGAGACTTATTAGACAATAACTTCAGAGTATTGATCAGATCGACTTAGAATTTTGGGAGATATATTCTTGGAATGATTAACAATACTCTTTTTTGGAGTTTCATCGTCGTCGCTTCAGAATTCAGAAAACTCCTGACGCACATATGTTTTTGGCATCACCAACACACTTCTCCCAGCAAGACATCTAATCTTTTTCCCTTAAAACGCTTCTCCATTGGCATTTGGTGAAAGCGCTCTCTCTGCTCGGAAGGTAATTGCTTGGAAAACTCATCCAAATGGTTATTTAATCCAATTGTTTTTGTGGCAGAGACGCAATGGGACCAGGAAGATATTTAGCTGTGACCATCTTAGGTGCATTCATTCCAAATTTATTATTCAGACATCCGTAGCACTTTTGTTCATCGTGTTCATATGGATCAGTCCATATAACAGGGGTTCCATATGGCTTGCTTCCTTTTTACTTATTACACTAATTCAGAGCAGCGCAATAGCAACGTCTACAAACTGCATCTGGCGTCCACGGAGAATCGAACAAATCTGGCTGGTCAGAGTAATATAAAAGATAAGTTTTTTGAATTCCACAGTAAAATATGTGACTTTTTTTTAGTTTTTTGCGTTTGGGCACTTAAAAGCCACAAAAATGGCAAAACAAATTAAGCTTCCAGCACTTTTCCATTTGTTTTTGACAAATGAGGTGGAAGTTAAGATATTTCTATTGCAAATGCCCATATACGGTCCTTTTAATTTGTCATTTCATATGGGCAAGAAGCAAAAACCACATTGAAGTCAGTGAAACGGAAAGAGACGACCAGTACCGATCTAGCTGTAAAATTCCTATTCCACTTTGTTTTGAAAAATTAGAGATTTTAGTTAAAAAAAAATATTTTTAAAAAATTATTAAGTACAATTTTTGTAGACTAGGCCAAGCTCTACAACTTTGCCGAAGGACATACAAACCAAATTCGTTATGGTTTTAGAGATATAGTAGTGCCTCATTGTCAGAAAGGCGAACATTAGCCCAAAATTTTCAATCCCCTAAAACAAATATTAATTAAACCAAACAAATCAACTTTTGTTTTTTTTATATAATAATATCTTATTTTTTTATTTTTTTAATTTTGATAATTTTTGCAGCCGTTTGAAAGATATTTTCGGAGGAATCGGCTTCTGCTTATAGCTGCAAGGGCACTAGGCCAAGCTTAGAAGAGTGACTTTGAATTGTTTGAACAGTTTAGGTTCATTTTGTTTTGGAGGTAATATTATTTACAAAACTACATTTTAATAAACTTATTTCAATAATATTCTTCAATTAAATATTTCTATTTTTGGAATGAAAAAGATTAGAAATATGATTCGAAAAAGACTTGCAAAAGATTCTAAATATGATTTGAAAAAGACTCGCTAATGATTGAAAATACGACTCGAAATAGATTCGCAAATGATTAGAAATTTGACTCGAAAATGAGTCGAAACTGATTAGACAATCGGGTTAAAAACGATTATTCAAGAAGAGTCGCGGCTTGGGTACCATTTTCTCCCGACAAAAGTATAATTTATGAACAGAAAAAGAGCTCATTTATGACTATTTTAATCAGACTTGAGGACTTGAAAAAGACTCGTATATGATCAAAAATTCCATAAAATGTTTGCTGGGTCATAATTTCGATGTGGATTTATTAAGGTAACAGTTTTCGCTTGATCTGTCCCTATTCTTACCCGATTCTTTTCAACTAAAATCAAATTTTCTAGTCTTTAATTACCAATCAGTCAGTCGTTGAATTAGTCAGGTTTCCAAATTGTTACAAATCTTAACAGCTGAATATTATTAAAATTTTCTTATCATTTCTTCTTCTCTGTTTCTTTGCAGGACATTCCAACGTTTACGCAGAAACTCACACAGCTCATGCAGGATGCGCAATGTGTGCATCTCAATGAGACTTGAACCCCCACCCAGCTACACAAATAACCCCAATCCCCCTCACTTACATCCTATCCTTAACTCCTTCTCTGAGTGCGTGTGTGTGTGTGCGCGAGTGTGTCCATGTGATCTGTTTAGCTGTAAATAATGTGTCCCTCTCTTTATGTAATATTTATTAAATTAATTGTGTTTATAATTATTTTTTTTGCCATACTTTTTTGTGTCATCTTGCTCAGTCCCTTGTACTCACTGCCCCTGCCTCTATGTTGTGTGTGTGTGTGTGCCTGTGCGTGTGAGTGCGTGTCTGATAAGAGGAGATCAACCAAAATTCATTCAACTTGATAAAAGACATTGTTAGTTTGTAATGCGATTCCGTTATCTAAATAGAAATATTATTGCACTTATCACTTGATTTTTATTATTATTATTATTATTAATTACATGCATAAAATTGCTCTTGTGTTATCCACGGCAAATCGATAAAAGTCATTTAACTATACAGACATACCTATCTATATATCTACGTTTATGTAAATCTAAATTATCACATATTCGATCCCAATTGTCATGCATTTTACCTCCTAAGTCTTTCGTTTTTTCTTTCCCCACCCGAAATCAATTTTCAATAAATGAAATCAGAATCAACGATTTATACATTTTACATGCGCATTTTGATTTCGAATTACGTCGTATACGTGTGGACATATGTTTATTCATTGTTTTTAAATGGACATGTATGGTGACATATACATATGTGTAGGTAAGTGTATGTCTAGCTCCAGGTACAGACTTGACTTTGATTTGTTGTCTTTTGGTTTAGGGAGAACAAGAAGAAGAATGTGTGTCAAGTTTTTCAGAGCTCTGAGTAAGAGAAGTCTACCAGAATGGTTCTCAATTCCACTTCCACCAAAAATTTTGTGGTTTAAAAACGGTTTTTGGACTAGTTTTGGTCACTAAATCACAAAAATTTGGCGGAAGTGGAGTTGAGAAGAAAAAATTACTCCATATTAAAAGTAACCCGAACCCTTAAGAGCCGATTTGCTATGTTGCATAAAGTCACCTAAAACGTCCTTGTTCTCAATTCCACTTCCGCAAAAGTTTTGTGATTTAGAAACTAATTAAAAACTCTGTGGTCCGTTCTCGAGGCTATGGCTTGCTCAAATATTGAGTTCTTGTCCAGGCAGTGGACAATTTCCCAATGCATGAGGTGCGCACTGCGATCGACGATAGGTCTGAGAGACTTCGGCGTTAATGGAAGTCACAAAATTAGAAAAAAGTTATGAAAAATATTCATTCGTATTCATTTTATGACCAAAACAATTGCGAGTACCAAGTATAACTATTTGATGCCTCTTGGCAGAGACGACAGACACACGCTTTCCACACGCGTGCGCCGAACACACCAACTCCAAATGAAATGGCAAAAAACTAGTCAAAAGGATCACTTGAAACAACAACAACAAGAGGGATAAAAGCGACAGCTTCCTTTCTTTTGTGTGCAGTATTCTTATTTTTTCTTTTTGCATACAAAAAATAATGTTGGTTGTTGAAATTGAATTTAATGAAAAGCGAAAGCAAAACAAGCAGCAGATCACCCACTTCCGGCAGGTAAATAAAACGAAATGAAAGGACAACAACAGGAGCAGAGCAGAGCAGGTAGGGCTATCCTAAAGGGCATCCTGCGGAAGTTATAAAACCAAACCAGATGTACACTTGGAAAAAAGTCATAAGCTATATCGATAAAACCGGAACCGTTAAATGCGATTTGAGTCGATAGTTTTGGTACCAAAAAGACGCAAGAACCGAAACATCGTATAGAATTTTTATCAGACCCCTGATTTTTATGTTAGGCGGAATGGAAATAATTGGCATGCAGCAACCAATGGAAACTCATACCCAGAACCGATATATTGAATTTTTTGAGAATTGGTATGCGAGAACCCATATTTTTGGTACCATAACAACTAAGAAGTACCGAACAACATATTGGTTCATAGTTTAAAGATGTAAAAAGCTTGTTCATTTTGAAGAAAAAAGCTAAAAACCAAAGAATAATATTTGAATTTTTTTGAGAACCAGACAAACCCAGAAAAAATAGCAATACGAGCGATGCCCTTGAAAATTCAATAGTTACTTTAAGAAAATTTGGATATACTCAATTTTGGAAAGGCAAACAATTGAAATAATTATGAAAACTATTGGACTATGATAACTAAAATGGATACTCGATCCTTAGTACTCGCTAATCAATACTTAATTCACAGTACTCGATACTCTTCTATGTACCTTGGAGATATCTTGGTACTTCCGAACTCTGCGCGTGTGTTAATCTACTTGATTTTCGATACTAGGTATTCGACTCAGGACTTAGTAGTCACTACTCTAAACTCTAAGTACTGGATAATCAGTATTCGATAATCATTTTTTGATCATCAGTAATCGATACTAAGTACACGTTAATCAGTACTCGACACTCAGTACTCTATACTCAGTATGCAGTACTCAGTGCTCATTACTAGATTCTCGATACTCAGTGCTCGACTTACGACTCCATAATCACTACTCCAAGCTCAGTACTCGATGCTTAGACATCGATAATCAGTATTTGATTTGTATTTCTTAATCGTCAGTATTCGATACTCAATACTCGGTATTAAGTATTTGATACTCAGTACTTAGAACTTGTCTCAGGTCTCGACAATCGACAATCAGTTGTTACTCAATACTTATCTTGATTTATTGCTGTGTTTAGAGCCGTCTTAATCTCGAGTGAAATTGGAATTACAGGGGACAAAGTCGTATATGGACTGAGCAAAAATTTAGAAAACTTGACTTCATATTGTAAAATATATAAAGAAATGAGATAACAATAAATAATACTTTAAAGGCCTGTGCCAGATGTGAATAACTACATCGATAAAGTAAAATTTTCATACAAATTTTAAAGCAAAATTTTATTTTTACTTTTCTTATGTCTTTTTTTGTATGAAAATTTTACTTTACATCGAATTAATTCACATCTAGACACAGACCTTAGAGTCATAAGCCCCCCACCTAATTTTCAAAAAGCTATCTACGACACTGGTACTCAGTACTCGTCTCATGTTCGATAATCACTACTCCATACTCAGTACTCGATATTAAGTACTCGACACTCAGTATACGTCACTTAGTTCTCAAAACTCTGTACTCGATACTCACTACGCAGTACTCAGTGCTAAGTGGTGCTTGTATATGTGTGAGTGTGTGTGTTATTCAATATTCGCGATACTCAGCAATCGACTCAAGACTCGACAATCACTACTCGACAATCAGTACTCAATGCTCATTTCTTGTTACTCAGTGTTCAATCCTCAGTAATCGATACTCAGTACTCGATTCTCAATACTCGATGCTCAGTTCTTGATACTTAGTACTCTATACTTCGAATTCGATACTTTGTACTCGATAATGAGAAATCGATACTCTTTTCTTGATACTCAGCATTCGATACTTAGTACTCGATGCTACGTCCGTTAAAGACCAAGAGGTTATTATTGGAACAGTTTTGGTTCAGAGTTGTTTTCTTTCTCTAGAAAACCCTTAAGAATTCTAAAAGGTTTGGTCCATCAATTTAAGGAAGGTAGGAACGATTACAGGGTGTTTCAAAACCGGTTAAAGCCCAAAATTAAAAGAGGATTTCATATTTTGAGAGCGATATCCAAGAACCAATATTTTTGGAAACCAAAGTTTCGTTAAGAACCATAACATCTTATCACTAAGGTTTTAGTTCAAAGCTGTATTCTTTTCCTAGAGAAGCGTTCAAGAGTTCTAAAAACCAATAGTTTTGGAACCGAAAAGAGCCAAACCCTCGTATAAGTACAGATTTGTTTTAATAGAAAGCCCACAAGAGTTCTTATGAGTTTGCTTTATCCATTTTCGGAAGGAAAAATTTGGTTAAAAAAAAACAGATTAAAGTCAAAACCAGAACCGGAAAATATTTTTGGAATCGCAAAGGGCAAAAACATACAGGCCGGTTCCCGTTTCCGAATTCATTTGATTGGAACTGCAAAGAGAATTGCGATTTCCAAGAAGTGATTGAAGAAAACGATTGAAGAATTTGTTTGAAACGATTTGCCATTAAAAGTGTCAAATGAAAACTAATGGAAATTTGAAATTGAAAGACAAATTTGAAATAAAAAGTCGGTTTTTGAAAGCGGGAATGTTTAAAAATTCCGATTGTGCATGATTTAATCGGAATCGAAAACGGGAACTCACCTGATCGTATCTGTACAATAGAGTAGTACAGAATTTATTTCTTTTTCTAAAAATGTTCCTCAAGAGTTCTTAAGAGTTTGGTCTGTCGAGTTTTGAAAGGTAGGACAACTAGTAGCGAGTTTGTAATTTATAAAGCGACCTTTCTGATGTTTAATTAGTAACGAGTTTAGCTGACCTTAGGTCTCAAAAAGTTGCGATTGTTCACAACTGTAAACCAATTCTGCATTGATACACCAAAAAGAGCTGGATGTCTATACAGTAGTGTTTTATGAATGTCCCCATCGAATCTTCAGTATTCCATCCAATTCGCTGGAAAACTTGTTTACGGGAAGTTCAAAAACGGATTATAACTCAAAATCAGAACCAGAACCGTAAACGATATATTGAAGGGAGTCCGAAAAACGATATTTTTGGAACCGCCAAGGGCGAAAATAGCCAAAATATGGTATCGGTACACTGTTTTGGTTCTAAGTTGATCTTCTATATTAGTAACTTGAGCTTAGTCAAGAATTTTCAAAGAAGATATAAGAAACAAAAACAGAAATAAGTTAGAACCTAAATCGAATAAGTTTTGGTAGGTACCAGAGCTGGAACCGAAGTACAGACCACTGAACCAAGGCGAAACCTGGGTTCAAGTTCAAGTCAACCAATTTTCTTACCCAAAATCGAAAAAGTCAGCCTTGTTCTTAAATCCACTTCCGCAAAAGTTTTGTGATTTAGACAGCGATTTTATCTTACACTTTTTTGGTGAAAGTGAAACTGAGAACAAGTCCAAGTATACCATATTTTTCCCCAAGTGTACCCACTCAACCAACTGTTAGCTCCAAAGGTTAGCGACTACGTGAGTTGGATTTGTGGATTTGGTTTGCAAATCTAGACGTATGGCATACGCTTGACCTCTTCCCCCAAGCAGGTGAGGACCGAGCCCATGGGCATAAAATGTGAGTGCCAGCACGGCGGAACCACACAGTTGTGCTTGGTGGGAAGACGACGACCAACGACCACAACAGCGAAGACACCTCCTCCAATCGAACAATTATCCTGCAAACAGCAAACATGACTCTGGATACGGTGGGCCAGGTGGCCAGCGACACGTTGGCCGCTAAAGCCACTACCCTGCTCGGCATGAGTCCCCTGTTCACCACTGTGCTGGGCGTCATTGCGGTCCTGGGCCTGTATGAGTACTGGCATCGCAATACCCGTGAGTATCGCATGGTGGAGAATATACCCTCACCGCCGGCACTTCCCTTGCTGGGAATGGCTCATCTGGCCGCAGGATTGAGTAATGCTGAAATTCTGGCCGTGGGTCTGGGCTATCTGAACAAATATGGCGAGACCATGAAGGCCTGGCTGGGTAATGTGCTGCTTGTCTTCATCACCAACCCGAATGACATTGAGCTCATACTGAGTGGACACCAGCACTTGACCAAAGCGGAGGAGTATAGATATTTCAAGCCCTGGTTCGGTGATGGTTTGCTGATCAGCAATGGCCACCATTGGCGTCATCATCGCAAGATGATTGCGCCCACCTTCCATCAGAGCATTTTGAAGAGTTTTGTGCCCACCTTTGTGGAGCACTCGAAGGCGGTGACCAAGCGTATGGCCTTGGAGGCGGGCAAGTCCTTTGATGTGCATGACTATATGTCCACGACCACTGTGGATATCTTGCTATCCACTGCGATGGGTGTGAAGAAGTTGCCCGAGGGCAACAAGAGCTTCGAGTATGCCCAGGCTGTGGTGGACATGTGCGATATTATACACAAACGCCAGATCAAGCTGCTGTATCGCCTGGACGCCATCTACAAGTTCACCAAGTTGAGGGAGAAGGGTGACCGCATGATGAACATTATACTGGGCATGACCAGCAAGGTGGTGAAGGACCGTAAGGAGAATTTCCAGGCCGAGTCGCATGCCATCATCGAGGAGGAGCGTCCGACCAGCATTGCCCACAAAAAGGAGGGACTGCGCGATGATTTGGATGAGATTGATGAGAATGATGTGGGCGCCAAGCGGCGTTTGGCTCTGCTGGATGCCATGGTGGAGATGGCCAAGAATCCCGAAATCGAATGGAACGAAAAGGACATCATTGATGAGGTGAACACCATTATGTTTGAGGGTCATGACACCACCTCGGCTGGCTCCAGCTTTGCCCTGTGCATGATGGGCATACACAAGGACATACAGGAGAAGGTGTTTGCCGAGCAGAAGGCCATCTTTGGTGACAACATGCTGAGGGACTGCACCTTCAACGATGCCATGGAGATGAAGTACCTGGAACGTGTGATCTTGGAGACTCTGCGTTTGTATCCACCAGTACCCTTGATTGCCCGCCGTCTGGATCATGATCTGAAATTGGCCAGTGGCCCCTATACCGTGCCCAAGGGCACCACCGTGGCTGTTTTGCAGTACTGCGTGCATCGCCGTGCCGACATCTATCCCAATCCCACGAAATTCGATCCGGATAACTTCTTGCCCGAGCGCATGGCCAACAGGCATTACTATGCCTTCATTCCCTTCAGTGCCGGACCACGCAGCTGTGTGGGTCGCAAGTACGCCATGCTCAAGCTGAAGGTCCTGCTGTCCACCATCGTGCGTAACTACATTGTCCACTCCACGGACACCGAGGCGGACTTCAAGCTGCAGGCCGATATTATACTGAAGCTGGAGAACGGCTTCAATATCTCGTTGGAGCAGCGCAAGTATCCCACTGTGGCCTAGAGGAAGAAGCAGGAACTGTATATACACACACCCACACACCCCAAAAAACCCCCCCAACAGCCAGCCAAAGAGTCAACTATAACAATTTTTTTCCATATTCTTCTTGTACTTTTTTTTTTTTTTTTTTTTTTCTTCTTCTTTCTATTGTGGTATAAGCGGGTGGTGTCCTTATATCTTCTTTTTATTACTATTATTATTATTATTATTTTGTTGTTATTTTTTTTTTTTTTTGAATCCCCCGTTTACTTAAATTTATTTTGTAATATTTATTAAGTCAAATGGTTTAATATGAAACCCAAAAACTATGAAAAATATATGACAAAACGCAAAGGCAGCCAAAAGAGTTGCTAAACATTAAGAAAAGTGAGAGAAATTCGTGAATAGGGGAAATAGCGCTTTGTTTGTGGGCATCAAACGGGCGTCGACATGCTTGCATTGACGCGCGGAATGCCACTTAGTGGGGAAATTTCATTACTAAGCTTTGTTTATGAAGGAGGCAAGCGACACTTAAGCTTTTTTAGAAACTTTCTGATGTTTTCTTAGTCGGGGTGAAGCACAACTCCGGACTTAGTCGGGAATCACATGATAAAGCAAACTTTTAGAAATTTTAACAACAGTTTTTAGTTGTAGGAAAATAAGTGTAGTTGTATTACTGGCTTTCCTACTCACACACCCAACAAGCAAGAATTTTTTTTAGGAACATTATAATGTTTTCTTCATTGTCTACATCCAGTCATAGATACTATTTTGTCTTTAAAAAACTATCATTAATTTGTCGCTTAAGTCTTGCTTCTGCGAATTATTCAATAAACTTTGGAAACAGCATCTAAAAACAAAGGCTATTTTATGAGCTTGCGGATTTTTGCACTAATTCTATAGCTCTATCTAGATTTGGATTCTTTAATGTATAATATTTATTGAACCTAACCGAAATTTTGGGTTTGAAACAGGTTCAGGTTTAAATATTTGATCAAATTTGGTTCTGCTTAAGGGAGTATTTCTGCTTGGAAGGCTGTTTTTCTTATCTTATCTTATTTAGTTTTTATTGTAAGTCCGTCTAGCGCCGTCTTGTTGAAACCAAATATCATCCAAGTCTTCCGCTTCAATTTCCTCGAAGAACCAATCACTTAACATTTCGCGGTAGCGCTCACCATTCACGGTCACGGTGGCTCCTTCTCCATTTTCAAAGAAAAACGGACCAATGATGCCTCGAGACCAAAATCCGGATATGCGGATTTTCTGTGCCCCAGATGCGACAATTTTGTTTATTAACAAAACCACCGGGTGGAAATGTGTTTCATCCGAAAAGATGATTTTGCGGTAAAATTCACCATCTTCGGCCAAACGATCTTCTGCCCAATTTGCGAGCTGTAAACGATTCGGAAGGTCAAATGGCTTTAGATGCTGAACCAATTGAACTTTATATGGCTTCATGGCAAGGACTTTATGCAAATTCGCATCAAAGAAGTGCTCGAAATGTCCTATTACTGAGATCGATGGCGAGTTGACGTCGATGGTTGTTCACGCACATTTTCAGCAACCGCAGCAATGTTTTTGGTCGAACGCACCGGACGAGTACGTACACGGGTTGGTTTATCCACCAACATTCCAGTTTCACTAACTCGCTTCACGAATTGATCCACAAATTGAGTTTTCGGAACAAATTTTTACACCCTTGGTATTATAAAACTGTCCGGATGTTTGTAGCGCATAGAAGGAAGCATCTCCGACTACATAAAGTATATATATTCTTGATCAGCACGACGAGCTGAGTTGATTTAGCCTTGTCTGTCCTGTCTGTTTCTATGCTATCTCCTCCGTCAGTTTTAAAGCTATCCTCACCAAACTTTGCAAATACGCTGCACATTTGTCGGAACCGGCCGGATCGGATGACTATAGCATATAGCTGCCATAGGAACGATCGGTTGAAAGACTAGTCTTAAAGAGAAAAACTTTTTTGTTTTTAATGGAAACGCCTCCAAAGTACGTATTTCTTAGTTTACTATCCCTTCCCATGATTTCACTAAGTTTGGTCCAAATCGGATGACTATAGCATATAGCTGCCATAGGAACGATCGGTCGAAAAACTAGTTCTAGTGAGAAAAACTTTTTTGTTTTTAATGAAAAACGCCTGCACGCACGATTTAAAAACATGACACAATTCTACAAAGTTATGCTTTGAGGCGTTCCTTTAAAACATTTGTTTTTGTTTTTAACGGGAAAACCGTACTTACATTATTTTTTTTTATACTTTTACACAATGCTCATAGGAACGATCGGATTACTGCGAAGGTGACAACGTTTTAGAAAAAAACTGATGGAATGGTAGCACTTTTTTTTCAAAAGAAAATTTTAATTTCATTTGGTTTAATAGATTTGTATGTTATAGAGAAGGAGGTAATTGGAAATCACAATGAAATACCTACTTTTTATTTCCTACTTTTCCTATCCTATTCTCAACAGAATACAGTTTGTACGAAATTAAATATTACACATGTTTAAAATACGTCGAAAAACTATTAAATTGTTAAAAAAATTGACATAATTGTATTTATGCGTACAAATAACTACGTTTATTTCACTTTTGTTCCACAATTACCTCCTACAGTTTGCTACCATTCGGATCACTATTTGCATATAGCTGTCCATAGGAACGATCGGTCAGTAAAAACGACTTCTAGAGACAACAATTTTTTTGTTTTAAATGGGATCGCCTCCAAATTTCGTAATTAACAGTGTATTATGCTTTTCCATGATTTCACCAAGTTTGGTCGAAATCAGACATCTATATAGTATAGATCCCATAGAAAAGTAAGGTCCAAAAAGTAGTCTTAGTTAGAAAAACATTTTTGTTTTCAATGGAAGCTGCAAGGGTATACAAAACTTCGGCCGAGCAGAAGTTAACTTTCCCTTATTTTTTATTTACTTTTCTTACTTACTTTTCTATGGGAGCTATACTAAAGCGATGTCCGACTTTGACCAAACTTAGTGCAATCATGGAAATGCACTACAAACTGTTAATTACGAAATTTGAATTCATAAAATATTTGTGATTTCTGTTATAATGTAAAGCACAAACTTTGGGAGATACAGGAGGTACGAATTTCTTACTAGTTTTTTATAGGCTATGAAATAGAGGATGGACGATAAAGGCGATCCTTGGGGCCTTCCACTATATAGTGTGAGACTTTTGAAAGGTTTTGACCTAAAGATACAGTAATTGTTCTGTTTGTCATTAAATTTTTTCCAATTTAATTAGTTTTTGACCCATTTTCCAGTTGACGAGTTCATCAATCACTGCATGGACTCCTGACTCTATCGAAAGCTGTTGTGAAATCAAGGAAGTTAATTGATGCATGGTTTTTGTGCAAAGGGCGGAGGATATCTAATAATCTAATGACATTAGAGAGTCAGATATGCATTTGCCCTTTTAATGAGGATAAGATGGTGCTTCGGTTTTATGGCTAAATGTTACGACGAGATTGGAAGTACGTTCCAAGTTATTAGTCTTGTTAAATCATTGTTAGACATAAACAGATATCCAGAAGCCAGAATCCTGTAGTTTGTTATTCAGGTAGCACTTGGTGAGGCAAGTTGTACAAGTTGCTAAGTTTCGTGCAGAGAATTTCTTGATTGAAAAGAATCTCATAATCTCAATATTCCATTCTGAAACTCGATCTTATCATAATTCTTGTTATTCAAAACAAAATTGAAAACTCGAACATCTTTCCACAGTCATTCGCATGCGTTAATGCGGCACAATCTGCCAGGCATTGGTTATTTTTTTTTTTTTTTGGGCAATGTCAAAATATTGTGGAGCATTGGTAAATGCCTGGCCTTGTGGCCATGGTCGAAACGTATTTGTTAGCATTAACTTGGCTGATCGGTAGCGAATTTGCCACTTGCCACTTGCCACTGGCCTTTCGCTAACTTAAGTTGACACCTCATTTCATGGGGCGGACGGAAAGGCGATTAATCGCGAGACAAATGCAAATGCCATTGTTCGAGAATCGACGGCAGTTTGTTGCGGATCCAGCAGCAGCATCCCAATCCCAATTGAGAACTGGTCCTTGTCGGCTTTCACTTTTAAGCAGGTCTTATCTAATTTGCCAGCTCTATGGCTATCGTATGACGAAATGAAAACGGAAATCCTTTCGGTTTCCTTCCGCACTTCCTTTCTCTAACAAGATTAATGAAGGGGGTGCTCGGAGCAGCGGCCAAAAGGACACACACACACACACACTCGTGCCGCCAAACGTTTTGTTTGGTCATTGTCCTTTTTTGCGCTAGGCAAATAGCGCCGCCGCCGGCTACGGTTACCAATTTATTTGATATTATATCCTTTCATGTACCTGCCGAAACCCTATCCTTGTTTTTTTTTTGTTGTTGGGAGGCTGTGAGCCGGAAGTTTTCTCTTTTTTTTATGGCAAAATACGAAACCCTTTTACGGTTGTCCTTCTCTGGTGGCGGTGGCAATAAAATTGAAATTTTTATATGCGGATTTACCTGGAAAATGTGTTTGCACTGGCTTTACTTAGTCGGAGAGAAAGTCTCTATCGCCAGGAATCTGCTGAGAAGTGAACTGAGGCTAAACCCTAAATCGTCAGATCATTCATTTGCAGTTGATGAATGAAGTGCAATCTTCAGTAAGCTGCCGCTGCTGCTGCTGCTGAGTTTTTGTGCTCTGATTTGGTTAACTCAACCCGGCCAAGAGTTAAACCTCATTTTGGTACATATTTTGTTAACCACAACCGCTAAGACGTTAAGACGCTAAGAGCCTAAGCCGGTGTCTGCTTAAGTTTAAGCAATTGTCGAGTGGCTGCACTTCAGTTAAACAATGAGGCACTTAAGTGTCTGCTTTTGTGTCCAGGTTCTAAGTCCTTAAGCGCTTAAACCGCAAAAGCAGGTCAGGAGTAATCCGCTCAGTTGCTGCATTCAAATTTCATTCATGGCCTTAAATAGCTCCCCAAAATCTCTGCATACGGAACACACATGTTTCCATTGGCCTTCCCCCCCCCTCTCTCTCTCAGCCTGGCTGCACATGTTTCTTCCTTTCTCTCCACGTGTTTCTTGTTTTGACTAATGCACCCAGGGTGGCACATTGAGTCATCAGCCATCTTTAGTTTGAAATTTTGACAGTTTCTCAGTTCACTTTGAATGCGAAACTCTCCAGGCAGCGTCATTGCATTGATTGAGTTGTCCCTGTGCTGTGTTTGTGCACCATTCAGTGGCATTTTGTTTGGACTCTTCCCTGAAGCTTGACACAAATGCAGTTGATGCGTGGGGTCTAGAGTCCTTCAGGGAACTACTTATTATGTATATTATATCCAGGTACAATGAGGTTGATACTTCAACAGAATGGTCATCCGGCAACAGCTCAATTCAAGTCGTTTGGATAATAGAGTGAGGAAAATAATAAAGATTTGGCATAATTCTAAAATACTGTGTGAATTTTTGGGAACTACAGTTTTTTACGGATTTCCCAAGTGATCTTTAGTGATCAAATTTTCCGCAAGACTGCCATTGACAGCAGTCTTTTAGTACAAATACGCTGCACATTTGTCAGAACCGGCCGGATCGGATGACATCGCAGATGAAGAATGGTAAGTGTAGTGGAATTTTTTTTATGACTCAAGCTCTCTGAAAAGTGTTAGTGTTTTTTTTAGGTATTAGTTATATTAGTTGACGCGTTCCACTAAGTTGGTCGAAATCGGATGCTATATAGTATAGCTGTATAGTCTGAAGAGAGTAGTCTTAGTTGGAAAAACTTTTTTGTTTTCAATGGAAATGTCTTAACACTTGGCATTTATTCATTGATGCTTTCACATAATTCTACAAATTTTGGTCAAAATCGGATGACTATTGCATATAGCCTCCCATGGGAACGATCGGTCGTTTGTAGTGAAAAAACTTTTTGTTTTGATTGGAAACGTCCTTTTCATTAGCATATCACTTTTTATACCCTGTTCCCATTAGAAAATGGGTAGGGGAATGAGTTAATGCAAAAGTATGCAACAGATAGAAGGAAGCATTTACGACGCTATAATTTTATCTTGACCCAATATCTATCTATGTTGAAAGATCAATAAGATCGGACAAAAAACACCGAAGTTATATACAAATCAATGTTGCTTGTGGGAGAGAGGGGGGGAGGGGCTTGCATTCTCAGTTACCGCGTCTGCGTGCGTGTGTGCTGGATGTTAGAGTGTGGGGACAAGGGGACATTGGGTATTTTTGTGGTGGGGAGCACTCGACTGCAGCTCCCACTTGTTTATCAATTAACAGTGTTCAATTTCATTCAAGAAATGTGTTTCTTGTTCCACTGACACGGACGAGACAGTTAAAGTCGCTTGTTTGACGTGATGTGTGAAGATTACATTGTCATGACGGAGAAAGATTCGTCTTCTGCGGTTAGTTTCGCGAATTTCACCGTATACTTCCGTCAAAGAAATCCTTTGCACCACTCAGAACGACCGTCTACGTTGCTCAAGAGGAACAGTGCCCACATGACCCATTCGGCCGAAGAAACTGACGATCATTTGCTTCGCAGGGCTTCGTACGCGAACAACTCTTGTTTGATTTGGTACGACTTGGAACACCCACACAATCGATTGCTGTTCAGACGCATATATCATAATTCTGTCACCTGCATGACGATCTTATAAACGTCTTTTGAAGCTCCGCGATCGGCTATTTTTCAAGATTTCTTTACACGTCCATTTTTTGAGCGATTATTCAATTATGGAGAGTGCAACGCGAATAAATCCTTTTTACGCGGTAATTCGTGAAAAATGCTACATACTCGTATGCTGAATGAACAAATGTTTAGGGATACCTCAATCTCGCTATGTGACGACCATAACGTCGATGTTTCTCGACGACAGTCTTCGCTGAGCGAACTACAACCCCAATTGAATTCACTATACCAGCGATTTTCGTTGGTGCTTTTATCGACTTCATCGCATATAAATGCCATAAATAAACGTGGCTCTCATTTAATCGGTGCTGATAGATTTAAATCGGCATTGAAAACGAATTGGAAAAAACGCCATTTTAAAATTTGGATGCAGTCAAATCTGATTGCAAAACAGGTCCTGGGTAAAGGAGGCGTCATTCAGACTTTTCCCGATTTGAAGAGGGCCTTGAGGCGGTAAATACAATGCGAACCTTTGTGGTCGTGCTGTCGGGTTTGAATACAGCGTGATGAGGGAGGTGAATTATTCGGATCGTTACTTGGAGGACTGGCCGCATATGACCTAAAGTCCAGGTATTCCTGAATAGCGAGTCGTACTGCTCTTTTAACGGAATGTTTCTCTTGAGGCGACATTCGTTTCTCAGAAACGGGCAGTGCGATGGACCTTGAATGTCCCAAATTAATGTGTTCAGGATTCTTGATGGGTTACGAAACTACATATCTCCCACTCTTATCTCTGGTTGTGGTGCGAACAAATTATTTTCGCAAACGAAATCTGACTCCTTTACCAGCTTGGCTGGTAGATCCTCCACCACCCAAAACTTGCTGAGAAGATTATCGAGTCTTTGCTCTTTGCTGACCGAAATCCTGGTAGTAAAGGACGATACGGTATTCGTATTTGATTTTGTCACTGGCCCTGTAAGGATCTACCCGAAGATGGTTTCTTGTCCTAACAGGGATCCGCAGATATTTGGAAGCGAGCCGCCTAACAAGATGGATGGGAGGATGTCTGCGCCTAGTAGTACATCAATCTGCGAACTCTGATAGTAGGATGGGTCAGCGAGCTGAAGATTTGGCAGGTTCTCAATAAAACTTTGTGGAATAGAGGATAGGAAGGAAGATCACCTGCCAAATGCGGAAGCACAAAGGCTGCCGTCTCCTATTTGGATTCTCGGTTTCGTTGGAGAGCCAATATTAAAGTGGCATAACTTCTGAGGTTTGGCTGCAATGGCTTGATTCAAGCCAACGACTTGGGCTTGGACCGGTTGGAAGGAGGCTTGATGAGATTAAACATCCGTTCTGATATAAACGTTGCCTCTGATCCTGAATCAACCGGTCCAAGCCCAAGTCCTGGCTTGAATCAAGCCATTGCAGCTGTGTGATGGGGTGGACGTCTTAGCAAATCCTTTCTGGTGGTTGGTACTATGTGAAGGTAAAACCGGCGCGGAGCAATTCGATTTAAGAAAACAATTCGGGGGCGTCGATCTTCTGTCTTTCACTGTTTATTTGGTACTGATTACAACTATGTGGTTAAGCTTAAGTCTAGGTTGGAGAGGAGAGAAAGCTCGGACGGTGTGGAACGCGTCACAGGAAAAGCTCCCTGCACTGCGATCGTGGTGCATACTTCTGCGCGCAAACAATTACTTTACAGGAAGCGTTTTTTCGTGCAACTTTTCTTGAGTAAAGTGTAAACTCTTATATTGCACGTAAATGTGAAGGCATCTTTACATCAGTGCATTCCCTCCCTACAGGTTGGACCAGGTGAAATGGTTGTCGAAAGAGGGTCACAAAGTGGTTGTTAACTCGAAAACTTAGTCTAAAAGTTTTAAGAATTTTTTTTAAATCTCTCAAGGTAATATATATAAGATGTAGTAGTTGGCCAAGCGAAGTTAACAAGAAAGAGGGCAGAAGTCGAGGACCCCTACTCCAAAATACCCTGTTCCCTTGATTTCATGTTTTTACAGCTGATAAAGCAAAGTTGTTTCGTGTATACCTTCGGTGGTTTTGGTCCGATCTTATAGAACTTTTCAAAATAGATAGATAAGGTCTTTCTTAACTTATATTAAGTCACGAGGCTCTAACTTAAATTTATAGGGTGAAGGTGGAGGAAATATTCCAAATCTAAAACAAACTTACTTACACCTACCTTCATGCTAAAATTTGCGGCTCTATCCATTATAGTCTATGAGATCGGCGAGTTCATACAGATAGACAGACAGTTTTCTGCGGTTAAAGGGGGGAAGGGGGATAAATTTTGCAAGTCTAAAACACACTTGATAAGGGCATGGTACTATACACCTACCTTCATGCTAAAATTTGTGGCTCTATCCCTTATAGTCTCTGCGATCGGCGCGTTCATACAGACAGACAGACGGACATGGCTAAATCGACTCGGCTTTTCACGCGGAAATGTTTCCTTCTCCCTGTAACATACATTTGCACAATTTCATGATCCCCTTTTCCCGTTTTTAATGAGAACAGTGTATTAAAAGATGCTTCATGTGGCACTGTACATGGATTCATGGATTCCTGAAAGCATACAAGTTCCGTGCCATTCCAGGTTTATTTACCTTCTGTGTTGCACCTCCATATTTCTAGAAATTCGAAAGAAGTTACAAGCGAACTCCTTTTGAAAGGTAATAAATGATCCTGTTGGAACATTACTTTTCTAACGGTTTCAATTTGGCCATTAATTCCTTTTAATGGTAATGAAACATGCTTAGTCATACTGACAATACATGCATACAAACACCCTGTGTCCTATATACTCTGGGTTCTAAAAGTCTGACCGTCCCGTCACAAAATGAAATAAAAATCAGCATATCATGTTCATTTTCATAAGCGGCCAAGCATGCAAGGACCTAGACACACACACACACACACAGAGAGAGACACAAGGGCAACATTTGCATAACCCACCGAATAGTTGCCACTCCATGAGCTGGTAAGGCACTGCGCTTGAGCGCGTCGCTTGGTTTTTTTTATTCAAATGAAGCAGCAGCAGCCGCAGTCGCATGTCCTGATAAATGACAGTCCCCGATCCCGTCAAACAGCAACGTGGGAATGGGCCTGGGAATGGGTGCAAGTGTTTTATTTTGTTCAGGGGATTTTTGATTGGTAAGTAACGGTTCAGCATTATGCGAAACATGTGCCCTAATGGGCCTTTAATTACTGGTAGAAGGAAAGAAGATTAGAATTGAGGCAATCTGCATATTGATGAGTCTGTTAAATGTGCCATATCATTCTCAACATTTTGGCGCCATTATCTCATTCATTCTGTCCAAACTGGCAGCTGTCCCCTTGGCCTGGCGCTCTCTACTACATATACAGGGCACAGGACAAAAACACAGCCCAGAAATGATGCAAAAATCTTCCACACACACACACAGACATAGAAGATCAATTGAAAATCTTTTGCCCAAAACGAACAGCATCTGCTGGGTAATAGGAGTCTCTCTCTGTTCAGTCAACCCCCCCTCTTGTCCAGGTGTGTTTGTCTAGGCTCGTTCCTAACGTTCCTAAGTTTTTTTGTGGGTGCCTCTCGGCACCGTTAGCAGTGAAAATCCATTACCGTTATGCTTATTAATATTGGGCCAGGTAATGCGACACGCCCTTTTCTTTCTCAATACACCTTCGATTTCTGGCTCTCGCATTTCCAATTCCATTCATTGTCAAGGAATCAATTTGGAGACTCCGTTATAATTCGATGCCTTTTTGTAATGGAAAGGCTTATGAGTCCTTCTCGAGCAGGATTTGGTTACACACACACACACAGAGACGTAGGGAGAACCGTTTGCTTTACCGCTATAGTACATGTATTCCTGTGGGTTACGCCCTCCTTGAGGGCGCACATGTCACCATTGAATATTCATAAATCATTTCATGTAATAACTCATTATTATTACCCCCAACCCCCCTGTCCCCCCTCCCGCACCACTTGGTACTGGTACTGTGTGTGTGTGTTCATTTAGCGTGTGCGCATGCTCATACCACGAACGGGCAGATTGCATTACACTAACCGAGGCCGAGGCAGCGTCAGAGGCAGAGGCCAGGTGCTTCTCCCGTTGAGACACACGCGCGCACTAGCCAGCTCTTGTTAGGGGGGGAAATCGATCATTGATCATTAATGATCATTAAAAAAAAAAGGAGAAAAAAGTGATTGTGACTGAACTGTGCGGGGAATCGATCAGGTATCATTTAGTAGACACAGTCCGAGGAGCTCAAAAGTGATCTTGTGATCTTGTACAAGATTATTTGACAGCTTCTCTTTGATACCAAACCCAAGTACCAAGGTACCAAGTGACGAGGATTTGCACTGTGGAAGTGCACTTAATCCTTTAAGAGACGCAATCCGAAGAATTCCAGTCCGGCTAGCGGACGGTTCTTGTTGCCGGTCTGATGCGGAGATCGCTGAGGAGTTTGCCAACGGCCTTGAGCGCAGACTCATGCCTCTCCGGAAGACGTTTCTGCAACGCGAGCTTTTGTGGCGGCTGATCCAGGGCCCATAAGACCCATCTCTCCAAAATAAAATCCGTCCGCAAATCAAACAGCTGAAACCAACCAAAGCTCTTGGTTATGACGGGGTTGATGGCAGAGTAGTGAAACAGTGTTGCCATTTTAGCTATTTAGTTGCTAGATCTAGCATTTTTTAAAGTGGAAATGCTTATAAATTTTTGAAAATGCTATTAGATATAAATCTAGCAACTTTAAAATTATGTTTAGCTATTTCTAGCAATTTTTAAATTTTTTAAGACAAAGTGCGAAATAACGCCTATTAAATTGTTTTGAAACCTTTGCTAGAGAACTTCCCCTGAGTAAGAAGTCTCACAAGTGAATTTCGGAGTGATAATTATATAATTTAAGGCATAATCATTAGAAATCGCTTTAGTTCATGAGTGATTGCGGTAGAGATTCGTGAGATTTAGTACTTCATTTTGTGCCTAAAAAGCATTGCCTGTACTAGATTCATGACCGAAGAGCAAGTAAGTGAAGCCATGTTGTTAGTATCAACTTTTCAAATCAGCGCTACTTTCAGTACTGATTCGGACTGAGCCACCTGAAAGGTTCTATCCACAGTACTGATAGACCAATAAAAAAGACTCAGGGTGTCTTCAGTCTTTATATTCTTTCGAAGAAATTGACTACTATGAATTGTCGCAAAATATTTTTATTCATTATACTGAGTTATTGCTGATATGGACGAAGTCACTAAGTTCCGGTACATAGTTCTCAGTACTGAGATCAGCATTTTTGCCTTTCAGCAGAGAAACTGTCGGCTAGTAACAAAAAAAAATTGTCCTACACCTAGTTGTAAAGCAAACAAGAATTTAACTGGTAGCAAAAAAAAAACAGATTCGTGTGATTTGAAGTTAAAGTGAAAATTAAGACAAAGTGTCGAAAAACATGGATTACGTCAAAAGTTAAAGCAAAGTCAATGTGAATAGTAAAAGTTTGCATCATATTTGGCCCAGTCATAAAGCTACACACGGGCCAACTGGTATAAAACTGGTTGGAAATGGCGCAGCAGAGGACAATTGGAACTAAACTGGTTGTAAATGGCTGCTGTGGGGGGACAATTGACCTTTTCCGATGACATTCCTGTGTAAGATGGACGACTTCAATGCATTGATTTGAATACGAAGTGCAACCAGTTGCGAGTTTTTTAGAGACTGGTATACTTCTGATATTAAACCAGACACTTTCTAAGCAGGTTAGATTCGGGTTCGGCTCGGTCTCCAAACAAAAAAGAGAGATTGTGAATTCATTGCGGCACTCTGTCCTTTTTTAAGAATTTGTTAGTCTTTGCACTTTGTAAAGTAATTTTGGTAATTGTCAAGTATTGAAACCTGTGCTCAAAAATTTCCAAAATAATTCCTTGGCAAATTATGAAGAATTATCATTTGCGGTCATTCAGGGTTTTTTTTTAATTAATGTTGTCGTTTGCTGATGCTGTACCGAAATTATGTGTGTTCTTTACTATACTAGACAATTACCGTAATTTTTAAGTTATTTTTGGATTTTAGTCTCAAAAACACTATTTTTAGCTATTTCTAGCCATATTTTTGCCCAAATTTATTAGCTCTTGTATCTATTCTGGTGGTTTGCAGACCTAATTTAAAGTGTTTTTGTATTCGAAACTCATTACAAATTAATTTTTTACAAGTATCTGTTGGACTTCAGTCCGAAACAACAGTTTTTTAGTTTTTATTTTTAGCTATTCTTTATTTCTAGCTATTTCTAGCAATTTGTTTTTGAAAATCTAGCAACTTTTGAACCTCATGTTCTGGCAACACTGTAGTAAAGCTTTCCCAGAGAAGGGTGTCCCTTTTTTAGTCATGCTGTTTAACGCGATGAAACGATGCTGCCACTTTTTCTCCCAATGGAAGTGCGCAGTAATTGTTATGGTCCCAAAAAAAAGGTAAAGAGTCTGACCCTACACCTGATGTCTATCGCCCAATTAGTCTATTTTGAAACGTATGTTGGCAGTGAGTGCCGTGGACAAAGCCCTGCCAGAACACCAATTTGGGTTCCGCAGTGTCCATGGAACACCCGAGCAAGTACATTCTGAAGACTTTGGAGCAAGACATTTACTGCTCTGCTGTCTTTCTGAACGTTTGACAAGCTTTTGATCGTGTTTGGCACGACGGCCTGCTTTTCAAGCTAAAGTCTTTACCAACTTACCCAACTGGGCAGTTTGTATTGCTGCGCTCCTTTCTCGAAGGACGCAGCTTCATGGTCCATCTGAGAGACGAACTCTCGAGTATCCGTCGCGTTGGCGCTGGAGTACCCCAAGAAGGTGTACTTGGCGGACTTGCCAGTTCCAGACGCCCAAAACACTTACAGCCACTTATGCTGATGACACAGCCTTCCTGGCTTACAGCCCCATCGCCTGTAGAGCGTCAGCAACAGCTCAATCCTTTTTGGACGGCTTTAGTGCTTGGGCATATCGTTGGAACATTGCGGTCAATCTGATAAAATGCCAGCACTTCACATTCACAAAAAAGAGAGGTAACACACCGAGGCTTAAGCTGAACGACTCAGTCTTTCCACAGTCTGTCAGGTACCTGGGCATAGCACTGGATAGGAGACTTACTTGGTCTGACCACATTAAGCGAGCTGTAGCTGTCACCAAGGCTAAGGCTAACAAATTGGACTGGCTCCTTAGAGCGAGATCAGGGCTCTCGCTACGCGCCAAGATATTGATAATCTAGGCAATACTCATCCCGACTTGGACCTGGGGGTAACTGCCTCTGGGGTACTGCCTGCGACACTTACATCAAAAGGTTCGAATCGATGCAATCCAAGATCTTACGCAGAATTCTCGACACCCTCTACAAAGACCTCGGCATTCTACCAGTCTGCTCACAGATCAACTGCCACACCAGCAGATATAGAGACCGCTTGCTGGCCCACACAAACCGTCTCGCCAATGAGCTACACTCAGAAAAAAAATTCGCCCTGAATTTTAGAAAATCGCCCTATTTTAAAAATTTGCCCTGGTATTTAGAAAAATTTTCTAAGAAACAGAAAAAGTTTTCTGAAAATGAGAAAAATATGCCATAAAAAATTTTTTTTTAGAAAAAACTTTTCTAAAAACAAGAAAAGGCCAGATTTTTCTGATAATTAGGGCTCATTTTTCTAAAATCTTTTCTTAAAAAATAGGGCAAAATTAACCTTAAATTTTAGAAAATAGTAGCCCTTAAAGAGACTACTGTAATTTCTTAAAAACAGAAAAATTTTCTGGAACTAATTTTCTTAAAAATATGGCGACTGCAGCCATTGCTTTTAGAAAAAAAGGCGTTAGATTTCAGAAATTTTTGCTCCAGTGCAAAAATATAAGTAGCCCATTCAGACGTGCCACTTCAACGCTGTGAAATAGCCTAACCGTCTAAGCGGCCGCCGTCGTTGCGCGCGACAAAGGTCTTGGGCTCCTAATCCCAGACAGTCCCCTGGAAATTTTTATTTATTTAATTAAAATTAATCAAAGGAGCTGGGGTGTTGTTCGAACGAAGCGGACCTTGGAGCTGGACCCGGTGGTGGACTTGGACCTGGACCGGTGGTGGATTTGGACCCTGAACAGGTGGTGGTCGTCACCGGGGTGCCTGGCATTGGTGGTGGACCTGGAACCGGTGGTCTTAAACAATTTTTTCTGCTTTTAAGAAAATACCTTTCTATTATTAAGAAAAACTTGTCTCTATATTAGAAAAAAAAATTTTTCTTATTTTATGAAAATAGTTTCTATGATTCAGAAAGAGATTCTAGTTCTAAGAAAAGTAGCCCTTTGGTTAAGAAAAGCTTCCCATAATATTTAGAAATTATATTTTATATTTTAGGGTGAGTCGCTTTAGGACGGATTTCAAAGGCGAATTTCTAATATTAAGGGTTAATTTGGGACTTTTTTTTATGAGTGTAGCGGCACTAAAACTAGTTTTTATGCTATAGTCATCCGATTCGGCCGGTACCGACAAATGTGCAACGTATATGTACCAAAAGACTTCGCTTTCAGAATATATATACTTTATGTGGTTGGAGATGCTTCCTTCTATGCGTTACAAACATCTGGACAAATTTATTATACCATCTGCAATTGTATAAAAAACATCTGATTGTGATCAGGTCCTTTCTGAATATCTCTGAAATTACTTTAAGATTCGATGAACCGAATGATACTGATTCGGTTTCATTTGTTTCGTTTTTGGTTCGGTTTATTCTTTTCGAAGAACACTGTTTCGGCTAGCGTTTTGGTCTACTAGCATGAATTTACGGTTTGATAATGATTGATTTAGTTCGCTTTAGAACTTGCTTGCAAGTCTGATCTATGCAAATACTTTCGAAAGTGTGTTTCTTAAATCGGCTCAAAAGTGGTTCAGTCTTATATCTCAGAAATTTAATAAAATCAGATCTTGATTTTTGATTTGTGGCTAGATAATGAGAAGTTAGTTACTTTCTCTGTTCAAAAACCAGCTCCAAACCTATTTGAATCGTTGCAAACGTGACTCAAAGTCTTAGCTTAGACTTTATTTACGCTATGAGCTTAAAAAATTTGAGTGTAAAAGTTCTGTGCAAGAGGTCGCAGATTCGGAACATCTAATGAAAAAGTTTTTTCTTTAAAAACTTTAACACCCGGTCACCTTTACTCGCTGTTGGCGCCAGCTTTGAAAAAGCTTCTCAAACTTTGCCATTCGGATTCGGCGTTAAACTGTAGTTTCTCTTTCACTTCAAAATAAATCAAGCTCGGATATAGTTACTTTCTCTGTACGTAATCCGATTTGAACCGGTACTAAGGTGGCTTGGAGTGCAAACTTCCAAGTGGACGGAATCCGTATAAGTTCCAACCGGTTCAAAAGTGGTTCTAAGCTATATTCCAGATATAACTTTAGCTGTGAAGTTCAATTTCGGCTTGATGGTAGAAAAGTTTCCAAGATATCTGTTTCACCAAGTAACATTTCCATTGCAAATCTGTGTGTTTTATATATTTCTCAACATTCACTTAAGCCTAACAGCTTAGATGTAAGAAAAAAAATGTTTTAATTTAAGAATTAATAAAATACAAAAAAAAAAGTGGGCGTTGGGTGGGTCGAGGGGTGGGTTTATATAACTAATATTTGTGCAAGATTCACTCAGGCCATTGAGTGGGATTTTGGTTGATATCACTAGAAGAGAAGTAAGTGTGGCAGGGGGTGGGGGGAATCACATGAGCACGGCGGCTGAGGTGTTGCTTTCATTGGTGGCACCGCCATCCGATTTCGGTGTGTGCGCCTCCCACCAGTCAATGGCATCGATCATGCTCTCATCGGACAAACAGCCGCCGCCGCCACCGCCAGTGACTGCGCCAGCGCCAGTCTGTATATCGGTGAATTCCTTTTTGAAACTGGGCAGAGCCACTTCCACATTGTCATAGAAGCTGACCACAGGCTCCTGGTCATAGAAGGCGGGTAGAAGTGTGGAGCACAGCTGATAGTTGGCGGGGGGAGACTGTTGTTGTTGTTGCTGCAGTTGCTGCTGTTGCTGCTGTGCGTATTCCTGTTTGATCAGTTGCTGCTGAGCGGCACACGCCTGCAATAAGAGCTCAGCGGCGACAGGTGAAACTGCATTTACGGTTGATGTATGGGGGGAAGTGCAGGGACTGCTATGGTGGCTGCTGCTGCTGCTGCTGTTGCTGGTGTTGTTGTTGTCGGGCAAAGGCAAAGGCACGGGCACGGGCGATCGCGATAAGTTCGAGTTGAATTTTACACATTCACCGTTTTCCAGCACTGCAGCTGCCGCTGCCGCTGCCACTGCCGCCGCCTGGCTCAGGTTCAGGCAATTTGTGTCAATTAAGGCATTAAAATGCTCCTCTTCCGTAGAGCTGAGCAGCTGATAGGTGTTGGTACCAGGTATACGCACATACTGTAATCCATTTAAAGTGGTCACACTGGGTAGCAGCACCTCCTCCTTGGTGACAGAAGTGGCCGACGACTCCTCCACTTCATAGTTACTCAACGAATCATCAAATTGTTCATCCAAACCCTCGAACTCATCTTTGATAAACATAAAACTATCCTCGCCACTGGAAGAGCTGTTCGAGTGACATCCCAGAGGGGGGAAATCGAAACCCAGCAGACGTTCCAGACTGCGTATATACTCCACAGCCATGCGTAAAGTCTCCACCTTGGATAGCTTCTTGCTGGCACCACGACCCGCTCCCTGTGCCTCAAAAGCCTCGGATACCTCCTCGGGTATGCGTTCACGCAGCGCAGCAAAACCATTGTTGACCTGCTTGACGCGATTCCTTTCCCTGGCATTGCGTCTGGCCACCGCCTGGGGTAGGGGTAAACCCTTGCGGCCTGGCGTACCCACAGGTTTGATCTGCAGCTCTGCAGCCGCTTTGCTGGGTTTCTCGGACTTTTTGGTTAGCTTGGAGCGCTTCTCTACCGTCGATTTTGGTGTGGTATTCAGTTTCTGGGATTCACCCAAAGGACGCTTTCTGGCATTAGCCACCGGCGTGGTGTTGGTGGTGCTGGCTGCCGCATTGTGTACCGTTCCCAGCATGCCGAAATCCTTGATCTTGCGTATGATGGTATTCTGATTGGCTATGTGCTGCTGGAGCGAGTTGGCGCCACTTTCGCTGAGCACATTGTGCACGGTGATCTTGCCAAAGGGTTTGCTGGTGCAGGACCGCTTGGCGGAATTCTCCTTGCCCGGCGTTGGGGTGGGCGTGGGCGTTGCCATATCGGGATTCTCGTTGGACTTGCAAGTTTCACGTTTCAGGACGTTCTGCGCCTGGCGACTGTTCGTTGGCAACTGGCACTGCAGGACAGCTGCTAGCTGCTGTGTCGCGTGCCCAAAAAATGTTGGCAGCGCTGCCAACGGAAATGACTTCGTTGACTGATGGCGCACACACACAATGGTTGGGAATATAACGTATCCTTGGGTATCCTTGCCGTTGCTGCTGCTGCCGCTTATGTAAAACATAATAATAACACACACACACCACACACACGCACACTCGCCTGACTTTTCATCCCCTAGGTGTGCACTCTGAATGGGTGCTCGATCGTCGTCGTCTGGCTTTTGGGAAAACTAACATCTGATCCTTGCTTAAGGGTGGGTTTGGGCTCTACCCAAGTTTTTTTTTTTGTATTATTATTTTTTTTTACATAACCATAACGCTGCGTGTTTATATACCGCCCCTCTTGGCATATATGCATTACTTATATAGGCAGGAGCTGGCGTAAACAACCCAAGCTTTAGCCCAGCCCTGGGCTGAGAACAGGCTGAAACCAGCCAGGCACCTTGGTTCCCCACACACACACACACACACACACACACATACCATAGATCACCTTAGGCTCTGGAGGGAACTTTCTAGCAACTTCTTTCCCCTTAAATCAAGTTTGATCGAGTTTTCTATCAACTAACTTTTTGGTAATCATTTTCAAAAGTTATAAATGAAAGCTACATTTTTTGGTTTTTGGACACTGTTTTGAGTTGGATCACTTCTTCTTTGTTAGTTCATATGTGATCAAAAATGTAATGTGTTCAGCAAATTGCTGTCGTCGATTGCTCGCCTGCTCCGGCAATTCTGCAAGTCTTGACCTGGCCTGCCGCTCTATTTGTTCAACGCGATTGAGATCGTTTCGCAGTCTCAGCAGCTCTCTTGGGGAAGCGATAAGATAAGCATGGTGCTGCTGTCGATTGCTCGCCTGCTCCGACTTTTCTGCAGATCTCAACCAGTCCTGCCACTCCACTTGTACATCGCGATTGAGATTCTTGCGCAGTCTCAGAAGCTCTCTGGGAAGCAATGTGTTTAGCAAATTGCTGGCGTCGATTGCTCGCCTGCTCCGACGTTTCTGCAGATCTCAACCTAGCAGCTTTGCTCCGATGTCTCAAAACCAAGCAGGGATGCGATGTGATCAGCAAATTGCTGGCGTCGATTGCTCGCCTGCTTAAAGTTTTCCGAATTTAAAAATTTTTTGGGGGGGGGGGGTGGGAGGAAAAAGTACACTATGGCAAGTAAGGCGGTTCTGAAGAGAAGGCGATAAGGTCGATTAGTAATCCATCCTCATAAGGAGAAAGATGGATGGAAGGATCCCAATTATAAACCACGAGAAATTAAGAACTGTTTTTGAACCGATACTAGTTGATCTTGATATTTTGATAGTACGGAGACCAGACACACGACCCCATATTTAAGAATTTCTCTAATGGAGACATATAGTTTTTGACGTAGGGGTCATTAATCCTTGGACCATCTTTTTAGCAAAACCGAGTACTCCCTTGCCTTGTTTGCAGTGATCGCTATAGGACTATTAAAACATAACTTGGGAACAAATTGAATCCCCAAATCATCTACTTTATAGATGCGTTCCAGTGGGATGGTATCAATCGTATAAGCAAACCCGTAAGGTTGAGTTCGACTAAAAGTCATACATTTACACTTGGTAGAGATTAAGAGGAAGGCTATTAACCGAGCACCGACACGATGCAAGGAGAGTTTTAAATCGTGGATTGAAGCTACAAATGACATTTTTAAATCTCTCGCCTTGGGTCATCGGCATAACATCAATGCATGCGAATGGGACAAAACTTGTGCGGATATCCATTTATAAAATGGTTAAGTAGAAAGGGCCCCAAATGACTACCTTGGGGAACCCCCGATAGAACCCTAATGGACCTGGATAGAATTTGATGAAAACAAGACGAACGCGTTAAAAACGATAAATGTTATAGAATACGCATATTGACCCAGTTCAGTATTTGGAGGAGGCCGAGCAGAACCCAACTATCTGGTTTCAAAATTTGGACATCGCCAAATCGTTCAGTCCATATTCTGCTGAATTGGGTATCATACTGATACATTTACAAGGTTCACATTTGTAATAAAAGTCTAATGACCTGAAAAAACGACTCGTTAAACAACGATTAAATTTCATAAGTTTAAACTTTAAAGTTTGTATCCTGCTTAGATCCATTTTATGTTTCTAATACAACCTTTACACTAGGACTGCGTTATGAGTTAATAGCCAACATTTGGCTTTTTTGTATGGGGAAAAAGCTAACTGTTAGCTGTTAACGCATAACGCAATCCTAGTGTAAATGGCCTATAACTTAAGATGTAGCTTGAAATATAAGAGTACCTCCCGGAAAGAATAAAAAAAGTAAGCAGCTTTGTCTCCAGCTTTAATACTCTTGAAACAGAAAATTCCTTTGGAAGCTACAAGAAGTAACCTCCGATCTGCGCGGTTCCGACATATGTGCCTATGTGTCTGTTCAAAATTTCAGCTCGATAGCTTCACAATTGAGGGGTAGAAACAGCTGATCAAGAATATATATACTTCATGTGATCAGAGATGTTTCCTTCTATTCGTGCCAAACTTGTGGGAAAATTATAACACACTTTTCAAGTGTATAAAACTTATAAACTTTAAACTTAACTTTAAGAGTTGAGCGCTTTAAGCTTTTATGATTAAAATAAGTTACTTTAAATTCGGAAATTTTGCCTGGAAACTAGTGTTGTAATTCAATAATCAACCCAGAAAACAGGGTTATCAGTATAGGACAATTCTTTGCTCTCAATTTTCTTAATAACAATATTCTCTAAAATAAGCATTTGAAATTTCAAGGAATTTCTTCATACTCTTAAGGGGGAAAACACTTTCGAAAAGAATTTTCGACTTATTTTTGCAATATTTTGTAGCTTGGATATTCAAGGATTTTCAAAAATTCGAAATAGTTTAGAAAGATAGAGCGCTTTTTAATGACCTAAGGTAACCCAATTTTCCTAGCAACTGCAAACTTAAAACGCGTTTATCTCGAAACCACGTTTTTCAAACTGGTGGGCCACGATTCAGAGAAACCAGTGGACCGATTTTGCTCCGGAAGTAGGCTTATACGACGCAGAATTGTCGTCGCTATCATTCGGCCCTCCAACTTTTTGCATACCTATATTTTTAGTGTACTTTTTACTACACTACAAAAAAGGCAAAAAAAAGGAAAAAAAAATTTTTGTTTTCAAATGTCCGCCATTTTTGTCAAAAAATTTTCAATTTTTTTTCGGAGGGCCGAACGATAGCCACATTAGTTCTAAACATAACCGCAATTTTCCTTTTTTCAGATCATCCCAAGACTACAACCATGGTCACCATGTGGGCACCTTTTTTATTCATAATTTTTCGGAGGCCGATAACTTTCTGAACAGCCCTACATATTGACAAAACAAATTTTTGTATTTTCCTTTCATTCATTAACTCTTAATAAAAAAAACAAAAATAAATAATCTATTATACCTTTTTTCTGGATTTTTTAAAAACTAACTACTTTTACTAGTTTAATAAGGAAATCGTAGAATGCAATATCTGTGGATTCTTGGCTCACTGTTACGCTGCGAAATACCAAAAAAAATGTTGAAACCTCCTACCAGCAAAAAAAGGTGACATAGCACTGGTTCACTAGTAAAGGTGTCCTGGAAATCTCTAGAGATTTTGGCTTTGGTTGGTTTGCAAATCGCTCGAGAAATCCGTCGGTGTCCCAGAACTTCGAGAGATTTCGTTTTCTTCGAAAGTCTAGATAAAAGGTGTGCGTATAAGATTATGGTCCTACTACAAAACTACTACTATATTGGTTGATTTGCCAAAATCTCCTAACAAGATACGAGAGATTTAACACCAACCGAAAGAGATTTCTAGGACACCGAGAATTGGTTTTGGGTTGGAAGAGATTTCTGGGACACCGCCGATAATAGTAATTTCGATGGATACGAAACGATTTTTTGAAAAGTAAAGAATTTCTTTCAATTATTTTGTAACTAAAAATAATTGAGTAGTTTTTGGTTGCAATTACGGTTTCTTATATTTGGGTATTTACAAATTTGATTCAATTCTTTTGTAATTAAAAAGTAATTGTAGTATTTTTTGGTATCAATTTCCATTACAATTTTTTGAATAATTAAAAATTTAGTGCAATTCTTTTGTAATTGAAAGTAATTCGACACAATACAATTACAATTACCAAGCAACTACCATGGGGTAGTTACAAATTGGGTTCAATTCTAAAGTAATTAAAAATTAATTGTAGTATTTTTGGTTCAATTTCTTATTTTTGGTAAAATTTTTTTTTTTTGTAATTTGAAAGTAATTCTACTATTACAATTACCATGGGGTAGTTACAAATTGGGTTCAATTCTTAAGTAATTAAAAAGTAATTGTAGTTCTTTGCGGCTGCAAATACCATTTCGATTCTTGAGTAATCAAAAAATTTCATTTAATTCTTAAGTAATGAAAAAGGAATTGTATTTAATTCGATGGTATGTTTTAATTACATAAACCAATTGCAATGATACCAAGCACTGCATACTTTACGGTGTTTTGTGAAAATCTTGGAAACCATGGAAAAACTGCTGATAGTTGCATAGCGCGGTCCTTAAAATAACTCAACAGATCACTGATTACGATGATTGGATTATGGATTATAGCTAGAAAGGTAGCACTTTCTCACTTCTCCGGGTATTGTGCTAGCTATTCCGTGGGATTCTTTTTCTAATTTCGTGCAAAGAAAGGGAAACACTTGGGGCAGGGGTGTGAACAATCATAATTCTTAATCATGGCGCATTTGTCTACTTTGGTCGCATTGTGCAAAATCATTTGCCAATTGTTGGGCTAATTAAACGAAATTTGTGCGGGGCGTGTTTCTTGAAGAGAGTTTCTCATTCGCTCTCACTCTCTTTTCCTGTCTGACTATAAATCCTAATTAAAATTGACAAGATACCGAGTAAGAGATTTTTTGTTTTCTTCTTCTTAAGGTTCTTAGGGGTTCAGGAGTTCTGCAGGGCAATTAGGGTGCTTGATGATGATGATGATGGTCTGGTGGGAAAATACATTTTCGGTGTGTGTTAAGCTTAAGGAAACTAGTTTCAAAAAAAAAAAAAAACGGATCGATACGATTGCTTCGTCTGCCAGGTAGTTGCACATAGACCTGAAACTTCAGCCAGGATTCAGGCTGTGCTGGCTGTGTGTGTGTGTGTGTGTGTACTTGCTACACAATTTATAAACTTGAGTTCACTTGAAAAGTTCAAGGAAACGAACACGACGACTACCGGTTCGAGCATTGCCAGATCCTTTTTGTGCGTCTTTGTGCCCTGCCAAAAGGGGCGACAAGGAGTCAACAGTTGTGTGTGTGTTGCCGCCGCTGCTGCTGCTGATGTTGCTGCTGCTCCTGTTGCTGTTGTGCAACGCTTTGACTTGGTTGCGTCCCACTTTGCCATTGCCGACACGCCCTTTGCGGGTCCGGATCCTCTGGGGATTTCGGTGGCGAGTCAAGTAGCAGGCAGCTTTTTTGTTTTTGTACATTTTTTTGCACTATCAAAAATTTCTTATAAATAAATAAATAAATTCAAGCTGAGCCCCTCAGCTTGACAAACCCTCTGGCAGCCTTTCGTTGTGGGGTTTATAATTTCAACTAGTTTTGTGCCTCAGTTTACTGAGATTTTTTTTTATCCTTGAGGGTTGAAAAATCTGATTATAATTCGTTATAATAACTGGGTAGTACGGGTATATGAGGCCATAACTCCTGCTGCACCTCCCGCTTTCTAGAGTTGCCCATCGATCTTTCACTTTCCATTCACATTTCCCAGCCAGGCGTACATCCTGTCCAAGCAGAAGATTTCCATTTTTTTCAATTATTTTTTTATGCTTTGACTTTCATCTCTGCCTGCGGCTTGAGAAAATTCAACAATTTGTGTAAACAAAACATTTCTGATCTTGTCTTGGGTTCTGCATTTATTTGCATTCAAGGCTCAATTTCAATGGGAACCAAAAAAAAAAATGGATATCTGGATATCTTCACACTCGAATAAGGAACGTAAATCAATCAGCTCCAAGCATATCGAAGCACTCCAAAATTAGCTTTAACTGTAATCCGAGCGTAAGGCGCCGATTGACTGATGAAGTATGCATTGCATGCCTGCACACACGGTAGCGAGTCCTTTTGTGTGTGTGTCCTTCGAGTCGTTTTGGGGTACTTGTCGACGACTCAAGTGGCATCTGTGCGCAGTTGTGCGCACATAAATTGCCTTTTCTAGTTCATTTTTCGGGTTTTCAGGAAATCACAACACATTGTGTATACATATGTATGTAGGTACGTTTGAGCACCAGCAGCAGGAACTTATGAATTTATGAGTACGCACTTTGGGCATTGAATTGCAGCATACATGTACTTATTATAAGGAACGGAAGTGTAGCCGGGGGGGCATTAACTTCAAAATCAACCAACTTGAGCATGTGTCAAGATCAAGAAACGAATGAAAGGCTTTTGGGGGGGTCAAACGCAAAACTCGGTGAATGTTTTTTGGGAAGTTGTAACTTAAAGGCAAGTCTACCGGATAACTGACTTTTTGGGGTGGAAATGTACTTTTAAATCTTGTTTATGACATTCAATCTGTTGTAGGATTATCGCCTGACTGTTAACATACTGTTTCGGTGTCTTGAAATCTCTTCTCAAGCAACCTGTATGTAGTCTAGACTAGAAATTGTCGCTGGTCGTTTTGCACGAAAAATACATGAGAACTTTACTCATGAATATGCGATTGAAGGCGACTTTAGTTTTCTTGAAATATTCTTTCAAGTTTATTTTCTGCCTAGAAAGGTTTTTCTCATATATTAATAACTTTAAGCTTTGTCTATGGGCGTGTTCACCAGCATAAATCAATAACCAAAAATCGACTAATTTTGTTAGATTGTGCTGGTGAACGGGCGTGATGTGCAATCATGATTGCTAATTTTCGTGATTGTGTTAGATGTAAATCTATCAAAGTATTTCTTTGTTAGATTGATTTGATTTGTGATTGTTATCGATAGCAAACAACTGACAGCAATAAACAAAGAATTAATTTTGTAGAAATTAAAACAAATTGTGCAAAGAATCGTCTTTGCTTTTTACAGTTTGGACGTTGGCAAAACGAGAGTCCCTCTCATCAGTAGGTCACCGTTTCGACATACCAAAAAGCCCTCAATGGAGTAGCCAATGTTCTTAAGGGGCACACCTAGTGTGATGGCCTAAAAAAAAGGTGATTTTTGGGAATTTTTATTAAAAAAACTACTTTATCAATTATTTCAAAATTTTAAGAATATATTTATACATGTTTCAAGAATATACAGTGAAATTTTTGAAGAAAAAAATTAAATATTTTTTAAGTTATAGTCGATCTCCAACGGCGCGAAAAAAAAGTTCCTTCACTGCTGCAGTGATTCCGGCCTTCTCCGTGGATGAAATTTAAAAAAAAAAAATTCTCGTTAAACTAGATAATATTGTCTGTACAATGACCTACGATAAAAAAAAATCAAAAATTGACAATATGGCGGCGTTTTAAAAAAAAAAGTCGAATTTTACCCCAAAATTTTGGTCGTTTTTGGCATGCCAAAATTCGATTTTTGATCAAATCAAAAACCGATAGGTCATTGTACGGAGAACTATATATAGAACATGTAAAAAAAATTCGATAGTGATCGGATCATTGGTTTTTGAGTAATCACTGCAGCAAATTCGGAAAATGCTGTTTCGAGAAAAACGCGTTTAAAGATAAAATGATCGTCTCTCTAGCTGCCGAGCGGCTGCTCTTTAAATTGCTATAACTCAAAAACTATTTGAGATATCGATTTGAAATTTTAATATGTTATTTTTAAAGGTGTAATCTACCGAAATATGAAAAAAAAGAAAAATCGATTTTTTTCGAAATTTCACACTAGGTGTGCCCCTTAAGTACTGTCTTTCGCCCAATGGTTTACGAAAAATTTATTACCGAAAAGTTTACCTATCGACTAGCGTTTTTTTTCGATAAATGATCAACTAACTTTTAAATTTTTTGTAGTTGTTTTCTTTTTTGTACCCTTCGTCGACCCTTTTTAAAAATTCTTTCTTTCGACTCATCGATAAAAAATTAGGTTTTTTATTGTTTTTGTCACATTTATCGTTATTAGGGTTCTCAAGTCAAAATTTCTTGACCTTTTTTACCCTTAAATGCCTAACTCCTTTGGACGTCAATATTTTCCACTTATCATTTAAAAAAATTAAAAATCGGTCAAAAATGCCTCATTACGTAAAATGTTCCAATCTTTAAAGTTTCGCAACTTTTTCTCTAAAATAAAAAATTTTGTAGTTTACATCGTTATTGATCTGTTTAGCTTTCCGGAAAAATTTATCAAATTCATAAATTTGAAAAGAGTGCGCCGGGCCGGGGTTATCCAAAGGTGGTTTTTTTATTTTTCGACGGAGCTAGTTTTCAATGACTTTTTTTTAGGTTTGAAGCTTTTTGGAAACATATTTTGGGAAATTGGAAAGGTTGATCAAAAAATAATGAATTTTTTTTTTCTTTTATTTATATTTTAGTTCCTTTTGTTTTTTGAAAATAGTTGATCAATAATGAGACTTTTGAAAGGCAAACAAAACAAGCAAACAAAATCAGTAAACGCTCAACAGAACGCGCAATTTTGTGATTTTGCGCCCGACCTACCTGTACAAAAATAAAATATCTCAATTTGTATTTTTTTTTTGCTTAAAAATTTCAGGGGATGTTTTTAACATTATAACGCATGATTTAAGCCAAAAAAAATATTTTTTTTTAATATTTACTAGTTGTTTTTTTTTTTTAAATTCATCAAAATCTGATAAATATATCATATGGCTGTCAATCAATGAACTGGCCATCCAAGTGATTTTTGTTATCTTTAGAAACTAACTTTATTTAATAACTAGCTGAATACCCGGCGTCGCCCGGGTCCTTTTGATTCTTGCGAGAGCGACTATTTTCAAGCTAGTGCTGGCAGCAAGTCGCCATAAACATTTTGGACCGTTCGATCTTTTTCTTCATTTAACCATCTTCATTATAATCTAAACTCATGAATATTTTGCAAATTCTGTGACTTTTTTGACCGTTTTGTTTATTCCTCCTATTTACCCGTCTACAATTGCCGTCTATCAAATTTTCACAATAATCCAGGCTCAAATCCAAAACTTGCAAATTTCGCAATATTTTGGACCGTGTAATCTACAGCTTCCATTTACCAACGCCTGCATTATAATATAAGCGCTTTCATAAATACTCATAAGGTTATTTTGCAAATTTCGCGATTTTTGGACCTTAGAAACCTACATAAAGCATCCTTTACATTTGTCATATATATTTAAAGAGTTTCTCTGACAAAAGTGTAATAGCAAAGCAAATATCTCTAAATATACTGAAAATTTAGCGTTCTATGATGAAATAGGACAGGTTCTAATAGATACGAGTTGCTCTTTAGAGAACTTTGACAACCGACTATTTGCAAACTTTTTCTATCTTCTCTGGTACAAAAGTCAAAGTCAAGATGTAAACAACAACCGAGTAGGCCGTGTTTTGTATGTTTTTAGACTGGTTCACATCTTCTCCCTAAAACTAGTATTATTCTCCAAACACAGTTCGATCAAGTATCTCCAAAAATAAACATGAAAACGTACGATCCAGGCTGCGCGTTTTCCAATGCTCAAGTAGCTGAAGTGGAAAATGCTTTCAGTCGTGCCGAAGCATTACGCAGAGAAATCGAATCGTCAAAATAAAAAAAATTAAGAAAACTATAAGAGACTGGACAAACCAAACGAAAGCGTCGGAATGTACCCATTTACTGAATTATTTTTCATTATTCAGACTGGTTAGAGTAAACCCACTTCGGCTCATTCGAACATCAAGTCAATTGAGAAATCCAATTGTAGGGGTAATTGTCTTTTGAATGATGAATAATGAAAAAAAAAGGAAAATTAAATAAAATTATTCGAGGCTGGACAACCCAAACGAAAGCGTCGAGCTGTTGCCAACTACTAAAATTTTTTAGTTAATGTTGCTTGTTGGTTGAATTTTAGAAAAGTCAAGGCCTACTTGGGTAAATTGGAAAAAAAAGGGAAGAACTCAGCTGATAACACAGTGCAACCCATCCTAAAGGAAGGTACTTATTTGTTTAAAACCTGTATAAAGACTATCGATTTCAAAGTATCTAAAAGAACACCAATTACCTCAACTAACCTCATTTCCTGGCATACTTTTGGGCATCGGCATGCGTCTAAAGTGTGCATTGATGTGGAAGTGTTGGTATTCAAAAAATTGAAATTTTTCCAACGGGAAATCAGCAATTGCAGTTGTTATTGTTGTAAGGGTGCGCACGTGCGAGCTATGCAAAGGAATCAAAGTCGAGGTCTACCTGGTCCGCGCACACACACACGCACACACTTACTTGTACGGGATGCCTTTGGGGGTTGGACCAGCCACACAATAAATTACCCGCTCACCCTCACCCTCGTGTTTTGGCCGAATCTGGTAAATCAACAGAGTCCAATCTATGGCTTTGGGCGCTTCAACCAAAAAAGCCCCTACTCCCTAGCCCGCCAACAATAATCGTCATGGAACGGTGTGTACCCCTGTCCTGTCCTGTACCGTCCTAATGCCCATTGTTGCGCCGGCTTGTCCCGTGCTCGCGCTCTGCTCAGAGTTCGCTGATCGCGGCGAAAAACATCTGTCAGAAGCAGGCTGCAACCCCTGGTGGAGTTTTTCCTTTGTTGTTGTTGCTGTTGCCTGTCGTGGCATTTTGTCAACAATGTCCACCAGGTCCTTTGGATCGTATATAACGCACACACAAACAATTTGATATATGTTTTGGGCTCTGCCTACGCTACGCTCTGCGAGTTGTGGCTGCTTTTTAATGAAAGTTCCAACAGGATTAGTGACGGTGGTGCCAATGGTGGTGGTGGTGGCGGTGGCTACTCATTGCTCAGCAACTTTTGCGCTTTCATTTCAAGTGCGCTACAATTTCTTGGCTGTGTGGACTTTTATGAGAGATATGTAACCAGAACGATGTTTTACAGAAATATATGGAATATTTTAAATCCAACTAATTAAAAGTTCTCTTAAAGTTCTTTTAAAGCTGATAATCCCTAATAACACAGCGATGCACCCTTAAAGCTGCTAGCTAAAAGGTATATAAAGTTTGTTTTTTGGTATTCCCACCTCAAGTAACTCGACTATTTCATAATAAAGTTTTCTTAAAATTCAAAAAAAGTGGTATTATGTGAAAACTTCAATGTTAGCAAAGTATCAGGCTTATAACACAAGAAAAGTAGTTTTCAGGGGGTAAAAAACCAAAAGAGTAATAACATAAAATATGTAGAATTAACCTCCATATACCTTCATATACCCTTATTTTGCAGAGGCTGGTGCTACTCCCGAAGCCTGGCAAGCCCCCAGAGGATGCTTCCTCATACAGGCCCATCTGCCTACTGGACACAGTTGGCAAAGTTCTGGAGAAGTTGCTATGCAATAGGCTTAACGCAGCTGTAGAGGTGGCAGGCGGTCTTTCACCAAGCCAGTACGGGTTCAGAAAGGCAAAATCAACCATTGACGCCATCGGCAAAGTGGTTGAAATTGCAAAGGAAGCCATATCTGGAGCGCGGTGGCGAGGGGGCAAAAGGAGTATTGTCTGATTGTGACCCTAGACGTGAAGAACGCGTTCAACACAGCGGACTGGATGAGCATCCTGAACGCACTAGCGTCGTTCCGTATCCCGGCATACCTGTACGCCATGATACGCAGCTACTTCACGGGCAGGCAGTTGCTATACGAGACAGAGGATGGCATAAAAAGACATGATGTTTCAGCGGGAGTACCTCAGGGCTCAGTTCTAGGGCCTCTTCTATGGAACATCATGTACGACGGCATTCTACGACTACCCTTCCCAACTGGCACCCACATCGTTGGTTTCGCGGATGATGTGGCACTGGTTGTGGTGGCCAAAGAGCTTCAGATGGCCGAGTCTGCATGCGGCGCAGGTATAGCCATGGTTTACCATTGGTTATCGTCAGTGGGACTGGAGCTGGCAGCGCAAAAAACCGAGGCGGTACTGGTCAGCAGCCGCAAAAGAGTAGAAACTGCCACCATCAACGTGGGCAGGACAGAAGTGGTTTCAAAGCGTGCCATACGTTACCTTGGAGTCATGATAGACACCAGGCTTTGCTTTCGCGAGCACTTGGAGTACGTTGAGAAGAGGTCTGCAGAGGCATGCAGAGCACTATCGCGCATAATGCCCAATACCCGAGGACCAAAGCACGAGCGCCGACGACTCCTTATGGGAGTTTGCAAGTCCATAATGCTTTATGCTGCCCCGGTGTGGGCCCACGCACTTGCGGTCCCGAGCTACAGCCGCGGAGTTGAGGCTGTCTACCGCCTGAGTGCAATTCGGGTGTGTGTGCTTTTCGAACTATTTCGAATGAAGCTGCGCTAGTCATAGCGGGAATGGTGCCCCTTGAATACCTGGCAGTGGAATCGGCAACTGCCTACAGTGCTTCGCGTGAGCGTTCGCCAAGGATAGCATACCCTGAGGAGAGAGCGGCAGCTAGAGAAGAAAGCCTTAGGAAATGGCAGAACGCATGGGACTCATCTTCCAAGGGCCGCTGGACGCATAGGCTAGTACCCAAAATCAAACCGTGGCTTGAGAGACCTCATGGAGAAGTAAACTTCTATCTCACACAATTACTGAGCGGACATGGATGTTTTAGAAGCTATCTTCACCGCTTCGGGCACGACAGCAGCCCCGAGTGCACATGGTGTAGGGGAGGTACTCTAGAGGATGCACATCACGTCCTTTTCGAGTGTGGACGTTTCGAGCAGCAGAGGCTGGCACTCAGGGAGTCCGCTGGCGAGGAAGTTACCATTAGTAACTTCTGTGACCTAATGGTAGCCAGCGAACGATTCTGGGACGCGACCAGCACTTTTGCAGCCAGTGCCCTAATGGAACTTCGCAGACTGGAGCGATTGGCGCGCTTTTTTCGGTCTTGGTTCGTGCGGCAGCTTCCATTGAGATGATTGAGCTTTGGTTTCCACGTCATAACCATAAACCCACGATTCGTCACCAGTTATGACCCTCTGGAGCAAATTTGGGTCGTCGCGGACAGAGTTTAACATCTCATTAGCGCTGTTTTTGGTCGCAATTGAGCAATTTTGGTACGAATTTCGCGGCGACCCGTCTCATGCCCAAATCATTGATAAAAATCGAATGGCACGAGCCAATCGATATTTTTAGGTCCTCAGCAACTTCTCTAACGGTGATTCGACGATTGGCCAATACCATTTTCTCCACTTCATTAATTTTTTCGTCTGTTGTTGAAGTGCTCGGGCGTCCGGCACGCTCTTCGTCGTTCACATCTTCTCGGCCTTCTGAGAACATTTTGTACCACCGATAAACGTTGCTTCGGTCCAAGGTAGCTTCTCCGTATGCCACAGTCAACATTCGGAATGCATCCGCGCACTTAATTTCGTTTTTCACACAAAATTTGATACAGGTTCTTTGATCCATTTTTTTTGAATAGGTAAAAATCGAAGACGATCCAAAACACGTGCAAGCAAAGCAGCTGTCAACAATTAAGTGAACATTCAAAATGGCCGAGCTTGTCGGCATAAGTGAGAGACATGAGTACCAACATAACGCCACAAAAAAACGAAATTTATACACAAAATTCGCGATACTTTTTGAACACACCTCGTATATCCTTAGTACGAATTCCAAATAGCCGCCTCAAAGGTCGCCCAAACTGACATAAAAGAAAGAGTGAACGTGAACTTCTTAACCGAGCGTTTATATTAATAACAAAATTCAATAATCTAAGAGTTGTTCGTTTGTAAGTCGACTGGTTAAATTATAGACCAAACTGAACTGTTTGACGTAAAACGAAATGACACGAAATCAGCTGAGCTGCCAAAAACAGTGCTGCCAAAAAGAAAGTTGCTAAAAAATCACCCTTTATAAGTCTTGTTGCAATTGTCAACTCTTCTTTTAATATACAAGTCACTCGGTGAGCTGGGACTATCCACTCTCTGGCAGGTGAAGAAAAGAAGCTTGATTCATTTTTAGATCTTAGTTTGAATTGCAGATAGTCTCCGCTGCCTCCCGATTACGTGTTCGATCAGGATTAAACAGGAAGTTTTGATAACAGTTTATATAACAGAAGTTCCTGATTCATTTATACTCTTTTTCATACATAAGTATGCGAGCTTGCGTTAAAGAAGCCGCATACTATTGAGCGTAGTGTCCAAGCAACTTCACTCAAACATTCATTTGCCCCATAATCCCTTATGCTTGTATCTAGCTAATGAAATCTTTACTAAACTGAATGAAGCTAGACTCTGTAGAAATGAAGTGGCTTTTGTTGATTCTACAATTTCTATGTCAAGCGCTGATTTCCTGCTCCTCGCTAATGATGCTTATGATGATGATGATGCTGAACCGCAACTCTTTACTGCCGGGAGCACGCTTCAGTGCATTATGGAGTATAATTTGGCAACAAGAAGAAGGAAAGAAAAAAAAAAAGGATCGACTGGAAAATTTACGCGCCATTGCATTTCGTATTTCGCCTTGTCTGTGTCTGGATGCGGTGAGTAAGTAGTAGGATGAGGATTTAAATGCACTTGAATGATCCTTGAATGCGTCAAAAGTGAATTGTAGCTCGTTGGATTAGAGGCTAGTGAAGTATGCCGCCGGCTGAGCCAGGCGGCACTTGTATTAAAATATGTCATCAGGCCTTCAAAAAAAACAACCAAAAAAAAAAAGGACGAGGACAATTAACCTTTAATTGCTGTTGTAGCACTTTTGGCATGCGGCTCTGCGTCTGGCTGATAAGATAGCCAGCCAAGTTGTCCTTTGGCCTGTCGTACAAGCAAATTATGGCCTTATTGATAAGATTAGCAGGGCAGCAGCAGCAGAACCAGCTGCTCCTGGTTCCTGGAATTTCTTGAATTGAATTCTCTGTTGTTTGATTAAATGATTTGTGCTTCTGCAGGATCAAACACAACAATAGCTGACCAGCTCACTCCCAGGCTCCATCAATGTGAAATGTTTGGCTTGTTTACACAACAATTTTCCTTTTCTTTTTTTGCACTTGTTTGTTTTTTTGCTCAATTAAAAAAGTTGCCCCTTAGATTTCCTTTCCTGGCCCTGAATGGCTGAATGTGCCCACATGCTGAGCGCATTTGTGTGACGCGTCGAAAAATTGTGAAAAATTGTGCATTGTTGTACAATTTTCTTGGTTTTCATTCTTGGCCTTTATGCAGTTTTTCATGGAAATTACGAGGAAAAAAGAGAATCAACTATTTGGATTGTTTATGATGTGAAGGTGCATCAAGCATTGACTTTTCAGATTTATTCCCTTCCTGCCAGGCAAATCGTACTACATTTTTGACCATGTAAAATTATGCAAAATACCCCTCGCCAGATCCTTCCCCTAGACTGTATGATATATAAGGCGTAACGCAACCAGTTCATTCCACACCTGCACTAAGTGCGACGCGCCGTCCAAACGCGTGCGCGATCTCCGAGGGGACAGCGGCTACGCTCGACCGGCGATAGGGGACACGCGCAGAGTCATTGATTGCCGCGCAGCTCATTAATATGTACGAACTGAAGCGACGGCGACGCACTGACTCGGGGCAAGGTCATTTTGGTTGCATATTTCCTTTTGGTCACCATTTTCTGTACTATTTTGCATAATTTCCATTAAAAAATCCTTTCATTAACGACCCTTGCGCGTGCGCGTGCGCACACACACCCCTGCCTGCTTGCAACTCTGCCCCGCTTTTGTTGTGCTTGGCAACAAGTTTTGTGCAAAGCTTTTGTCTGCCTTGTAATCAGTTATTCAAATAGATTTCATTTCATTTTCAATTGTTCGCGCATTAAATTTGCTCATTGTTTGTTCCTGTTGCTCACTCACCCTTTCCATTGGATGCAAAAGTAGCAACAGCAACTGCAGTTTTAGATGTGCCAAATAAGTGGGGTGGCAGTTAGACGCCGCAGGGTACAAACGTTGGGTCTAGGTGACCGTTGGGTGAGCTACAGCTAAAACTTACTGATAGATGGAATCAGTTTTCTATATTTTATGGAGATATTAAAACCGATTTGAATAAAGGGTACAAAGTAAAATTTTAATAATTCATATTTCCCATATATTATATTTATTATCTTTTCGATAATTTTAGAATTTTTAAATTGTTTTTAAAAAAAATTTTTACCTAGGGACGTTTTCATTAATAACCAAAAAGTTTTTCTCACAAAAAATAATTTTTTTCCCCCTTCCTTCTTTTCCCCCTTTTTTTTTTTTTTCCCCCCCTTGTGACCAAACTTTGTAGAATCGTGTGGGAGCATATAAAACATATACATGCCAATTTTGAGGACATTTCCATGGAAACAAACATTTTTCTAACTAAGACTTTTTTTTATAACTTATTTTGACAGCTATACTATATAGATGTCCGATTTCGACCAAATTTGGTGGAATCATGGAAAAGCATAGTAAACTTAGAAATACTAAGTTTGGAGGCGTTTTAATTGAAAACAAAAAAGTTGTTCTAACTAAAACTAGTTTTTCGACCGAACGCTCCTATGACAGCTATATGCTACAGTCATCCGATACGCCCGGTTCTGACAAATGTGCAGCGTCCTTGTACCAAAAGACTTCGTGCAAAGTTTGGTGAAGATAGCTTTCAAACTGACGGAGGAGATAGCAAAGAAACAGACAGACGGACGGACGGACAGTGCTAAATCAACTCAGCCCGTCATGCTAATAAAGAATGTACGAGTAGCGGACATAGAAATCCGGACTCCTAGGTATAGCCTCTATATATGCAAACTTTTGAACGGGCTAACATATGTAAAAAGGTTCAATCAGTTTGGATTTTTTTTTTTCGTGTTATCTAGTAAGTATTTTGTATTAAAATACCGCTCAGTTTATTCAGTATATAAGATTCGAGTTTGTTCAGTGGGAAGGAGTTGATATTAGCACTCGAACAGTACGAAGACGCCTTTAGGATGCAAGTACGAAGACGTTATATTTTCTCAGATGAGTCAAAATAAACCTCTTTGGTTCCAATGGTATGTCCTACGTGCGACGTAAAGTCGGGGAGAGGTTCAAAAAATGAGTACCTAACGGGGGGTCAGGGGGTTCGCGGGTCCCATGGTCAGGTATGGAAATCTGGCACTAATTGATGCAACAGCAAACGACAAAAAGTACCAACAAATTTTGGACGATCATCTTGTACCATCTATTGAGGGAGCATCTTTCGTATGCCGATGAAATAATTTTCAGGACGACTCTGCTCCTTGCCATCATGCAAAATCGGTAAGTTATATTTTTTTTAATATTCCTTTGTTTTACGAGGTGTGTTCAACAAGTATCGCGAATTTTGAATTTTCGTGGCTACTTTATTGAATTTCGATTTTTTGTGGCGTTGTGTTGGTACTCATGTCTCTCACTTATGCCGACAAGCTCAGCCATTTTGAATGTTCATAATTGTTGACAGCTGTTTCGCTTGCACGTGTTTTGGATCGCCTTCGATTTTTGCCTATTACAAAAAAATGGACCTGTATCAAATTTTGTGTGAAAAAACGAAATTAAGTGCGCGGATGCATTCCGAATATTGACTGTGGCATACGGAGAAGCTACACTTGGACCGAAGCAACGTTTATCGGTGGTACGAAAATGTTCTCAGAAGGCCGAGAAGATGTGAACGACAAGACCGAAAAAAGCCTGCGAGTTCGGTCGAATGTGAAAGTTTTGCTGACAGTTTTCTTCGATTGCAGGGGCGTGGTGCATCATGAGTTCTTGCCACAGGAAGAACGGTCAATAGAATATTACCTGCAGTTGCTGCGCAATTTGCGCGAAGCAATCCACCAGAAACGCCCGGATTTATGAAAGAACAAAAATTGGCTTTTGCACCACGATAACGCCCCTCTCACACATCGTTGCTTGTGCGCGACTTTTTGGCCAAAAACAACACACTAATGATGCCGCAGCCACCTTATTCCCCAGATCTGGCCCCCCTGTGACTTTTTTCTTGTTCCCTAAACTGAAAAGGCCCAAGTGAAAGGACGACGTTACGCTACGCTTGACGAGATAAAGACGTAGCATCGAAGGAGGGAGCTGAACAAGATAAAAAAATGATTTTTGAAGTGCTTCGAAGATTGGGAAAACCGTTGGCCCAAGTGTACTAATATCTCATGGGATTACTTTGAAGGGGACAAAATAGATATTCATGAATAAATAAATACTTTTTGAAACAACACAAAATTCGCGATAGTTTTTTTGAAAAAACTCGTATAAGTGATACCTAAGCTCTTACTTTTAATAATTTTCTTTTTATTAAAAAATATTTTGGGCGGGTTTAAATAACCGTTGGCCTGGCCGGGCAATAGTCCTGATTTAAACCCGATTGAGAATCTTTGGCATATTTTAAAGGTTAAAATAACGAAGAAGAAACCCAAAACTGTAAAAAAGATTGTGTTTCAATTGTGGGAAATGTTTGGTACAACGATATAATATAATAATCTATAAAAAAGAATAGTTGAAAAAAGCTAATTTTATAAGTAGTATAATATTCCATTAAAGAAACACTATTTTTAAATAATTTGTAACTTACTTTCGAATAAAAAAATTTTTGTGTGGGTTCCTCAGTTTTTGAAATATTTTCAATAATTTTATTTGAGCCAAATATTAGTATAAATAAATATTGTGTGTGTTGGTTCATTAAATACATTCGATTAATTTTTATATACATATATATGGACAATAAAACAATTTAAAAAAATTACGGAAAATTTTTTTTGTTGTCGATTTTTTTGTCGCCTTCTTTTTTATAAAATTTGATTTTTAGTTACTTTTTTTTTTACTGGTTTAAACAGCTCACGCACGTTTCGTGTTTTGTTTCACTGTCAAACATCTTCAGTTTGGTCTATAATTTAACCATGAATCGTCTTACAAACGAACAAAGCTTGCAAATTATTGAATTTTATTATCAAAATGCGTGCTCTGTTAAGAAAGTTCATCGCGCGCTTCTTCCATTTTATGGTCAGTTTAATCGACCCACTGAAGCGGCTATTCGGGATATTGTGACTAAATTTCGCAACAAATTTACATTGTTGGACATTAAACCAGCAACACGCTTACGTAGAGTGCGAACTATCGCAACTGTATCGGCCAGTGTTAATGATGACCATCAATTATCGATTCGTCGCTCATTTTTGGCTCAATGGGTACGTAAATAAGCTGTATTGTCGAGCTACCGATGCATCCAGAAAAAGTCACAGTTTGGTGCGGTTTATGGGCTGGTGGCATCATTGGACCGTACTTCTTCAAATTAATGGTGAGCGCTACCGTGAGATGATATCCAACTTTTTTGCCCAAAATGCAAGATCTTGACTTGCATGACATGTGGTTTCAACAAGACGGTGCCACATGCCACACGCGCAACAATGGACTTATTGAGAGGCGAGTTCGGTGAACATTTTATTTCACGTTCGGGACCGGTCAATAGGCCGCCTAGATGGTGCGATTTAACGCCTTTAGACTATTTTTTGTGGGGCTATGTTAAAGCTCGTGTCTATACAGACAAGCCCGCTTCAATTGACGCATTGGAAGACAACATTGAAGCATTTATTCGTGAGATACCGGCCGAAATGTTGGAAAGAGTATGCCAAAATTGGACTAAGCGGATGGACCCATTGAGGCGCAGTCACGGTCAACATTTGCATGAAATAATCTTCAAATATTAAATTATATGGACCGTACTATCGATTCAAATAAAGATTTCATGCGATTTCTTAATTTTATGTGTTTTTTTTAACTTTCCTATAGCTCTTAAAAAATCACCCTATAGATGTCCGATTTCGACCAAATTTGGTGGAGTCATGGAAATGCATAGTACACTAAGAAGTACGAAGTTTGGAGGCATTTTAATTGAAAACAAAAAAAGTTTTTCTCACTAAAACTAGTTTTTCGACCAATCGTTCCTATGACAGCTATAAGCTATAGTCATCCGATCCGGCCGGTTCCGACAAATGTGCAGCGTATTTGTACCAAAAGACTTCGTGCAAAGTTTGGTGGTGGCGAGCAGTTGCACGGTCAAGTAGGGAGTACACCTTTCTGCTGGTTAGCAATTGGTCAATGAATCTTACCAGCGACTTTAGGTTGGACGTTAAAGCTACTACAGAGTGTTCTCTTACTTCAAGTGATCTTAAAGTCCTTGAGAACACAGAGTGCAGGGCGGGCTTGAAGTATAAGTGTAAGTATGAAAAATATTCTTGATATCAGAATTTGTTAAATTCCAACCCATGCAGCTTATTTTACTGCTCACCAAAACTCGTTTCCTTCTCCATTTCTGACACCCTCTATTTGTTCCTTTTTCCTGCTGTCCTGTTGTGTCCTTTGGCCTATTTGCAATTGTGCTCGACAGGCCCATGTTTATGCTGTTGGCTTTCAATATTTTCTCAACCTTCCTGCTCCTTCAGCCTAATCCTTTTTCTTTGAGCCACAGCCAACAAACATTTTCTTAGCTGGCAGCTCAAGAATATTGCGCAAATATGTTGGCCATTCATCCAGGGTTCAGGGACTGTGTGTGTGTGTGTGTGTCAATAAGATATATCATTGGAACCTTCGTTTTTTCGTTTTTGTTTTGTTATTTTGAAAACCACAAAAATGGAACAATCCTTGTTTGGCCAGGCCCCGGCTTCTGGGAATGCTCTTATAGAATTCATAGTTTGGCATGGACAACTCTCACGTTTACTTTGGCAACTTGTGTGCGTGATGTTTGATAAAATGTTGCGATTTTCTTGTCTACTTTTTTGTGATTCGTTTTTTTTATGCAATTTTTCTATTCTGAGAATTTTGCCAAAGGATTAGGTAGGGGCTAAAAGGGTAAAGGGGTTACTGTTCTTAAGCTGCAATTGATGGAAGATTGTAAGTAGAGAAAGGAATGATCGATATTGCTTTTTGTAGTAGTAAGAAAATCTTTCCAATCGATTCAGTTTATATAAAAGAAGACAGAAGCTGAATTCTTATTAGACAAGTTAGTTAATTCCCATCCCGCTTAACTATACTGAAAATATGTGCTTAGTAAACTTAGATGGTCCCGAGATTTTCAAAGTTTTTTCCACTTTCACCTTAATAGAGGAAGAGAACGGAAGAGTAAAAAAATTGGTAAGAAAGTACTTTTGAATGATTAGAATATAAGCACATACTACACAGAGAAAACCAAAATTAGCTACACGACACGTGTAGAATCGACAATCCTACACGAAAAGTAGTTCACCCTGCTAAAATTCACACGAAAATGTAAAAAAAAGAAAGCTAAACGGACGTGTAGAAATAAAAAAAAGTTAACGAGGCATGCAGAAAAGTTAAATGCTGCGTGGACAAATGCAAAGGCTATATGACAAGAGAAAATCAGCGTTTTTTCAAAGTATTTCTACATTTTTCATTAAGCTTTCTGAATTTCACACGAAAATGTAGGCTTTCTACTTGAACGTTTAGATATTGAAAACCCACACGCGCGTGTAGAAATTCTAAACGAAAATGTAGTCCCCCCTGGGCCATTAGGACACCCCTTACACACCACTCTAAAAGCGGAAACTTCTCCAGTAATATTCCAATCAACATTTTGAGAAATCCAAGACTTCTTTAAAGACTACAACTTTTTATTCACCGACGGCTCGAAATCAAGCCCAGGCATATTATATAGCGTTACCACCGTAAATTCAATAATCTCTATCCAACTTCTTACTAACTTCTCGTCAATTTTCACGGCAGAAATCGCAGCCATTCTGAACGCATGCAAATTCGGAAGCAATAAAAGAGGGAAATTCGCTATATTCACCGACTCCCTATCCGCTCTCAAAGCAATAGCCAACTACAACAATACCGAGTTCTATCCCACTGCTATTAGAAAAATTCTACACACCAAATACAACAAATTCATACTAATATGGGTACCCGGGCACTGCAACACCCCGGGAACCAAATTTCTAATCAAACAGCAAAAATTGCCCACACATTTCCCTTTAAGGGGGTCTTCTCATTGAGCAACTTTTTTTCGTTTTTTTTTTTGCATTTATTTATAGCTTGGATATTCAAAAATATCCCCCAAAAGGATTTTCGAAAACTCGAATTAGTTTAGGAGATATAGTCCTTTTAGTGACCCAATGTGACCTAAATTCCCAAGCAACTGCAAACTTAAAGCGCGTTTATCTCGAAACCACGTTTTTCGAACTGGCGGCCATGATATCTCCAGTTCAACTGAACCGATTTTCATGAAACAAAGTGGAATCGACGCAGAATTGTCACCATTCTCGGGTGAACCTCGACCATAATTTTAAAAAATTTACACTAAACTACAAAAAAAAGCCCGAAATTGAAATTTTTTTTTTGAATGGCCGCCATTTTGTCAAAAAAAATCACAAAATTAAGTTTGAGGTTCACCCGAGAATTACATCTATACTGATTATAACCCCGTTTTTTTTTTTGCATTTCGGACGCTCCGGAGACCCGGAATCGTGGCCGCCGTGACGACACCTTTTTTTCACCACCAACTTTGAAGTCTCATTACTTTTTGAACAGCCCTCGTATCGAGGCAAAAAAAAATTTTTTATTTACTTTGAACCTTTTGTAATACAATAAATAAAAAAAGTTTTCAATTATTCTTTGCGTTTTCAAATAAGAATTTTTTTAAAAAGGGTCCAAAAAACGGGTTTTGAATGAGAAGATCCCCTTAATGACCGATAAAAATTTCAATACAAACGACCTACGGAAACACATGAAGCAAATTTCTCTTAGTTACAAGAACTTCATTTATAGCAACACTTTGCTGCACTACAAAACCATCAATCCCAATGGTACCAACTCTCAAGAGTACTAAACCCAAATACCCACTCACTCACGCCTTGACGCTATAAAGTTCTCACGAATATGCCTAGGACATACTCTAGCTACACACAAATACATTTTTGACAAGACCGCGGCACCCATCTGCCAGCACTGCAACACTGCCTTCACTATTATTCACATAATTTTAGAATGCCCCAAATTCCTAACCCAAAGAACCCTACATCTAGGTCAATCCCCACTAGAACCATTCTCATACCACAATTCCAACCAAACAATAAACTTCCTTAAAACCATAAACTTGTACCACGAAGTTTAAAAAAAATAAGTAAAATAGGGGAAAGTTAACTTCGGCTCAGCCGAAGTTTTGTATACCCTTGCAGCTTCCATTGAAAACAAAAATAAAAGCTTTTTTCTCACTCTTAAGATCTACTATATAGATGTCTGATTTCGACCAAACTTGATGAAATAATGGAAAAGCATAATACACTGTTAATTACGAAATTTGGAGGCAATCCCATTTAAAACAAAAAAGTTTTTCTCACTAGAACTTCTTTTTCGACCGATCATTCATACTGCAGCTATATGCTATAGTCATCCGATTTCGACCAAACTTTGTAGAATTGTGTAAAAGTATATAAATTATTGCATTAGTTGCAGCGGCCGAGACCGTAAAACGCTATCATCAAGGCCAAAGATTACTCACCCATGTTTCCAAATGTAATAGAGCTTGCTTTGAAGGTAATGCCAGAAATAACGTTGGCCCAAGTGTTTTGTGTGCAGACTCCAGATTTGCAAGCATAACTATTTAAAAAAATTTTATAAAAAATTGCGTTCTAATTTAAGGTTCTCCCCCAAACCATATGGTTTCCCCACACATACCAACATAAGAGCGACTGCGTGTGTGTATATGTTTGTGTGAGTGTGTGATTTTGACAATTTATTTATGAGCCAAACTCGTGACATCCGCTTGCAATTATACATTGATTATTATAAGTACATATTTAAGCCATGGGGCAATTGATACTTGCAAGATTGGCCAGTTATTTCTTACATCCTTCGCATCCTACACATCCACAGTGTTTGCTGGGTGGACTCTTGCCACGTGGCTCGCGGTGGCTTAAGTACACCGTCAATGGGGTGTCCTCTGGCAGCTTATCACGGTCCAGACGAGTGTTCAGGAATTTATTCATTTCGCGCTCTTCGCGTTCAAGTTCCTTTTGCTCCTGACGGCGCTGATAGTTAGCCAATTGCTCTTGGGGATCATCCATCTCGGTAGGAAACGGTATACGGATACGAGGTATACGGACATGAGGCAACCTTATGTTGAACGGGCGAGCTGCCGCCAAATCCGTAGACTCCACAATTGGCGGGTTGCCTGGTGTTCCTCCTCCTGTAGTTGGACGATCCATTTTGGAAAAATTGGACAAAGTAGTTGTTAGCTTCAGCAGCAATCAATCGAAAAGAAAATTTCCAAGCAGTGCTGTACAATTCTACAAATTGACAGTAGCGTCGCTTGGGCAACAGTGTTGTAAATAAGTGTTGCCAAATATACCAAAAAAAAAGCTAGAAATACAAACAGTAAATACTTTTGAAAATTAGCACAAAATATACAAAAAAAAAATAGCATAGCATTTTGATTTTTCCACGAACTGTGTACTTGGATTGTGGCAATGAATTCTACAAGCTTTTTATACACTTGAAGAGGGTCCGCATGTTTGTAACGCATAGAAGGAAGCACTTTCAGCTTATCGATAGGTATGGCGCGCAGAGACGAGACTTTGATTTAGTCGATTGCGACGGGGTGAGGCAGCTCTGTCGTTATGATCGTAGATAGAGCGCCCCTGGTCGAGTCGAAGGGGCTTAAGAGGTTGGGAAATTTTTTTTTTGATTTTGCATATTTTTTATAGCTTGGATATTTGAGAATATCTTCCTAAAGGGATTTTTGAAATTCGAAATACTTTAGAAGATATAGCCCTTTTAATGACCCAAAGTGACCCGATTTGCCTAGCAACTGCAAACTTTAAGCGCGTTTATCTCGAAACCACGTTTTTCGAGCTGGCGGCACTGATTGCGCCCGTGGTTCTAAGCCGATTTTGATGAAACAAAGTGCAATCGACGCAGAATTGTCACCATTATAGCCCCTATTTCAATCATAATTTTAAAAAATTTTTTACTATTTTTTTTTTACACTTAACTACAAAAAATTGCCCAAAATTGAGTTTTCATTTTTCTAAGACTTTGTTAAAAAAATCGCAAAACTATGATTGAAATAGGGGCCCGAATTATATCTGTACTGAATCTAAAGCCGTTTATTTTTTCTTTTCGGTGGTTAGAAGTGGACTTATCCGTTTATTTGGAATAATTGATAACAAATGACTTATATACTAAAATAAACAAAAGTGTATATAGTTTATGATATGGACGCAGTCTCTAGTCGAGCTCTCTAGTCCTTAGCTTTAATTTTGCTTTAGGTTTTCATTTTATGAAATACATGACGCTAGTTGACTTACTGGCTATGAATATAAGTATTTTGGGAATGTGCTTACAGAGAAAAATTTGAAAAAAAAAAACAATGCATATATAATTAATTATAAATAAAATAACATATATCTATTAGTGGGGGTTAAGGGAAGGGGTAGGAAAGGGGGATCTTACAATTTAGTCTGGTAGCCACTAATCATTTCTTCCGTACAGCGATATTGCTTTGTCTGGGATATTTTGGAGTCGAATCGCTTGTTTGTGTTAGGATTTTACAATCTATGATTTTATTGTTTGCCCTTCAAAATTGGGGTACCCTCGTTATTTAGAACATAACCATTTTTGTCTAGAAATATGAATACTTCTGGTGGTGTGTATCTGTTTAGTAATGCTTGTTGAAATTAGCCTTCGCTTTCTAAAAATGGTGCTCTTATGAGAACGTTGTCCATGTTTTCGGTACATCTTCTTATATGGTTCCTAGTCAAGTTAACTATTTGAATGTCTATTCTGCAGATTTTTGCTGACTTATACAAATTTTCATTAGAGTGGTATTTTGTAAAGTTGCTACTTGGCGTTCTATACAAAGATGTGCATGATCTTAACATCCTATGCTCCAATTTTCTTAGAAGTTCCATATATGATAGCGAACTGTTGTACCATATTGGATAGGCGTATGGCAAAATTGGCCTTACCAGTGCTTGGTACATAATAACCTTAACTCTGTTGCACTAAAGTTTCGAAAAGAACATTCTTTTGTATAGGCGGAAAGCTTTGTTTGCTTTGGCTATTTGTTCGTTAACAAGTTTGTTGAAATAGAGGAACCGGTCCAGAGTAACTCCTAGATATTTGACTGTACTTGAAGATGGGATCGGGACATCTTCGTCATTACTGGTTATACTGAACTGTGTCCAATACTTCCTAACGTTGTAGTTGCATTTTCTTATAGGGGGCCTAAATAATATACTTTTCAGTAAATCGAGTTATAGTCTTTATTTTATCCTGTAGGTTTTCGTTTATTTTCTGGATTGTACTGTCTACGTGGTATATGACATTGTCGTCAGCGAAAGCAATAATATTGTCCATTTTTTCTACTAGGTCTAAAATATACAGACTAAATAGTATGGTTGCCTTGTTGTAACCCGTTTATTACGGAGAAGTCTTCTTCGCTGGAGGACTGGTTGATGTGGACTCTAAACTTTTTATTTGAAACTAAATGCAATCGACGCTGAATTGTCACCATTTTGATCTGAACCTTAATCGTAATTTTAAAAAACATTTTAATATTCTATTTTTACACTAAACTACAAAAAAAAGATCCCAAAATCGATTTTTTTTCAATGACCACCGTTTTGTCAAAAAAAATCACAAATTTTTTTTCGAGGCTCAGACCAGAATGACATTTATACTGATTATAACCCTGTTTTTACTTTTCATTTCAAACCACCTGGTGACAATAAATCGTGGCCGCCAGCACTGTACCTATTTGTTTAAACAACCCACTTTGACGGCCAAGAACTTTTTGAGCAGCCCTCTTTCGAAGCAGAAAAATTTTTTTCTTTACTTTAATCTACTTCTAACAAAATAAAAAAAAAACAGAATAGGATAAACTGTTTTTTTTTATAGAGGTTCAAAAACAGCCTCGACATGGAGAAAGCCCCCTTAAGGGGGTATTTTGCTGCTTGGAAGGCTGTTTTTGGACCTTTTTTTAAAAAAAATCTTACTTGAAAACGGAAATAGTTATTTAAATTCTGTTTTTTCTTATTGTATTAAGAACATTTTCCCCTTTGTACGAGGGCTGTTCAAAAAGTTGTCGGCCTTCAAAGTTGGACGTCGAAACAATAAGGTATGCTGCTGGCGGCACGGATAACTCCACTTCGGATCATCTGAAATGGAAAAAGTAAACGGCGTTAGATTCAGTACAGATGTGATTCGGGCCCCTATTTCAATCATAGTTTTGCGATTTTTTAACAAAGTGGCTACCATTGAAAAAAGAAAAATCGATTTTGGGCAATTTTTTTGTAGTTAAGTGTAAAAAAAAAAATAGTAAAAAATTTTTAAAATTATGATTGAAATAGGGGCCATAATGGTGACAATTCTGCGTCGATTGCACTTTGTTTCATCAAAATCGGTTCAGAACTACGGGCGCAATCAGTGCCGCCAGCTCGAAAAACGTGGTTTCGAGATAAACGCGTTTAAAGTTTGCAGTTGCTAGGCAAATCGGGTCACTTTGGGTCATTAAAAGGACTATATCTTCTAAAGTATTTCGAATTTCAAAAAATCCTTTTAGGACGATATTCTCAAATATCCAAGCTATAAAAATATGCAAAAACAAAAAATCAAAAAAAATTTTTTTTGCCAAGCAGCAATACCCTCTTAAGCCCCTTGGACTCGACAGGGGGCGCTCTATCTACAATCATAACGACAGAGCTGCCTCACCCCGTCGCAATCGACTAAATCAAAGTCTCGTCTCTGCGCGCCATACCTATCGATAAGCTGAAAATGCAACAAATATACTTATATACTTTATGTGGTCGGAAATGCTTTCTTCTATGCGTTCAAGGGTATAAAAAGCTTGTAGAATTCATTGCCACAATCCAAGTACACAGTTCCGTGGAAAAATCAAAATGCTATGCTTTTTTTTTTGTATATTTTGTGCTAATTTTCAAAAGTATTTACTAATTGTATTTCTAGCTTTTTTTTGGTATATTTGGCAACACTTATTTACAACACTGTTGCCCAAGCGACGCTACTGTCAATTTGTAGAATTGTACAGCACTGCTTGGAAATTTTCTTTTCGATTGATTGCTGCTGAAGCTAACAACTACTTTGTCCAATTTTTCCAAAATGGATCGTCCAACTACAGGAGGAGGAACACCAGGCAACCCGCCAATTGTGGAGTCTACGAATTTGGCGGAAGCTCGCCCGTTCAACATAAGGTTGCCTCATGTCCGTATACCTCGTATCCGTATACCATCTCCATCTCCTACCGAGTTGGAAGCCGTCCAAGAGCATGTGGCAAACCACCTGCGGCTCCAGGAGCAAGAGGAACTTGAAGAGGAAGAGCGCGAAATGAATGAATTCCTGAACACGCGTCTCGACCGTGATAATCTGCCAGAGGACACCCCATTGACGGTGTACTTGAGCCATCGCGAGCCACGTTGCAAGAGTCCACCCAGCAAACACTGTGGATGTGCAGGATGCGAAGGATGTAAGAAATAATTGGCCAATCTTACAAGTATCAATTGCCCCCTTGATAAAATATGTACTTATAAAAATCAATGTATAATTGCAAGCAGATTTCACGTGTTTGGCTCATAAATAAAATTGTCAAAATCACACACAAACACATAAATCAGAGGCAGGAAAAAAAATACATTTACATTTTTGCATTGGTGTGTGTGAGAGCAGCGCAAAAATTGCTCTCAATTTCAGTAGCAACGACTGCGTCGCGTCGTAGGAAAGCAAGCAACGCAGCGGCGCTTGTACTATGTGTGTCACAGCAGCGCTGCTTAGAGAATTTTTGTTTGCACACCACATAGGAATGTGCCTGTCCCTGACATACATACATACACGCAGTCCCTCTCATGTTGGTATATGTGGGAAACCATGTGGTTTGGGGGAGAACCTTAAATTAGAACGCAACTTTTTATAAAATTTATTTAAATAGTTACTCTTGCAAATCAGGAGTCTGCGATTTGCTCAGTGAATGAGCAGAGCCAAGGTATACTTAACAAGGTAGCCGCATTCGCTCTCTCGCCCTCTTTGCTCGCTGCTTAAGTGTCAGTCTGTAAACAACAGTTGTGTTCTGCCTGTTAATTTTGTTTGACACCAGCGCTCTCTCGCTCATTTTGACATTTATATAACAGGCGGTGAGAGAGAGCAAGTGCGGCTACCTTGTTAAGTATACCCTGAGCAGAGCAAAATGTAAACAAATTCATTGGTTGTTCGTTGAGCACTGAGCGATTCGTTCATGAGCCGATGTAAACGATTCATCTCTGACTTTTTGCTCAAGGGGTCCGTAAATAACTAATATTTTTGGACAACGAAAAACGGTCAATTGTTATTTGCTAGCTCTGCTTTAAATTCAAGAGAGTTTTTTTGAGTGTATAGCTGGGATCTAGAATTCAAGTATCCTTTGCATTTGCTGCAACTACCGGACTTCCCTACTTCCCATTCAAAGCAGTTTCCACTTTAGACCCTCGCATGAATTATTACAGCACTTCCGATTCGTGTGCTCTTTAGATCCTCTCCGGTCTCTTAGCTCGTGTCGCGTGTTTGCAGCCTCACTCCACTTGAAACTGGACCAAGACTTAGGGCTTATCAAACGACGACCCAGCCTCCGCCTTCAGATGCTGCCGACGACGCCGCCGCCGACAAGTGTACAACACTGATCCTTCCTCTGGCATGTTTGTTTATTTAACTCCGTGCACAAATTAGACTCCCTGGACAGTTGTCCCTTTTCGACCGGTATCTATCCACTTGACCATTTGTTTTTTGGGACGCGCCTATTTAGATAAGGTCTGGAAACTGGAACTGAGCTCGGCTCTTTTAATTGTTAATGCTGAGTGAGATATTGTGTCTTGGTCCTGCCATTGGCGACTAATTAAGTCATTTTGCCAGCTCGTTACTACCGGACAAGCTCGGCTATGAACTTTAGCTAGACTCCTTTGTGGCCGGTCGGTGGTTGTCTCTGGCCGCGGATTCCAGTTCACAAATCAGTTTTATAATGGGCTGCGTTTGAAGCGGTGCGACGCTTTATCTGGGCGATGGGAGCAATGCCAGAGACGAGCGCGCGATAAACTGGGCTAATGAAGCCAGCGCGTAAAGTGCATGATTGGCATAGACCACCACTGAACACAGTCGAGAAATTAATTTGATAGCCAGCCCCTGACGCTGCATCCTTGGCCCTTTGCCTGCGCGCCAGCCAAACAATTTGTATCTGCGATTGAGGTTTCCCTTTTTATTTTCGGTAGCTGGTTAGAAGTCAAACTCATCGTGCGGTTGTTGTTTGTCTTCCCTGTCTTGTTAGGCTAATTGACCTGGCCTCGTCCGGCATCCTGGCATTTGGGCATCCTGGGACCACCTTGCGCGTGTTGATGACAAGTCTGCGGCATTTAAGCAGCTCAATTAATCAGTTTCGGCGTCTGCGGTGGGCACTGACTCACTCACAGGTGGCTTAAGGGGTGTGGGAATTCTTTTAGTTTGGCGAATGTTCAATTTTCTGTGTAATTTTCTCTTATGAGATTGGCAATCCTCTTACTTCTTCTTCTTCTTATTTGGCCCGATATTTCAATCACAACCATTTGACGGTCTCGGCCGGTTGATGGTGTTTTTCTCATCTGATGAATATTTTTCGAGGACTTTCACTAACTTTTTATCAGCACCCTCCCTGTTGAGGATGCGAACATTCCTCAAATCGTGGTCTTTAAAACGTTAGCGTGGGTCGTCATCAATGGTGGTCCGTATCCGAGGCATTGTTTTTGCAGTTTTCATTGGCGGATGAATTAGACGAGAATCGGGTGCCAAGCCCGAAGTAACGCCCCCTATTTGTACCAGGGAAGGATCGCCGCTCACGTGAGCCAGCAGCTTTGCGAATGCATCGCTCTGTTACCAGGGGTTACCACAGGGAGGTGTGAGTCGACTTGAGACGCAGTAAGCCAGGATCGCGCTGGGTTTACCATGTTAAACAGCTCAGCAACTTTACCTCACTACATACGCCCCCATAACCACAGGAGAGTTCCTGCCTTCCAAAAAAGCCCTACCAACCTTCTTTGGTTCAATACAGAGAACTCGTTTTAGGAGAAATTCTTATTCTTTCTTTCTATAAGGTTTTTGGTTGACATTAGAAATTATTGGATCTTATGAAAGAGCCTTTTGTATAAGTACAGTTAATCGGGCTTGACTTAAGGCCATTACAACCTAAAAGTATGATCAAAATTATTTTAAGACAATTCGAAATGTACTTAATATATCCCAAAACAGTCTTAAATCAATTATTTTGGGATTGAAAATCGTACTTGATGCAAGAATTTTGTACTTGGATCAAGTATTTTCGTACTTACCGTACTATCGACACCGTTTGTACTTAATTCAAGTACAAAATTATCGGTTTTTTTCTGCGTGTTCACACAATTCCGTGGTACCCAGGGTTTGGGATTCAGAATTCTGGAGTTAGGATTCTGGATAGGGAAATCGGGATTCAGGATTTGGGATTCTGAATTGGAAATTCGGTAATTCAGTATTCGGGATTGGGAATTCGGTAATTCAGGATTCGGGATTCAGGATTTAGGATTGAAAATTCGGTATTCAGAATTTGGGATTTAGGATTCGGGATTGGAAATTCGGTAATTCAGGATTTGGGATTGGGAATTCGGGATTCAGGACTTGGGATTCTGGATTGGAAATTCGGTAATTCGGGACTGGGAATTCGGTAATTCAGGATTTAGGACTGGGAATTCGGTATTCAAAGATTTTGGGATTCGGGATAGGAAATTCGGTAATTCGGGATTGGGAATTTGGGATTTAGGATTCGTTACTTAGGATTCTGGATTCAGTACACGAGATACGGGGGTTCGAGGGAATTCTTCTAATAGAGGGGCATAGGTTGGTTGCTCTACAGCGGCCATTGCAGGCAACGGGGTCACCTGTACAAGTTGGGAATAACAAACACCCAATTATGTAAATACGGTGAAGAGAAGGAGGTGCCCTCTGAACATAAACTAGCACAATGCGATGCTCTAGCCAGGCGCAGAGTCAACAGAATTGGAGAACACTCCTTACACCCCAACAAGATAAGTAACCTAGAAACCATGAACATCCTGACATTCGTACTGGAAATAGGGCTGCTAGGAGAGTTGTAAGCTTAGTAGGGGGCACAATACCCCAGGATTGGTTGTTGTGGCTGATAAAAGTTGCTACCAAAAAAAAATTGAATAACTTTTTTCTATTTGATGAATCTACTCAATTTCTTTTTTGTTTTGTAGATTGATCTTTAAATTTATGGAAAATGGATAATTGGGACACTGAAACAAGAATTTGGATTGTCCGCCGCTATCACGCCCATGAGTCCGTAGTTTTGGTTCAAAGAGAGTATAGGCGCACGTTTGGCGGCGATCCTCCGACCAGATGGACCATAATGAGACTTGTTAACAATTTTGCCAAGCGTGGGACAGTCGAAAGAAGACCTTACCATCGAAACCCTACAGTTCGAACGGAGGAAACAATCGCTGCGTTAGCTGCAGCCATACAAAACAATCCAAGAGTTTCGACAAGGAACTTATCTGCCAAAGTCAATTATGCACAATGATTTATACTTATTCCCATATAAAATTCAAATGGCCAGCAAACTGAACGCAGCAGACTTGCCGATTCGCTTGGAATTTTGCCAGAAGATGCTTCCAATGGTGGAAGAGGACGAAAACATGTTGAACTGTCCTTTTATGTCTGACGAGGCCCATTTCGACTTAAACGGCAACATAAACAAACAAAATTGTCAAATATGGAGTGCTTCCAACCCACAGATACTCCATAAGATGGAATTGCATCCACTTTGAGTCACAGTGTGGTGTGCAGTTTCATCACGCTGCATTGTCGGGCCCTTGTTCTTTGAAGAGTACGGTCACGCCGTTACTGTTACTGGAGACCGTTACTTGAGCATGTTGAGAGAGTTTTTCTATCCAGAATTACGCCGAAAGAGAATTCCTTTCAAGTCTGTGTGGTCTCAGCAAGACGGTGCAACTCATCACATAGCCCAGCCTGTTATGACAGAATTGCGATGAAAATTTCCCGAATTAGCTGATATCCAGAAACTACACATTCCGTTGGCACCCCAGGTCGCCCGACCTAGCTGCACCTGACTTTTCTTGTGGGGTTATTGCAAACAGGAAGTCTACAAAACAAAACCGACAAATTTGAATGAACTAAAGCAATCCATTCGAGCAACAATTGCGGCTATTCCTGTGTCAACTCTCCAAGCAGTAATGAACAACTTTTTGATAAGATGCCGCACATGCATCAACGATCAGGGGGCATTTAAATTAAATTATTTTTAGATCTTATTAAGATTTAATCAAATTGAATGACTTTAACATGAATAAAAGAAAATGAATTCCATACACTAAAAAAAAAGTTATTAGACTTTCTTAATGTAGCAATATTCATCAGCTACCCTGTACATAAACAATTTTAGCGAACGTTTTTTTCACAAACCCAGCAAACTAAACGCTCGCAAACAATATCGCATACGAGTGAATTGCGAGACTTAACCTGACAAAACACTCTCATTCGAGTCGGGAAAAAGATAGTAAAATGATTCATGTGTCGTTCAGTTTGTGGCAGTGAAAGTTTCGTTTACGATAGTCGCAAGTAATACGGTTAGCGAGCGTTTGGCGGTATCTTTTGCGAAATTTTTTGTATATTACTTGCGAGTCATTTAAAATATTTGCTGTGATACGTTTTTGATTTAAAGTACAATCAAAAAAGTATATGTTTGTGTAAAGTATATGACTCACACCACCACATTTCCCCCTAAGAAGATTCTATTTATTGTATCAATTAATTTTTTTTATTTACCTTGTCTGGGACTCGAACTTAGGACCGCGGCACTCTACACGAATGACGGACATCTTAACGCTCACCGATACAATCAGGTCGTGCGTGACGCTGGCGAAATGACAGTAAACAATGAAATTAAGTAAACTCGACGCAACATGCTGGTTCGCTTTGAGCTCGCTTGGAGTGCTTTGCGATAATATAAAATTAACTCTCACCTTCGCTTACATAGTGCGAGCATTTTGCGATAGTCTCGCAAAATATTCGCTTGCTGGTTTGCTGGGAATCTATAAAAGTAATCCAAATGCATATCGATATTTATTGCCAGATACTTCAATACCCCTCATGCAATAACTAGAGGTATTACACAGCGACTGTGTAGCCCAGGCTCAGGCGGATGTGCTATCTCACGTTATTGTTTCGTACTATTTTCTCTCTCCAAATTTAAAAAGGGAAAGGGGCAAAAAGTTTCTACAAATCGTTCGTTTTTCCCCTGAATCAACTTGTGTCTCTTAAAAGTCTACTAAAAACTGCTTTAACCTGTCACGCCCATTGATCTGTATAAACCTCCCCTGCACATAAATGTTTTGATATAGATAGGCATATCAATGTCAACATATCAATTTCAAATTTCATGTTTCATAGGAAATTGTCAACCAAGGACCAAAACAATAAACTCAAAAGCAAATGCGAAAGTGAAATCGTATATCAGAAGGGATCGTTGTTAAGATTTCTATCTTTTGGCTACTGATTGCATAATAAAACGCCCACTGATCTGCTGCTGCCTAGTGCTTCGTATAAATCAAATGTGGAGCATGTAGAGAGGCGCGAGTGGTGCCACCTACGGCCTGTGTATCAGGTAATCCATCCACCTGCGCACTCAAACAGTAGTTGGCCGCTGTGAACTACCTGAGTGGAAGATGCCACTTGATATCAATTGTGTATCTCTGGACATGTGTGTTGTTGTTGTTGTTGGGTTAATTAGAATCCAGATTGTGACATAATATGCCTTTGAAAGGGCTACCTTAATAAATTCTAAAGTTGATGCTGGGGGAAGGGTGATCCTTGTTGTTGTCATCGACACAGCGGGCAGTCGTCCCGGGGGTTTTTCTTAAATGAAAATATTTTGTAACATAAATTACAAATTTGTATGTAGGTTTTGGAAGTTTGGAACTTTTTATAGCAACTTATTTGATACCAAACAAATCGTAGTGATCAGCAAGGCTCACACTCACACACTCAAAAAGGATCTGCTGGGCCCGCGGCTGGGGCGAACGGTAAATGTTGCACCTGCCTCTTAAGCGCGCTATCCTTAAGGATCCCTCAGCCTTTGGTCAAACCTGGGAAAACACGGGCAGCTGCTTTCTTACAGGTGCGCGTGTGCCACCAAACAGCATTTAAAGACAGCGAGTGCCACAACACCACATCATGATGGGGGAGCAGAGACAAGATGTGTATGTATGTATGATGTATGTATGTATCTTCCCGTTAAATCTGCATAAACCATATGATTCCGTTGCATCGTGACGTCAGCAACAACAGCGTTGCACTTATTATGAAATTTCCTGCCTCCCTGCCTTCGCTGCTCCACCAAAATTGATGAGCGGAAATCACAAAAATGAATTCGCTTTCCGGTCAACATTGAACGATCCATCGAAAGAGAAAGAAATGGCGCGGGGGGGAAATCGTTGTGTTGCCTAAATTGAAATGCAATGCAACAGCAACTACAACAACAACAACAATTACGTAGCACTTGGACCTGGCACTAGACCCAGCCAAGGCAAATGGACAAGATCCCAGACACAATGCAACCAGTTGGCAAATGTAAGCACACCACACAAATGTGGCAAGAAGGATTTGATATGGATGGGCTACTTCCATATATAGATCAGCGTTGGGCAATCAATGGCCCTTTAAGCCCTCAAAGCTAGGTTTTCCCTATATCCCTTTACATGGTGGTGATGCAGATCTGCATCATACCGAATTAATTCAATTATTTTCCAGTGTGGATTATAAAATTGTCAAAGATGAGTTTGATGCAGTTCGCAACATTCCTTTTTTATATTAAAAGTGTTGGTAACCCCAAATTATGTCGATAACTCAACAGCTGATCACTTTTCGTGCCAATTTGGTGAATGTGGTAAACTCAATTGTTGCATTTTCACATTAACATATTAATTATAATAAAAGCTGTATAGTTTGAACAATTTGCATTTATAAAGAGGTAAATAATTTATATATTTATATATTGTCGAGTTTTTGTGTTTGTCGCATTAGAATTTGAATAAATCAAAAATTTCGCTTTGTTGCAGATATGCATAAACAAGCTTTACACATAAAAAAAATACTGACAACTGTTAATTGCATTTTCAGCCTGATCTTGGTGAATAACATTGATGTTTGGCTTGTTTCATATCTAAACAAAACTTCTTTGGAGGCAGCGAAATTTAATTCTTAATGACCACCAATCGCAGTTCCGTGCGAATACCGCATTACCTTCAGAAATAATGGAACTTGATCTGCCGATCTAATATTTTTTCCATTTATTTCCTAAATCATTATTTGAGGAAATAAGAAATGAAACCAATCTCTAAGTGCATCAAAAGAATCCAAGTTCTAATCTTACCTTCTCCTCTTTTTATATGTCTATTGGACGCTTACCCAATGTACCTAAATACTGGTCCCAAAGTATTGGAATTCCTGCATTCTATAATGTAATGTCGCAAAAACGGGGAATTAAGAACTCACATTCATTTTAACAATAACGTCAACATTGTTCCTCCTACTGATTCTCGACATGACCGACTTTTTAAGATAAGGCCAGTTGTGGAGAAACTGAACACAAATTTCGGTAAAGTAACATTGGAGCAGTTCCTGTGCGTTGATGAGCAAATCTGCTCTACCAAAGCTCGAAACCAAATGAAGAGGTATTTACCCAACATAAATGGGGATATAAGATTTGGTTGCTAAGCGGTATTTCTGGCTTCTGCTACAAATTCGAATTTGATACAGGCAAAGAAAACATCGTATTGCCACAAGAACCTGACCTTGGGGCTGCATCCAATTGCGTTGTGAGATCCTTGCCTCTCTTGAAACTATTAGCTGATGACGGAATTTTGGCATTAGGTACAATTAGGAAGAACAGAATTCCAAATTGCAAGTTGGATGATTTCTCAAATGGAAAGAACCTGTTTGGAATATGTCACAAATTATGACGGAGTTGACATATCGTTAACATCATGGATGGACAACAAAGTAGTTACATTGGCTTCTAATTATGCTGGAGTTGTTCCCAAGGATTCTGCACGTCGATTCGATCATCTTAAAAAACAGCATATTGTCATCGAACGTCCGTTTTCTGTGTCGCAGTATAACAGCTATATGGGAGGCGTCGACCTGATTGAAGGTACAAAATTTCCATTAGAAGTCAAAGGTGGCAAGTTAGAGTCTTTTACCACCTTCTAGACTTAACTGTGAGCAATGCTTGGCTTTTATACAGAAGCTAGTTCACAAAGCTAAAGCGTCCACTGAAAAGTTGCTTAATTCAGCTGATTTTTCGACTACAAATAGCAGAAGCGTTGACTAAACTGGACGCTACAAAAAATATGGGAAAACGTGGCTCTAGTATCCAACATGCATTGGATGAAAAGAAGCTAAAAGGACCTTCGCAGGAAAGCCAGACAAAATGGTTCGACAGGATCAATTCGGGCAATGGCCTGTTTGGACTGACAAAGGCTGCGCTGCAAGTATCCAAACTGCACTGGATTCTCCCAAACGGAGTGCGAAAAATGTGGCGCTTTTTTATGCTTTAATAAACGAAATAATTGTTTTAAAAATTTTCATTTAAACTAAGACATATTATATCAAAAAAAAATTCAAAATTCAAAATTATGTAAATGCTTAGTGAATATGAAATTCATGCTATGGGCCATTTCGGCAAGAACTTTCTCCCTAAACACATTTGATGCAGAAATGCATCATACCCCTTTTTTGAAAAACAAACTAAAACTGAAGTAAAATAAAAAAATAAAATAAAGTGTATTTTTTATTTTCATTTGTCTACCAAACAAAAAAAGAATCATGAAAATCGGAGTTGATGTCATGTAAAGGGATATACATGTGAGTTATACAATAGTTGGTAGAAGTATCGTAGTTGGTTTTGATATGAAACGTTACCGAAAAGCTAAAGCCCAGATGCAGTTTAGAGGAGAGAAGTCCAAGTTTGTTGGGGAACAAGTTTTATTCCGTCTTTCTTTATATTTTCTACTTCTATTTTGAAGTGGTGGAAAATGCCGGGAAAAGTCTGTATGGTAAAACATTATTGTCTTACTTCAATGGACATCAAAGCCGGTTCGAACCAAAATTCATTTTCAACTTCGAGTCTCAAAACCACAAACCTTTTCACTTCACTTCTCAACTATAAATCTGATACACTAAAAAACTACAAAATATAAGCTTAAATAGTAAAGTTTTTATCGATTTCAAAGCCAAATCTTTTGTTAGACATGTCCATAACCTTGTCTTCTGAATTAGATTTCAGCGCTGACTCAGAATAGTGCATACCCTACGGATTCGGAAACGACTTAGAATACTGGCCTAAGTTGAGGTTGAAGCTGCCTCTGGTCGAAGACTTCGTTGTGCCTCGGTTGAGGGCTTTGTTGTGCCTCGATTGAGGGTGAAGTTACCTCTCGTCGAGGTTGATCGTTGCTTAAGGGGAGGTTCTTTTTGGATTTTTTGAAAAAAATCTTTTTTTTTTTTTTTAATAAAATGAAAGTTTCATATGTGTAGAATATACGTGCCAAGGGATATTTCGATACGACGCGTATTTCTTGAGATAGAGCGTGTCAAACATACCCATGTCACGCGCGCTGTGGCACGCTCAGCGCGCCGATTCACCGCGCGGCTCTAGATGATGCCTTATGTCCCGAAACGAATAACGGTTGGTAAAGCAACTTACCTTAACGTTTAGTAATGTGTACTGTAGGTGGCAGCACATACGAAAAGTAAGCGATACGGCACAAAGTCGACATAACCTTATTATTTGTTGTTTTCGCGCTCGTGTATTTCGCGTTTTTCTCGGAACCATGTTTTCAAACCTCTTGTCGCGCACAGGGCTCGTTCTATTGATCCGATTTCCTTTATTCAAAAAATGTTTGAAAGTATATACTTTTTTGTATGTCTTATACCTAAAATTGGCATAAAAAATTGTTTATTTATAATTTTTAAACGAGATCGAAGTGAAAAAAAAGGGGAAAAAATGTCAATTTTTTTTAAACGTCCATGAAATTGGTTTATTTTGACCAAAATTAATTGTCGTTAGGTATAAGACATAGGAAATTTCATCAATTTCAATAAATTATATACATTTCTAATTTCAGTTCACTACCAGCGGCCCGACACTAGACAAAGCAGAAAAATAGAGGTCGACGAGATCCGCCATTTTGAAGCCGCCATTTTGAATTTCCTAGATATTGAATATTTTTTTTTAATCGTTAATAAACAACGAATCAAAAGTTCAAAAGCATAAGATGGTATGTCTTTTCATTTTCCCGCAATCCATGCTCAAAGTTTGCTCAATTTTCGGAAAAATCCAAAAGAACCTCCCCTTAAGGGGGTCTTCTCATTCAAAACCCGTTTTTTGAACCCTTTTTAAAAAAATTCTTATTTGAAAACGCAAAGAATAATTGAAAACTTTTTTTATTTATTGTATTACAAAAGGTTCAAAGTAAATAAAAATTTTTTTTGCCTCGATACGAGGGCTGCTCATAAAGTAATGAGACTTTAAAGTTGGTGGTGAAAAAAAAGGTGTCGTCACGGCGGCCACGATTCCGGGTCTCCGGAGCGTCCGAAATGAAAAAAAAAACGGGGTTATAATCAGTATAGATGTAATTCTCGGGTGAACCTCAAACTTAGTTTTGTGATTTTTTTGACAAAATGGCGGCCATTCAAAAAAAAATTTTAATTTCGGGCTTTTTTTTTTTAGTTTAGTGTAAAAAAAAAATAGTAAAAATTTTTTAAAATTATGGTCGAGGTTCACCCGAGAATGGTGACAATTCTGCGTCGATTCCACTTTGTTTCATGAAAATCGGTTCAGTTGAACTGGAGATATCATGGCCGCCAGTTCGAAAAACGTGGTTTCGAGATAAACGCGCTTTAAGTTTGCAGTTGCTTGGCAATTTAGGTCACATTGGGTCACTAAAAGGACTATATCTCCTAAACTAATTCGAGTTTTTGAAAATCCTTTTGGGGGGATATTTTTGAATATCCAAGCTATAAATAAATGCAAAAAAAAAGTCGAAAAAAAAGTTGCTCAATGAGAAGACCCCCTTAAAGTGGGCGGTAGATAAGCAAGTTCTTTTGAGCCAAAATAATGTTGCCTCTCGTTGAGGTGCCTCGGTTGAGAAGCCTAAGTTGAGGTAATAGCTGCCTCTGGTCGAGGACTTTGTAGTGCCTCGGTTAAGAGCTTTGTTGTGGCTCGGTTGAGGGCTTTGTTGAGTTTGAAGTTGCCTCTCGTTGAGGTTGTAGGATTCTTGGAGTTCAGGTATGCCAGCGAAGAACGCAGTTGTCCAGCAAGTGGGTATGGTACGATGGACATGCAACTGCACGTTGCTCGAAGATGGACATATTTGAGTCGAGAATGAGAAAAAAAGATGTTTGTCTCGGTAAGAATTTAAACTCCTTTAGTTTTTTTTTTTACCAAATATAAAAGCTTTATAACTGAAAACGTTTTCTACCATTTTGCGACCTGTACCTTTGCTCGTATTGCAGACACATCGAGGGCGACAGACATTGACTGGTCAATGTAGGAAGAAACGACGTTTTCCGTTAACATCAATCTTCAGGCAGCCAGAGATTCCCCCCTTGCACATAGTACGCGTATGTCTGTATGTATGCTGGGTGTGTGTGTGTGTATGATAAACTGCAAGTCTAACTAAATGACCTGAGGACTATTGTGATATTTTATTGTATTAAATCGCATCCGACACTCACACACACACTCAGAAAGAGAGAGAAGGAGAAGGAGGAGCTGCGAGACGGATATGACCCAAGCGGTTTGCTTCTGGCCCTGGCAGGAAGCGCCAACTTGCACCAATCTTTAGGCATGTTATTAGTGTTTCGGCATATTTATTTATTATCATTCGATCGAAGGAAAAGCGCCCTCCAAAGCCTCAATCAACCTTTTGATTACTTAACTGTGGCTCCAAATGCCGCATGGATGACATAACTTGAGCAGCGTTTCTTTGCCTTGGTGATGAACTTGAATTGGACTCGGGGGAATTGCGCTTGGTATGCTGGCTGGCTGGCAAGTTCAAGATCATTGACCGAACATCAAACAGAAGGCGACCCACAGGGATAAGAACAATTAGTTTAATTATGCCGAGAACATGGCCAATTTTCGGGCATGAGGTGACAACGATGCGACATGATGAAGAGCTCTCCAGTGCTGAAGTTCTCCAATCATTATCAACGTTCTTTTTTTTTTTTTTGTTTTTGAGCTGGAGCAACTTGTTAGCACCATGAGTCCGGGTCCCGCATGAGTCTCAGCTGTCAAGTAAAGCCAAGTCAAGCTGCGTTGTTGTCGTCGTCGTCGTCGTCTTCCCCAACGTCCATATCATTAGTTGTAATTGATCCTGTGTGATCTTTTGATTTTGCGTCAACGCTGACGTTTTTGCATATGACGAGAGTGGAGGCTGCTGCCACTGGCACTACCACTACCTGCTCCCTGGTCCCTGGGTACGGCCCCTCATTAACATGATCATCAACGCTGTCGTATTTGCTCGACTGCGCCAGCAAATTAAAAACGCAGAAAGAACAAAAACAAGAAAAAACTTTTAAGCCTGACTTTGTACTATCCTGTAATGGGAAAAACTTGAATCAAGTACTAAAATTCTAGATTTATTAACCAAATTTTTGAATTCAAGTCATTTTCTGCTAGCTTAACAGCGATTTGGAGCAAGGGAAAATCTTGGAGTTAATCCCGAATTGAAAGAATCAATTTTTTTCAAATTGAATCAAGTATTAAAGTTCTTAATTTAGGTAAATTCATTTTACATTCCATAATACTTCATTTTAGAACATTTTCAGTTAGTTCGAGAACATTTTTTTTGGAATCAGTCCAAGATCTTTTAGTCAATGCCGATGTTAAAAAACAACATTTTTAATTTGAATTAAGTACTAAAATTCTTATTTTAGGTACATTCTTTTTGGACCATTCTCTCTAATTTTGATAACATTTCGAATAAATTTAATTCAATCTCGACTTTTTTAATTAAATCAAGTACTAAAATGCTTTTTTAAGTACACCTTTTTAAATTCCCATAAGCTTCATCTTAGAACATTTTCAGTTATTTTGAAAGCATTTGGAATTATTTAAACATCTTTGAGTCATTGCCGTTTTTAAAGAATCAAAAATTTTCCACTCAAATTAAGTGCTGAAATTCTTAATTTACATACATTTATTTTAAACCAAATACTTGATTTTGGACCCTTTGTTATTTTGAGAAAATTTTTAAACAATTTGAATCATTGCTCGCAAAAAAACACTCTTTCAATGCGACCAGCCTCAGAAACAGAAACAAACGCAGCACAAGCGGTCTCTCACTGAGCGGACAACCTCCAACAGCAACTGTTTCGAGCGAGCGCTCATTAAACAACTGTCTGCAAATGAGCAGAACACAATAAGTGTCTACGAAAAGTGTTTTTTGTTTTGTGCGTTTGGTAGGCTGTTTGTATGTCTGACGCTCGTTATACAAAGACACATACGAGCGCAACCCAGTGGACCAAACTCTCGTAAACGAAATTGCAAACGAGAGTTACGCGAAACAAAAACGTATAAAACTATCGCAAACAGAAAACGATACGAAAATGAATCACTGGTCGCTCAGTTTGTGGCAGTGAAAGTTTCGTATTCGATAGCTCGCAAATGAGCCTTTTGCGATATCTTTTACGGGCCTTTTCTGATAAACGCAAGCCCGTATACGAACATTCTACGATAGTAATAGTAGTAGTAGTAGTAGTTTTATTAAAAAACAGTTTGACAATGGCATTTTGCCGTCAGTCATATTTACAGTATTAATGAAATCAATGTATATTTATTTTCCTATTTATAATTTATGGAAGTTATTTCCCTGCCGATGATTCAAAACAGTTCTAGCATGATTTGATTCCTGTTTTTTAATGCTTCATGTATGTAGCCTGCGAGTGTAATCCAGTTTTGCCTGGGATAGGCTGGACTTTTGCCAGTAAACAATTCTTATCTCTCTTAGAATTGGGCACTCGGCCAGGAAGTGGAGAGTGTCTTCTATCGCATACCTGTTGCAAAGTGAGCATTCGTTTTCAAAATGGGTATTTGAACTGTGCGTCCTGTAGTTTAGTGTAAGAAGATCACATCGAGCTCTGAAGATTTGTGATATTGAATTCACATGGTACCGGTCATTGAAATAGTTTCCTTCACCCAAAGAGAAGCTTAGGTGCTGGTGCTTTGAAGGGCCTCTGCGCTAAACTTTTCCTTTGATTTCGCTGCAATACTCTGTAAAATCGAGTCGTGTGTATTTTTCCAAGAGAGGTGATCTATCAGGTCTAGGGTCACATTATGTTCTGCTGCCATCAAACGCCATACTTGAAAACATTGTACCCTTCTCTTGAGAGTAGTTCCTTTGCTATTTTGTATACCAATCTTGATTGCGGCTTGTCCATCAGTTTTCTCATATATTGGAAATGAATGCCTAACGTGTAGCAATAAAGTTCTGGAAGTCCAGTCTCAATGTGAATCGCATAAGTGGGACTATTTTGCGGCAGCTTAAGCAGTTTCTTGATGAAAAACCGTAGCAGTTTCTCTACTTCTTTATGTCTAGCGTATCCCCACACCTGTGATGCGTGACACATAATAGAGCGAGCTGTAGCTTCAAACATACGATAGTATCGTTTTACTATAGTTCTCTGGTCCACTGGGAACACACAGTTACGCATACATACGCAAAAAACAGTTTGGAAGTTTGCTCCCGGCAAAAATGTCAGTGAAAGACAGGAGAGAAACAGGAACGAAAAAAATAGGGGAAAGTTAACTTCGGCTCGGCCGAAGTTATGTATACCCTTGCAGTTTCCATTGAAAACAAAAAAGTTTTCCTAAGAATACTTTTTGGATATTACTTTTCTATGGGATCTACACTATAGAGATGTCTGATTTCGATTAAACTTGGTGAAATCATGGAAAAGCATAATACACTGTTAATTACGAAATTTGGAGGCGATCCCATTTAAAACAAAAAGTTTTTCTCACTAGAACTTCTTTTTCGACCGATCATTCATACTGCAGCTATATGCTATAGTCATCCGATTTTGATAAAACTTTGCAGAAATGTGTCCAAAGTATATACAATAAGTGTACGCCAATAAAAAGGACGTTTTCATTAAAAACAAAAAGTTTTCCTCACTCGAACAAGTTTTCGACCGATCGTTCCTATGGCAGCTATATGCTATAGTCATCCGATTTCGACCAAACTTTGTAGAATTGTGTAGAAGTATATAAAATAAGTGTATGCCAATGATAAGGACGTTTTCATTAAAAACAAAAAAGTTTTTCTCACTAGAACTAGTTTTTCGACCGATCGTTCCTATGGCAGCTATATGCTATAGTCATCCGATTTCGACCAAACTTAGTGAAATTATGGGAAGTGATAATAAACTAAGGAATACGTACTTTGGAGGCGTTTCCATTAAAAACAAAAAAGTTTTTCTCTTTAAGACTAGTTTTTCAACCGATCGTTCCTATGGCAGCTATATGCTATAGTCATCCGATCCGGCCGGTTCCGACAATTGTCAGCGTATTTGTACCAAAAGACTTCGTGCAAAGTTTGGTGAGGATAGCTTTAAAACTGACGGAGGAGATAGCATAGAAACAGACGGACAGACGGACAGGGCTAAATCAACTCAGCTCGTCGTGCTGATCAAGAATATATATACTTTATGTGTTCGGAGATGCTTCCTTCTATGCGTTACAAACATCCGGACAATTTTATAATACCTTTGCAAGGGTATAAGAAGGTCTTTGCTGTGGAGCAACAGAATTGAGCAAAAACAGATACTGAAACTGTCTTTCGCTCCCATGTTTTCGTTGTTTCTGTTAACAAACTGTTTTTTGCCGATACGTTGAAAGTGTTGAGAGTTTTTTTGCGAGCTTTGATTTGAATTAATCCAGCTATAAATTCTTTATATCCTGTATTAAACTCAAAAAATCTTAATTTAAGTACATTTGGTTTTTACACCAAAATACTTGATTATAGACCATTCTCAGTTATATTAAGAACATTTCAAATGAATGTGAGTAAATCCCCCTTTTGGGCGGGCCTTTTTTTTTTCCACCCAATAAAAACTAATTTTTTTTTAACATACAAAATTTTTTTTAAAAAATAAATTAAATATTATTATTTTTTTTTTTTCATTTCATTTCACAAAATTTTTTTTCTTTTCTATATTTTTATAAAAAAATTTTTTTTTCTTTAATTATTTATTTTATCATATTTTTTTTAATTTTTACCATCAATTTTGGTTTTTTTTTTGATTTATAAAATTTTTTGTTTTTTTTTTTTTTAATTTAATTTTTTATGTTTTTTAATTTCTTGGATTTTTCCTGTTTGTTTTCTCGCTCCCCTGTGTTTTTTTGTTTTTTGTTTTTTTTTTTTGTTACTTTTTTTTTTTTTTTATAATATATTTGTGAACTGAACGGTCATATCTAAATCAAATCAGCTATTAAAGCTAATCCAGAATATGTATACTATAAAGCAGGAATGCCCACGCCATACTTATGGCCGTGCAGACACCAATAACACTAAAGAAAATTATTTTAAGCTAGCCTCACAATAGCACCTGATCCTCTATGGGTTGAAAGACGCTCATTAAACCCTTTCATTTCATTGCTAAAGGGTATCCAGCTAAGAAAAAAAAAAGAAACAACACTCTGAGAGTGGCTTGCGTGTGCCTCCTCACCAACTGGTGGAGACGGAAGACCCGCTGTGCATTTATGCTGGTTGCCCCGTAATTTCCCCTCTTTTGATCCTTGGCATAATTTAAATAGTTACTGCGGGCGAATATTTTACTAAGTGCTGCTCCCTCACCCTCTCTGCCCCTTTAGGCAAGCAGGAGGCAAAGTGTGGACTTTTATTTTTGGATTTGTTGTCGTCCCCCACAACTCGCCCCCCTCCCCAACCCCCTCGCTTAATGTTTTAATTTATAAACTGCAAATTCTGGACTCTGGTCCAAATCTTTGGTTACCCCCTGGAGCGCATTGAGTGTCATTTGGTTAATGGCCCATAAATTGCAGCACATTCAAAAGGAAAAAAATCAAGAAAAATCCTTTGGTTGCTTTTTTTGAGGATGGGCCAACAAATTAGACTGGAAAACTGAAATGAATTCTGAAACGATTTGAATGGCTGGCAGCGATGGCTTCATTATGTCATCAATATAATCGATTTTTGAACGATTCTGAATCAGAAGCACACGCAAATTTGAGACCCAAAGAAATAATGTATGAGGAGTTCCAACGAAAAAGGCCAGCTTGTTTTAGCAAGTGGCGCCAGCATTTAAGCAAAGCTTTGAATCAGAGTTCGGCAATAAGAGCAGAGAAGTTGCCACTAACTACTGAGGCGTAGAGCTCTCCCTCACTCAGTCCAGCTAATTGTCCTCTGCTGACCCTTTGCCAGGCAATGATGGTATCATCTATCCCTGCAATCACTACAGGCTTCTGTTAGCTCCCCCCCCCTCCCGCTGCTGGCTCTTGTCGTGCTGGCCTCGCATCAATTAAAGCCGCACCAATGTTTTCGCACCCGGTACGCAAATCGATTAATTCCCCGCCTAAATGCGATAAGCCGACGTCACCGTCGCCGTCAGCACCCCAGACCAGATCCTGGATCCAGCAGTCAATATTTAACTTTGAACTAATTATTTCAATGGAAAGGCAAATAAGTTGATTTTGCTGTTACTTGCCCCCCGAATGCTGCTCCTGCTCCGTAGACCCGGGCTCCTTGGCATGTTTTTTTTAATTATAAGCAACACGCAGGCGGCTCCAGATTTAGGTACGCGTCCACATCCACATCCACATCCCATTGACTGAGCATGCGCGTGGCCACGTTTCACGTTCACATACATGTCCATGAGTTGATGCGCGCGCGATTTTTGCCACTTAATAGCGCTTAAACACGAACATTTTGAATTGTGTGGCGAAAAGGAGCAGCCAGGAATCAAAGTGCAGCGCGTAATTGCGCAGCCTGCTCCCAGAAGCACCAGCAGCAGCAGCAGCAGGAACGGCAGCAAATAAACAAACAAACAGCCCAAACTAAGGCAGAGGAGCTGCAGCACAAATTGTGGTGTGAATCCAGTAGGGGGGGATGAGGTTTAATGAAGCTACTGGGATGGGGTTTAGGGCGCAGGAAATACCCTGGAGGAAATGTGCTCTATGCTAAGCGAATGGAACTAGGTTTTCGCTGGACTTTGCTAAATTGAACCTAAACTGATCCCAAATTGAACCTAAATTGAACAAAAACTTAACCGTAACTAGTCCTAAACTGAACCTCAATTGAACCTTAACTAAACCTTGAATGAACCTCAACTGAACCTCAACTGAACCTTAACTGAACCTCAACTGAACCTCAACTGAACCTTAACTGAACCTCAACTGAATCTCAACTGAACCTCAACTGAACCTCAACTGAACCTCAACTGAACCTCAACTGAACCTCAACTGAATCTTAACTGAACCTCAAATGAACCTCAACTGAACTTCAACTGAATCTCAACTGAACCTTAACCTCAACTGAACCTCAACTGAATCTCAACTGAACCTCAACTGAACCTCAACTGAACCTCAACTGAACCTCAACTGAACCTCAACTGAACCTCAACTGAATCTCAACTCAACTGAACCTCAACTGAATCTCAACTGAACCTCAACTGAACCTCAACTAAACCTCAACTGAATCTCAACTAAACCTCAACTGAACCTCAACTGAACCTTAACTGAACCTCAACTGAACCTCAACTGAACTGAACCTTAATTAAACCCCAACTGAACCTCAACTGAATCTCAACTAAACCTCAACTGAATCTCAAGGTAAAATTGACTGAACCTCAACTGAATCTCAACTGAACCTTAGCTGAATCTTAACTAAACCTAACTGAACCTCAATGATAATCTAGTTCAACCCCAACTGAAAGTAATTTAAGAAAAATTTATTACTGAAGTTAACCACATATCAACTACGTTTTTTCAAGTAATTGATCAACCTAACTGAATTTCAATTTTGTATTGTTGCTAAACCTCAACTGTTGTTGAACCTTAGCGTAAAGTCGACCCATTTTAAAACCAAATGAACCTCAGATTTCAAGAGAACCTCAACGGATAAAAAAATTTAAATGAACTTCAACTGGAACCTCATATATGGGAACCTTTTCAAAGTCAAAATTTTGAAAACTGAATCTTAAACTCAACTGAACCTAAAAAGAAAAAACCTCATCAGAACCTCGGATTGAACTTTTAACTAAACCTAACCAGAACCCAACATAACCTTAGCTTAACTTCTCTTCACCCAGTGACCAAATTTTCAGAATCGATTCTTGACCATTTCACTTACAGGGTAACCCAGGCTGGGTGCATTTCAAAATTTTACCCAGGCACATAAATTAATTTGTGCGCATAATGCGCCTTAGAATCCTCTACACCCAGCCAGCCAGCCAGCCACTCAGCCTCCTCCTCCTTCGCCATGTGCGTGGCTATGAAGCATTCATCACCCAACCACTCGCATTTGTTTGCTGACAATGAATTGCACACTGAGAGATTGGTCAGTGGATGCGGCTGCCTGCGTTTGGTCATCTTGGGCTCAAATTAAAATTCTGCTGCAACTGGGCATAATTAAAAGATCTCCAGTAGAAGTGCGGCATTAGACCATCGACCATCGACCATATATCAATGGGCAGTGACAAGTGGCGAGCTGGAAAGGTACGCAAGTTTGTATGGATATAATTGCCCATCATTATCGCTGATGAGTGGGCAACACCAGGCCTCGGCTTCACTTCCTCTGCGCACACGTGCAACAAATCAAATCGCGTACAAATCAAATACATCGCCAAATTGCCCAACTGAGCGCCAAGCCCCAGCCCCAGCCCAAGCCCAAGAAGGAAAGAAAGAACCTAAAGCCAAAAGGAAGCCACGGCCCCAAAATTGTGTTTAATGAGTGACTTTAGCGGCGCGCGGATCACGGATCGCAGAGCAGAATCTCGGCTGCTGAGGTAGCTTAGCCATTATTCAGGGTTTATTTATTTTGCTGCTCAGCCTCCGCGCAAAATTAAAAGTCTTGTGCGTCCAAGTCAAAAGTGCAAATTTTCGCAGCCACATCAGACGTCATATTAGCGAATCAACTGACAAAGCATATGAATATCAACAGCATTTGAACAAGTGGATTAAGAAGAACGGAGCTGAGTCGAGTCGGGCTGCAAGCTTAAGGGTCTGGGCTGTTGAGTCGCGAGTCCAGACAGAGACCAAGTCTTCGGGTTTGTATTTATAATTAAAACAGGAAAGCAAGGCCAGGCCATTGCGGGGGGTTGAGTAACAAAACGAAGTGCGAATGCTCTGCTTAGTTGGGGAGAAGTAGAAAGGCATTTTTTTGAGTTTTAGAGTATTCTATAGTTCAGAGCTTTCAGTCTACGCTAAGCTTTTGCTCGGAAAGCTATCTTATTGAAATGAATCTTACATAATTGTTGAAGGAAGGGAATTTTTGACTTTAGAACAATCAAATTTGAAAGCTTTTCAGTGTGCGCTAAGCTTTTGCTTTGAAAGCTTTCATTTTTAAATTCATTTTGTAATTTTAATTCCTTGTACGCTAAATTTTTACTATGGGAGTAATCAAACGTTGAGAGCTTTTGAGTCTACGCCAAGCTTTTTGCACTGAAAGCTTTAGTTTTGATATAAATTTTATTATATGTTTAGAAGAAGGAGTTTTTAACGTTAGAGCAATTAAATTTAAGAGCTTTTCAGTCTGCGAGAAGCCTTTTCTCTGAATGCTTTCATTAATAATTGAATTGTATTATATATTGACTTGAAAAGTAATTTGTAAGTTTTAAAGAGATCAAAAATTGGGAGCTTTATAGTGCACGTAAAGCATTTGCTCAGAAAGCTTTCATTTTAAATGCATTTTGTTATATTTTGATTTATTGGATGGTGATTTTATAGCTTTATTAATCAAAAGCTGAAATGAATTTTATTTCATTTTAGTAAAGGAATTTTCGATCTTAGATCAATACAATTTGATAGCTTTTCAGTCTACGCAAAGCTTTTGCTCTGAAAGCTTTTATTATTCAATAAAATTTTTTATACATTGGGCTACCACAATTTCCCAAGCTTGACCAAAGCTTACAGAGCAAAGCGAAAAGAGAGAAGCCCTCAGAGCATTTGACAAGAGATCATCAAGCTTACATTCTCTATCTTTCCTCAATAAACTAAGTTTCTTCCATAATTTTGCCAAACTCCTTCACCAAGTGAACCTACCCGCTCCACCTGTATGACCATTCAACAAATATTGAGCTGAAATTCCAGTTCCCCCATCGAAAAATTCCAGTTCTTTGCATTTCATTCATGGAGTTGGGCGGCTCTCAGCTCCTCGCTTAAGCCGCTTAAGTTCTCTCTCTCTCTCTCTCTCTCTTCTTTTTTCCCTCATTCCCTGAGCTAACTTATTTTTTTGACTAATGTGCAGCTTACACTTGACTGGCGCACAATCAACACCATCAGCGACCCAGTGGACGCCATCATCATCAGCAGATCCGGTGCCGTTGCTGGTGCCAGCAACTCATCACATTGCCACTCCAACTTTTGGCTTCTCCTGATCCCGATTACTCGTATTAAGGCAACGCGTGTTGCAACAGCGTAAAAATTCACAAATTTGTTGATGCGACTGTCGATAGCTGCTGCTGCTGATGCTGCCGATGCTGTCTCTTCTCCAGCAGCAAATCAAATGTACCGTTTGCTTTATTTGACTTTGCTACGCCCCCTCCAGAAATCAAGCGACGTCCCAGCGAACAACTAACGGCGCTTCAGATTTGCCATCAGAGTTTTTTTTTCTTGTACTTTTCCATGTAAATACAGCAGCTGAACAGAGTGGGAGAAAGGGAGCAGAACAAGGTGCTGTGTGTGTGTGTGTGTGTTTGCTGCTACTGTGTGCAGTTGCTGTTTGGCAGACAAAAATTGGATTACATTGTAGAGTGCACAATGTAAAATGTAGGGTATACTTTACTCATTTGAAGCAAATGCGTGCAAGGTCATGGGTTCAGTTCACAGACAACAATTTAGGGTTTCAAATGAACCAAAACTTTTGAAATTGTTGGAGGAAGGCAGGAAAATATCTTTTTGAATTAAAATTTATATTTAACTTCTATCGTACATGTATTTTCAACAAGCTTTGGGATTAAGAAAAGTTAGAGAATTTTGCTATATGGCACTTTTATGAGATTACCGCTGGATAAATTAAATCAATCTTTCTATACCCTTGCAGAGGGTATTATTAAGTTTTCCAGAGGTTTGTAACCGGCCGGATCGGGTGACTATATATATGATATATGCTGACATAGGAACGATCGGTCGAAAAACTAGTTTTAGTGGGAAAAACTTTTTTGTTTTCAATGGAAACGACTTCAAACTTCGTATTTCTTAGTTTGCTATGCTTTCCTATGATACCTCTAAGTTTGGTCGAAATCGGACATCTATATAGTGTAGCTGTCTTAGAAAAGTAGAGTCTGAAAAGTAGTCTTAGTTAGAATAACTTTTTTGTTTCCAATGAAAATGTCCTAAAACATTGCGATTAATTATTTAAAATGTTTGCACATAATTCTACAAATTTTGATCAAAATCGGATGACCATAGCATATAGCTGCCATAGGAACGATCGGTCAAAAAACTAGTTCTAGTGAGAAAAACTTTTTATTTTCAATGGAAACGTCCTTATCATTGGCATATACTAAAATACAATTCTAAAAAGTAATGTCAAAATCGGATGACTATACTCGTATAGCTGCAGTACAAATGATCGTTCGAAAAATAAGTTCTAGTAAGAAAAACTTCTTTGTTTTTGATGGAATCGCTTCCAAGACTCGTAATTGTTATGATTTTCCATGATTCCGCTAAGCTTGGTAGATATCGGACATCTATATAGTATAGCTCCCTTAGAATAGTAAGGTCCGAAAAGTAGTCTTAGTCAGAAAAACTTTTTGTTTTCAATGGAGGCTGCAAGGGTATACAAAACTTCGGCCGAGCCGAAGGTAACTTTCTCCTATTTTTTTTTATTCAAGTCTAGCCCGTAGTCGAATATATAAAAACAAATTCAGGCAGCTGCTTTTTTTTTCCTAGTTTCGACTTTTATTTTTCTGTATTTGTTAGATCAACTTTAAGAAAAATCAACTTTGAAATGCTGCGCACGATTATGTGAGTTTTTGCCCACTGTGCGCAGTGGAAGTCTATTCTCTGCTTAAACTGTATACTAGCTTTATTCTCTCTTCTTTACGCTTCGCTATTTACAGTTACTTAACTCTCTCTCTCTCTTTCTCTTTCTATCTTTTGTCTTCTGCTGAACAGTGTTCAACAATTCTGTGAAGCTCGCGCGTCGCCTTCAAATCGATTGGGTACATGTGCTGCATATTGCTCTCCATAATCTTTGCTAGAATCAGCATCAGAAATATCATCTGCTCAAGGACATTTGGCTGCGTCCTCAGTGGCCCATTTCTGAGCTATGGCGCAACGTGCCGGAGACCGGAGATCTGTTTGTGGGCGAGAGGTGAATCGCGCGCCGGCTTACTACGCTCTGCCAAACAGTGGACCCCCCTTAACGCCCAAATTGTGGCAACAGTCACACGAAGAGCCCACGGATGAGCGGATGATGACCAGATTCCGATTTTCGCGACTGCCAGAGCCAGCACCACCTAAAGATGTGTACTCGTACATACTCGAGTACCAAATAGACGAAGAGGAGCCGGAGGATGACATAAAAAAGATTATAAAGAAGGCTAAAAAGCAGGCGGCCAAGGAACCATCGCCGGTCGATGATAATGCCCACAATGGTGAGCCTGCTACTAGGAAGTTGCCTCCTCCCCAGTTGCAGTTGAATTTGAACGGCAGCAGGAAGAGAAAGGCCTACAGCTTGCCCAAGCTCTACCACAACAGCTCATCCGATGAGAATCCGAGCTGCAGCCGTCGCTTCAGCTTTTTGGATTCGTTCATACCACCGCCAGCAAACTTTCTGGGCAGGAATAATCCTTTTCTCATGGCCAGCCCCAAAAAGGTACAGCAAGTAGGAAGCACGGGTACTGGATTGGGTGCTGAGGGAGCTGCTGGTGTGATCTCTAAACAGAAGGCCAGAGGCGGACTCAACAAGGAACAGCCACGCAGAGCGATCAAGCGAAAACGGAATGCCAAAGATGTTACCACAGAGCCCAGTCAGGAGGTGCGCCGGCGACGCACACGACGTGTTACCCCTGGCGTGGAGGTAAGTTTGACCAAATCAATTCGAAGACTTAAACCACTAAAGTTCTTAACTTCTCTAGATCAACAATACCACCATCATCAATCCCATACCCAGCCACTACACTCCCATCTATGCCAAAGATTTGCAGCCACCAACGCCACCTCCAACGCCACCCCCAACGCCGCCCCCAACAAAACTTCCAACGCCTCCGCCCACGCATGGTTACGGGCTACGTAAGCGTCCACCGAAATCTGCACCACAGCAGAGTCGCCGCAAATATACCAAATCCAATTCCAAGTCCACTGTGGTGACTAATGGCAGTGCCGCCTCGTCCTCCCCCTACCTTGCTAACATCATCAATGAAATGCAGAAAGTGCAGCAATCGATGATCAAATCTTATGGCCGCGTCCTCGGCCGCATCAATGCGGGTGAATCCTTTGCCATACGAGGCAAACGGCGCAGGGGTAATGGTCAAGTGCAGTATCTACTGGAGTGGACCAATTGAAACTAAAACAGATCTTTTTTAAGCTTATTATTAATTTAATTATTTTTTTTTTTTTTGTATTTTTTTAATGTTTTATGTGTAATTCCACCCGACAATCGACCTCGAGAACGGAGTAGAAACTTTCTCTTACTAAACCATTGAGATCGTGTTATGTTCTCGGTCCGGAAAAGTACTTATTACCTGTCGCTCAGTTTGTGGCAGCAAAACGCAAGTTCTCGATGCACGTTTTCGCATCTCGATAGCTAAAACGGGTCAAAAACGGTTCGAAAACTGAATCTTCTCCGTTCGAATTTAATAGAAACTATCATAATAACTGATGTCGGCTTGAAACCCGCATTTCTAACAAAAAGCGGACTTCGATTTTTTGAAAAACTTACGTATAAGTAACAGAGCCCTGCACGAACCCCCTTTTAAAAAAATTGTTTGTGTAAATCAGCTCCGAAAATGTTTGCTAGTCAAGCAGCTCAGCGCTTGCTCTTTTAATAGTTTATTTTTTAACGCTTCAAGTGAAGTTTAACTTATATTTAAAACTAGACCACCGGATTTTATGTTTTTTTTTTTTTTATTTCTGCACTGAAAAAGGTCAAATTTTGTTTAATATGTTTAAAAATATGTTAAGTATGTTGAATATGTCGGAGAAAAATACTGTACTAAGTTTAGGAGATATTCGTTCACTTGTATTAATGTAACTGTTTGCATGATTGCAGAATGTGTATTTATGCAGTGTTGCGTTCAATACATGTCCACACCATTTTCCGCAATGTGAATTAAAGTGAAAAAAATGAGTTCCCTTTTGAATTAAAAGTGTTCTCTCTCGGTGGCTGCAGCATTGTTTGTGTTGTTTTTATACCCTTGCAGAGGGTATTATAAAATTGTCGGGATGTCGGAAATAATATCGCATTTTTTGTACAAAAATACGATATATCGTTAAAGAATATTTTTCCGAGGCAATATATCGGATATAGTAGCTTTTTTGGCGATCCTGTTGTTTGCCCATTCCATGTCCATGCGATCAACATACAGCAGTGGCACCAATATCTACTATATCAACCACACAATTGTCACACTCGTTGGACATACAGATTTCACTGTCCACATTACAACAAGTTTCCTTTAAAAACTTATCAAAGTTTGATGGAAACGTTGATTGTTACCATTTTTGTTTTTTTCCACACCTATTATTTTCTCACTACAATTATTGTCTTTCTTTTATTAAATAATTTATTTGTTAAATGTTAGTTAATCTTCTTTGGTTTTCGTTTTTATATCTGGTTTATCGTTTTATTAATATTCTTCTTTATCATAATTAAAAACTTGTTTCTATTTTGCTTTCTCATTTTTTTGGCGCACTTCTTTACACCTTGGTTGTGACAATCTTTTAGCATCTTAACTACATCTCTACAACTCCACAACTTTTAGCGCTTATAAACAGATCTGGGTCTTAAACAGGGCCAGCCTTGGGTACACCCGGTTCAAAGTACGTTTTGACTGTTACTTCTTCTTTAAGAGCTTTAGTTTATGGCGTATCCGTAAATTAAGTTTAGCTTTTTCTGGACAAACGCTTAAATGTTAAAAGTCACATCTCCTGTCCTTTGCCTCAATCCTCCGTAATACTAACTCTGCTTCTATTCTCCTATTCCACCTCTTCTAAATATTATTTGTCGAAACATATTTTTGTTCTTTGTTCAAACTTTGGTAAAAACGGTAGGATTGAAAGTGTTCTTGTTTTTTCGAATGGGTATAATTTTAGCCACTTTCCATAAGAAAATCGTCATAAATGACTGTTCAGATTAGTAATAAGGCATATTTGAAGGATATTTTCAATTTTTTCATCTATCTAGCCCTCTTTTGACTTAATTCTAGAACGACTCAGACTCACACTACTCACATAAATAAAACTCTTCACGTTTTACTCATCATATGATTATTAACTGGTACCAGTTGCACAATTAGTTTATCTTGATTTCCGTCATTCTGACTCTTTTTTTGCTTTCCATCCAAGATTTCTAATTTCAACTATTTCGTCTATAGTTATTGCCTTTCAAATTTGGGAGTCAGAGCTCTTTTTCCAAAAGGGAAAGCTATGTTTGCATGATATTGGCAAACGCATATGTAATGTGATATTTTTTTCACGCAGCTTACCTGCTAGTGGACGGTTTTTGTAGAACTTGGTTCGAGAAATATTAGCCTTGTTCTCAATTTCACTTCCGCAAAAGTTTTGTGATTGCAAACCGGTTTTTGGGCCAGATTTGGTCTCTAAATCACAAAACTTTTGCGGAAGTGGAATTGAGAACAAGGCTGTAACTTATGTTAAAAAATGTCATACGCCTGATTCACAGTCACTTATAACGCTTGGAAACAGGAAGTTGATAAGCTCCAGTTAATAGTGTTGCTTTTCTACAAGCAGATTTCAGCGAGATTTCATCACTTCTGTAATATTCTTGAATGACTCTAGTTTGACATTATAATCAGCTTTTGTTTGTGGCGCACTTTGGTTTCTGTCTTTGCCAAGGTAGCGCACCAGTGTTGCCATTTTAGCTATTTAGTTGCTAGATGTAGCATTTTTGAAACTGGAAATGCTTAAAATTTTTGGAAATGCTATTAGCTATAAATCTAGCAACTTTAAAATAATGTTTAGCTATTTCTAGCAATTTTAAAATTTTTAAGACAGAAGTGCGAAATAACGCTTATAAATTGGTTTGAAACCTTGGTTATAGAACTTCCCCGAGTAAAAAACTCTCAGAAGTGAATTTCCGAGTGATAATTATATAATTTAAGGCATAATCATTAGACATTGCTTTAGTTCATGAGGATTTCGGTAGAGATTCAGAGATTTAGTACTTCACTTTATGGCTAAAAAGCATTGCCTTACTATTCATGTCCGAAGAGCAAGTAAGTGAAGCCATGTTTTTAGTACCAACTTTTCAAATCAGCGCTAATTTCAGTACTGATTCGATACGACCCCTAAGGGTTCTATCTACAGTAGTGATTGTCCAAGAAAACATTCAGGTTGTCTTCAATCTTTATATTCTTTCAAGGAAATTGACTACAGAATTGTCGCAAAATATTTGTTTAATTATAATGAGCAAAACAAATATTGCGATATGGACGAAGTTACTAAATTTCGTTACAAATTCTCAGTACTGAGATCAGCATTTTTTGGACTTTCAGCTTTCGTTATATCTAGATTTGGGTTCGGCTGGACTCCAAACAAAAAGGGAGATTGTGAATTCGGCTCGGGACCCAGTCCTTTTTGAAGAATTTGTTAGTCTTGGCACCTTCAAAAGTAATTTTGGTAATAATCAAGTACAGAAACCTGTGCTTAAAAAAAATCTAAAATAATTCTTTCGATACACCGCAAATTATGGAGAATTAACATGCAAAAAATTAGCGGCGGTCATTCATTGTTTCTTTTAAAATTGATATTGAAGTTTACTGATGCTGTACCGAAATTATGTATGTGCTTTACTATACTAGACAATACGTAATTTTTAAGTTATTGTTAGATTTTAGTCTTAAAAACTTTTTATTTTTTGCTTAGCAATTTTTGCGCAAATTTATCAGCTCTTGGTCCCTATTTTTGGTTTGCAGACCTCGTTTAAAGTATTTTTGTATTCGAAACTTATTACAAGTTAATTTTACTAGTATCTGTTTGACTTCAGTCCGAAAACAACAGTTTTTTAAGTTCTTATTTTTACCAATTTTTTTGCATTTTTTTATATTTTTTTTTTTGCAATTTTTTGGAAAATCTAGCAACTTTTGAACCTCATGTTCTGGTATTTTTTTGGACAGTGTCACACTATTTTTAACTGTTCTTTTATTTCATCACGATATGCTCGCTTTCTTTCTGCCTCTTTAGTTTTAAACGCCCAATGTTTTTCATTATTGCTAAATATCGACACTTTTGACATCTTTAGAACTTTCGATTCAAGCTATTGTATGTATGAAAAACGGTCACCTTAACTGTCTGCAAACACGATTATAAAGTAGGGTCCCCAAACTCAAAAATCTGTTATGAAATGGCTTTTTCACAAATTTTTTGGTGAAACTAGACAAAACTTTACTTTTTAATCAGATGCTGCTGTGGCTGTTTTCATAGCTATTTTGAAAACAAATTGGCTTTTTTTAAACTATTTCAAAACTATAGGCAACATCCTAAAATATCATAGCACGGCAACACTTTTAGTCTATAGTTGAGCAATCGATGATGCTTTATCATCTCTAACTTTACTCTTCTAGCACAGCACTCCAACAAATACAGCAAAAATAAAAGTCGAAACTAGGAAAAAAACAGCTGCCTGAATTGGTTTTTATATATTCGACTACGGGCTAGACTTGAATAAAAAAAATAGGAGAAAGTTACCTTCGGCTCGGCCGAAGTTTTGTATACCCTTGCAGCCTCCATTGAAAACAAAAAGTTTTTCTGACTAAGACTACTTTTTGGACCTTACTATTCTAAGGGAGCTATACTATATAGATGTCCGATATCTTCCAAGCTTAGCGGAATCATGGAAAAGCATAACAAACTAACAATTACGAGTCTTGGAAGCGATTCCATCAAAAACAAAGAAGTTTTTCTTACTAGAACTTATTTTTCGAACGATCATTTGTACTGCAGCTATATGCTATAGTCATCCGATTTTGACATTACATTTTAGAATTCAATTAAAGTATATAACATAAAGTATATGCCAATGATAAAGACGTTTCCATTGAAAATAAAAAGTTTTTCTCACTAGAACTAGTTTTTCGACCGATCGTTCCTATGGCAGCTATATGCTATAGTCATCCGATTTTGATCAAAATTTGTAGAATTATGTGCAAGCATTTCAAATAAATAATCGCAATGTTTTAAGACATTTTCAATGAAAACAAAAAAGTTATTCTAACTAAGACTACTTTTCAGACTCTACTTTTCTAAGACAGCTATACTATATAGATGTCCGATTTCGACCAAACATAGTGGTATCATGGGAAAGCATAGCAAACTAAGCAATACGAAGTTTGAAGTCGTTTCCATTGAAAACAAAAAAGTTTTTCCCACTAAAACTAGTTTTTCGACCGATCGTTTCTATGTCAGCATATATCATATATATAGTCATCCGATCCGGCCGGTTACAAACCTCTGGAAAATTTAATAATACCCTCTGCAAGGGTATAGAAAGATTGATTTATTTTATCCAGTGCCATATAGCAAAATTCTCTAACTTTATTTTAATCCCAAATAAGGATCACCTTTAAGCTTGTGGAAAATACATTTACGATAGATATTAAACATAAATTTTAATTCAGAAAGATATTTTCCTGCCTTCCTCCAACAATTTCAACAGTTTTGGTTTATTTAAAACTCTAAATTGTTGTCTGTGAACTGAACCCACGGCTGGCCATGAGAAAAGGATTATTCCTGCCCAGAAAGTTTGCTGGCGGTGGTATGAACGAATCCAAAAAGCTAAAGCGACGGCGGCAACTCGGATTCCCATCGGATGAGCTGTTGTCGTAGAGCTTGGGCAAGCGGTAGGCCTTTCTCTTCCTGCTGCCGTTCAAATTCAACTGCAACTGGGGAGGAGGCAACTTCCTAGTAGCAGGCTCACCATTGTGGGCATTATCATCGACCGGCGATGGTTCCTTGGCCGCCTGCTTTTTAGCCTTCTTTATTATCTTTTTTATGTCATCCTCCGGCTCCTCTTCGTCTATTTGGTACTCGAGTATGTACGAGTAAACATCTTTAGGTGGTGCTGGCTCTGACAGTCGCAAACATTGGAATTTGGTCATCAACCGCTCATCCCTGGGCTCTGACACTCGCAAAAATTGGAATTTGCTCATCAACCGCTCATCCGTGGGCTCTTCGTGTGACTGTTGCCACAGTTTGGGCGTTAAGGGGGGTCCACTGTGTGGCAGAGCGTAGTAAGCCGGCGCACGATTCACCTCTCGCCCACGAACAGATCTCCGGTCTCCGGCACGCTGCGCCATTCCTAAGAAATGGGCAACTGATGACGCAGCCAAATGTCCTTGAGCAGATGATGATACTACTAATGCTGATTCTAGCCAAGATTATGGAGAGCAATATGCAGCAATCGATTTGAAGTCGACGCGCGAACTCCACAGAATTGTTGAACACTGTTGAGCAGAACACAACAAAACTAAAGCAAAAGAAGTAGAGAGAGAGAGAGAGAGAGAGTTAAGCAACTGTAAATAGCGAAGCGTAAAGTCTTAAGCAGAAGAGAGAAGCAAGCTAGTATACAGTTTAAGCAGAGAATAGACTTCCACTGCGCACAGTGGGCAAATACTCACATATGGGCTAATCGTGCGTTGCGGACGTTACAGTCGTACGAAAATTTCCTTGTTAAAAGTGATACAGCTGGCGTTCTCATTGTTATATTTTAATGAATTTTTTTTTGCAAAACGCAGTTCTTTGAGCGTACTTTTAAACCTGTTTTAAGATAAAAGGTTTACTGTTTTTGAAAAAACGTTATGCTTGCTTAAAATTCCGTTGCGCACGTTAGAAAAAATGAAAGTCGACTTTGACTTTGTTAGGTCCGTGACTCCAACCAATTTCCCTTGCCGATAAATCAGTTCCTTCACGCACATCTCTAGGAAGTACCCGACTGAATACTTTACTCGTTACTTTCTATGGTAATCGTTACTCTCGTTGGGTAAGTAAACGAGTGCCTTGCACAATCAAATTCATTCTATTCATTCTGTGGCTGGCTCCGCTCGAGCACGGACCAGCCAATTTTATTTTTTCTTTTCTTTTTTTTTATTATTATTTCTCTTTAAATATTGCCAGACTACGCACTTGGTGAACTGGACCGTCATAGAGTACGCCACAATGGCTAGAGGATAATGCACATCGGCATCATAGCAACGATCTGGCATATCAGTATTCGGCACAGGTGTGGGCATGATGTAATAAGTATAAGGTGGTCCCGTCATGAGAGCTGCTCTCTCGATTAGTCCCTTATTGTCAGTACTTTGCTGGCTGTCAACAGAGTAGGCTCGCACTTGTGAACTGGTGAACTGCGCACTTGGTGAACTGGACTGTCAAGCGTTCATATTCGACTGGTCCATTATCCAGGGAGTCGGCCACAATGGTTCTGCAAGCACAGGACACAACGGCAAGAGGATAATGCACATCGGCATCATAGCAACGATCTGGCATATCAGTACTCTGCAAAGGTGTGGGAATGCGAGTGTCGCAAAGCTGTTGAAAGTTTTTATTTATTAGTTTTTTTTGACATTTCGAAAATTAGTGGGGTGCTATGAGCCGCCCGTTAAAGTTTAAAATTTGTGATTTTTAGCAATATTTTGTTATTATATCAAAAAATAATAATTTTCGCTTAATCCTTATTAAAAAATATCAATGAAAAGTCCGGCAGCAGCCGTCTTGATTTCTTCTATTTATGAGCACGTTTTGCTGGTGGCTGTTCTCTTGATTGCCTTTATTTTTGGGTTGAAAGAGGGAAATTTGAAAAGGTCAATTTTTTTCATACTTTATGTATTTTTACTGAATGAATTTTATACATGGAACACATGGTTATTTTTTTCCAAATGTATTTTTCATTCGTCATCGCTTTCCGAAGAAGTGGCTCCTGTTCCGGTCGAATCAAAAAAAGAGCAAATTCTTTGCTTCTCATATGGAAATTTAATTTTGTCAAAAGCTTTGCCTTCACCAGTTTGACTCTCATTCGATTCCTCAAATCGGTCCAAGCCTCCTTCAACACTGAAAAAAATTTGTCCACGTAGGCATTGCTGATGGGGATCGATGAAACTTTTCCAACAATTAAGGGCAATTGGACAAATCCGTAAGAACTTTCGAAAATGTTTACCCATTTTATGTCGACACGGAGGTCAATTTGTTTGATTTTGGGAATAATCTTCGCCAAAGAAAATTTTCCGTTGTAAACAGCGTCATCGTCAACATCAAGATTAATCGCATCAGCCGCTCAAAGAAATAGATTTCGGTGTACTATTTCGTCTTCAAGGTTCCACACTGAAAAGTGTTGAAATGAAGATATTTCCATATTGTACCATTACCCCAAATATGTAAGATCTCGATGGTAAACTAATAATGCCCCTCTCTCATATTTCGATCGTTGATGCTGTGTCAAATGACGTAGACTTTGGTTGACTTTAGATCCAAAGTTATTGTCATCCATTCTGGTTTGCAACCCGTCTCTCCCCTGTAGTTTAGCTGCACCGGTGCGGCAATAACGAATTCTCTAACTCTTCGCAGTTAGCATTCGCCACCAGACCAACCACCAGCCAAGTATTTGCCTAACGAATTTTGTATGGGAATGTCCGGAAAACCTACCGATCGGTACGATCGTGCATTACCAGTCGTTAGTCTAAAGTTCACGTATTAGACTAGCGCTGTGTTGCATTACCTGTCGTTAACGACGCGACTGACACCAGGAATGCATCAGGTCGTTAGGCCTGGTAGTGCCTTGACACCAGCTGAACTACAGGGACAATTCATGTGAATGTGTGTACTTAACACTGTTACTTTTTCCAAATTTTTTATACTTTTGGTCATGTTGGGGCATAAAATGTTAAACAAAGTAGATATAGCATTCTGGGTGATGAGGCCGGGAAGTTGATTACAACAAAAAGTACGAATTTTAAGAGCAATATCTTTATTTACAAATTTATGAAAGTAAATTCAAGCGGAGCGCTTTAAAATAGAAGTGCCCGACTGACTTGACTGGCCCTACAGTCAGAAAGTTTTATGTCACAATGTGAATTTCTAGGCCTGCAGAGTTGGGGAAGAAATTTTAATGATTTGTAGTTTTAATTCCGTCCTGCATTCCGTTGGCAACACTGGGAACGTTAAATTTTCGTTAAGATCGTCGTTCAGTTCATTCTCTTGATCTTTCACAAAGCTCCAAATCGTTTTGTCAACATCATCTTCTCCTTTATTGATAAAATATTGCTTTAAGCCCGGCCATTTTTTGATAATCCGCTCGATTGTTGGAAAAAAGGGACAACCATCTGGTCACCACATATAAAGATTATCGAAACACTGCTTCAAAACGTGAATGGATTTGACACTCATCGAAAATTCAGGGAAGATTTTCAACACCAAAGTTTCCAAGTCGAATAATAAAGCTTTTAAGCAGAGGCAGGCAAAAAAATACATTTACATTTTTGCATTGGTGTGTGTGGGAGCAGCGCAAAAACTGCTCTCAATTTCAGTAGCAACGACTGCGTCGCGGCGTAGGAGAGCACGCAACCCAGCGGCGCTTGTACAGCTTATACTGTGTGTGTTGGAGCAACGCTGCTTTTAGATTTTTCCTATGCACACGAAATAACAATCTGCCTGCCCCTACTTACGCATTCGCCAGCATTGTGGATAACGTGTGCATTACAATTGCCTCTAATTATTTTCGAATTCCGCGAGGTCAGCTTATGAAAAACGGAATTATGGTATCCATAATTCATGGGTGCATTATCTGCTGAGTAGGAACTACATTTTTCGATTTCCAGGTGGCGACTTTCCGAGCTTATCGTTAGTTGATCGAATATCGCTTGTAAAGATTCTTTACCATATTCGTGAAAATCGATCATTCTGTCTTTGACCCCACATTAGATGTCAAAATATGTGACTGCAATTGGATGCTGTTTCCTGTTGCCCTTGTTTGAATTTACTTAGTTCCCATGGCGGCCCGGGAAATTTTTAATTGGTCCGGCGTCCCGATGATCACACCTAGACCCGGCATTGCCGGGCGAGGCCTGTGCAGGTGGCAACCCTATCAAGCTGCAAGTGTCTCAAGAGATTGGCATTGCCAGCCAAGTAAAACGTTAAAGTCAGTCTTTCTCATTATACCCTTGCAAAGGGTATTATAAAATTGTCCGGATGTTTGTAACGCATAGAAGGAAGCATCTCCGACCACATAAAGTATATATATTCTTGATCAGCACGACGAGCTGAGTTGATTTAGCCCTGTCCGTCTGTCCGTCCGTCTGTCCGTCTGTTTCTATGCTATCTCCTCCGTCAGTTTTAAAGCTATCCTCACCAAACTTTGCACAAAGTCTTTTGGTACAAATACGCTGCACATTTGTCGGAACCGGCCGGATCGGATGACTATAGCATATAGCTGCCATAGGAACGATCGGTTGAAAAACTAGTCTTAAAGAGAAAAACTTTTTGTTTTAAATGGAAACGCCTCCAAAGTACGTATTTCTTAGTTAACTATCCCTTCCCATGATTTCACTAAGTTTGGTCGAAATCGGATGACTATAGCATATAGCTGCCATAGGAACTATCGGTCGAAAAACTAGTTCTAGTGAGAAAAACTTTTTTGTTTTTAATGGAAACGTCCTTATCATTGGCATACACTTAATCTATATACTTTTACACAATTCTACAAAGTTTGGTTGAAATCGGATGACTATAGCATATAGCTTCCAAAGGAACGATCGGCCGAAAAACAAGTTCGAGTGATTAAAACTTTTTTGTTTTTAATGAAAACGGCCTTTTTATTGGCATATTCTTATTTTATATACTTTAACACATTTCTACAAAGTTTTATCAAGATCGGATGACTATAGCATATAGCTGCTGTATGAATGATCTGTCGAGAAAGAAGTTCTAGTGAAAAAAACCTTTTCTCCAAATTTCGTAATTAACCGTGTATTATGCTTTTCCATGATTTCACCAAGTTTGGTCGAAATCAGACATCTATATAGTATAGATCCCATAGATAAGTAAGGTCCAAAAAGTAGTCTTAGAAAAACTTTTTTGTTTTTAATGGAAGCTGCAATGTTATACAAAACTTCGGCCGAGCCGAAGCTAACTTTCCCCTATTTTTCGTTTCAAAATAATTTTCTAGAGAGTTGCCCCCCCCCCGACCCTAACCCCCTGGAGCTGTGCAAGTTAGCACAAGCTTTATAATAGCCAATAGCCTTTCTTCCCTTCAAAAGAGATTCGTAAGCATTCCAAGTTTCTTAACATTTTTTTTTTATTTCCTTCTCGAGCACTTACCTTAGTTTATCATCAAATTGGTTTATGAGCATAACAAATTTTTATTTTATTTTTTTTGGTATTTTTACGACCTTCACCTACCGCAGAAATAGCGTTAACCCTTCGCCAGCTTCAATTAGTATCCTTGATTTCTATCGCTCTGAGAGAGACAGCGAGAGAGTAAGAGTAACCCTCTTACTAATTAAGCAGGACCCACCGCACCGTTCGTTATCCTGGGCCACTTTCTTTTTATGAAATTTGTACCTTCTGCCTGTGCCAGGCAGCTAATTTTCCTGATCTCTGGGCTATGTGGGTCAGAGACCAACGGCGCTGAGTGGCTTAATACCAGTGCTGATAGTTACTAATTGTTTGTTATTACTTTGGCGTTCTGTAACTGCTCTTGGGATTACACTTTGCTCCCTTTACCGCACGCCCGATGGTAATCTGGCTTGACCAGAATCTTCGGGTTCGGTTTGATCGATAGCCATCACTACTCACCCGACTCGTTTTGCAATTTTCGGTTTTTTTTTTTGTTTTCTTCGCTTTTGCATAAAACGCGCCTCATTTGCTTGACATGCCAGCGAATTGAGTTGATTTTTGTTTTCTTCTTAAAAGCCTTCAACGCTCATCGACGTCTGCTGGAGCTGCTGCCGTTGGACCACCCAGGCAGACAGCAGACGTGTATTTGCCACCAAGGTTGCACGTTGCACGTTGTGGCCAGCGCCTCGTCCACTTTTGCATTTCAATTTTCGTTGAGCAGTGGGGAGGGGGCGCTGCAAATTAGAAAACTGTTGCACGCGAGTATCAATAAAAGCTAATGGATGACCATTTGGAGGGAACGCCAAATTGAAAATTGAAGCTCAAAAAGTAAGAATTTTCGGGCGCAACAATGTGAGATAATTGTAAGTTTTGCTGGAAGTTCATAATGAAAGTTTCATTAGCATAAATTGAATAACATTATGAAAGTTGAACGCGCAAAGTGGAATGCAATTTGCAGTCGGAGGGCGAGTGATTTTGAATCTAAGCCAATTTGCTTGCCTTTACTTTGGTTACATTCCGCGCATCAAGGCAAGCAGGTAGACGTCGACCAAATGTTCTGACCGCAATTAGAATCCAACCAAAACACTAAAAAAAATATGTTCCTACTTGGCTTTTTGGTGGTTGGTCTGGTGGCGAATCTCACTCTAAGAGTTAGAGAGTTTCTAAATTTAACGGATAAATAAAAGGAGAAAAAGTTGAAAATGATACAATAGCTTTGGATCTAAAGTCAACCAAAGTCTACGTCATTTTGACACAGCATCAACGATCGAAATATGAGAGAGGGGCATTATTAGTTTACCAACGAGCTCTTACATATTTGAGGAAAATGGTACGATTTGGAAATGTATCTCCATTTCAACACTTTTCAGTGTCGAACCTTGAAGACGAAATAGTACACCGAAATTTATTTCTTTGAGCGGCTGATGCGATTAATCTTGATGTTGACGATGACGCTGTTTACAACGGAAAATTTTCTTTGGCGAAGATTATTCCCAAAATCAAACAAATTGACCTCCGTGTCGACATAAAATGGGTAAACATTTTCGAAAGTTCTTACGGATTTGTCCAATTGCCTTTAATTTTTGGAAAAGTTTTATCGATCCCCATCAGCAATGCCTACGTGGAAAAATTGTTTTCAGTGTTGAAGGAGGCTTGGACCGATTTGAGGAATCGAATGAGAGTCGAACTGGTGAAGGCAAAGCTTCTGACAAAGTTAAATTTCTATATGAGAAGCAAAGAATTTGCTCTTTTTTTGATTCCACCGGAACAGGAGCCACTTCTTCGGAAAGCGATGACGAATGAAAAATACATTTGGAAAAAAAATAGCCATGTGTTCCATGTATAAAATTCATTCAGTAAAAATACATAAAGTATGAAAAAATTGACCTTTTCAAATTTCCCTCTTTCCACCCAAAAAAAAGGCAATCAAGAGAACAGCCACCAGCAAAACGCTCTAAATAAAGAACAAGCCGGCTGCTGCCGGACTTTTCATTGATATTTTTTGAATAAGGATTAAGAGAAAATTATTATTTTTTGATATAATAAAAAATAATTGCTAAAAATCACAAATTTTCAACTTTAACGGGCGGCTCATAACACTCCACAAATTTTCGAAATGTCAAAAAAACTAATAAATAAAAACTTTCAACAGCTTTGCGATACTCGCATTCCCACACCTTTGCAGAGTACTGATATGCCAGATCGTTGCTATGATGCCGATGTGCATTATCCTCTTGCCGTTGTGTCCTGTGCTTGCAGAACCATTGTGGCGTACTCCCTGGATAATGGACCAGTCGAATATGAACGCTTGACAGTCCAGTTCACCAGTTCACAAGTTCGCGAGCCTACTCTGTTGACAGTCAGCCAAGTACTGACAATAAGGGACTAATCGAGAGAGCAGCTCTCATGACGGGACCACCTTATACTTATTACATCATGCCCACACCTGTGCCGAGTACTGATATGCCAGATCGTTGCTATGATGCCGATGTGCATTATCCTCTAGCCATTGTGGCGTACTCTATGACGGTCCAGTTCACCAAGTGCGTAGTCTGGCAATATTTAAAGAGAAATAATAATAAAAAAAAAAGAAAAGAAAAAATAAAATTGGCTGGTCCGTGCTCGAGCGGAGCCAGCCACAGAATGAATAGAATGAATTTGATTGTGCAAGGCACTCGTTTATTTACACAACTAGAGTAACGATTACCATAGAAAGTAACGAATAAAGTATTTAAACGAGTACTTCTTAGAGATGTGCGTGTAGGAACTGATTTATTGTTAAGAGAAATTGCTTGAAATCATTAAATAACTAGAAAGAAGTTTAACCCACGCTTTAAGCGTCCTGCTGGTTTGGGCTTTAGGTCTATATTAGTTGACGGAGCGACTTTTTTGCGTACTGATTTGATTTAGATTTCGTGAGAAACTGGCAGTGTGACCAAATTGCTGATTGACCATTGGTGGGAAAGCAAAACATGCTTAAAAATTGTGAATACTATTCTTCTAAGCTACTTTAATAATACATTCTTGACAGATTATGTAGTTTAATTCAATGTTTGAAATGCTTACTATATAGCAGCAATAGCAACCAAAAGAATGCTCTGTTCTTGCTCCTGCTCTGAAAATGAAAATAGCAGAGCAGTAGCCTGAGCACAAAATGCAAAAAAGGCGAAGAAATGGAAATGAGTTTTAATAAGAGTTCTGAAAGTAATTTTGTTTTTGGGCGAAAGAGGCTTGGGAACTTTTTGGGAGCTTTGGAGATGATTAGTCACTACGATCCCGTGTTACGTGATCATTTGCAGAAGGTCAAGGATTCCCAACAAAGTCATCATTGATTGCAAGTCCACTATCTATCCCATGAAATCCAAAATGAATTTATAGAACTGTGTGCCCAACATGTAGATGCAGAATTTTTGAAAGAACGAGAAGATGTAAAACATAAAGCTTTGATTGTTGACTTAACGCCTGATTCTTCGCATGTGGAACAATCAACTTTTGTGCAGCGCTTCCTTCGATTTTATGAAAAAGAAAGAACGTTTACAATCAAAGAAAGATTCCAGACCAGGTCGAGATATCTCGAAGCTGATCCTAGGAACGTTGGGCAAATATAATATTCTATTGAACGACTGCCGGGGACAACGCACGACAACGCAAGAAACATGAGTGGTCAGTACCAAGGGACACAAGGCATCATTCACCGCGCGGAGCTCACAGCCTGAACCTTTGTGGAGTGAACGTTGTCCAAAAGCTATAACATTTTTCGGAGTCATTCAGAAATGTTATAACATGTTCAGTGGAAGACCTCAACGATGGGAACTCTTTTAAAAAAAATTACCTATTCCCTTCACAGTTTCGACGATACGCGATGGTCCGCAAGGGTTCAGGCCGTTAAACCTTTCGCGAAACATCTTTCTGGAATACAAGAAGGACATCAATGGTATTCAAAAATACATGAATTCGATCGAATGTATTTTGATGTCGTCGATTTGGTTCAAAATTTTGGGTGCTATCAATGAGAAAACGTCGTCTTTCGAGCAAGAGGAGCTACCATCGATGTTGAAGTTGACAATCTGATGGCTCTCCTTACAGATTTGCAGTTCATACGAAATAAATAGGGTCTTATTCTGAGTGAATGTAAGCTAGTCGCAAGAGTATGGAATATTCCTGAAACTTTGACAGCAATTCGCAAAAGAAAACGCTCAAAAGAATTTTTGAATGATGACGCAAGTCCAGAAATCGTCATTGATGAACGTCGGATTAATATGTATTGTTTCACTTAACTAGTTTAACATGATTTGTTGATTGCGAGCTGGCCCGAGGCTGCCAGCGCGCAGTTGCACACACACTGACTACCACTGGAGATGCTGGAGATGAATAATCTTCGTAATAGTGTAACCATAACAGCATGAGTTCGACTCTAGAGGTGGCAGAGTCGGCACACTGGTCAGAAAAGAGGCGCCATCTATTGGTTAGTATTGGAAGTCAGCTAGCATTGTTCGATGCGAAAATGAAAATGTTGTATAAAATAATTTTATATGTGCCCCAAGGGTATGCAAACTTTGGCCGAGCTGAAGTTAACTTTGCCCTTTTTTTGAAATTTGACTTTCTATTTTGAATGGTACTCCTTCTCAAGGCAAGAAAATGGTACCTAACTTGGCAAATTTTGGAAAAGTTGGGTCTGAAGAATATCGTAAAACTGATGTATGTATAATGTCATTTTTATTAACATATGTCCATTTAGGTTCTTCACCCTTTCAGATCAATCCCGATGTATGCTTAAATCCGGTGTTTGGGGGCTGAACCCCCCTTTTCAATACATATTTACATGCTTAATTCTTTGACTAAGAAAGAAGCGTCCTCCTAGGAAAAATCCTTCGGCAAGTACTTCTCCAGCAGATGGTCAAGGCGCTGTAGCTGTACAAGACCATCTTAAACCCCAACTCTTCCTCCAATAAAAACATTTTCAACTTCAATAATTTAAAGCATAATTTATTTCCCATCAATCGAACCTTCTTTCAACTGAGATTTGTTTATCTAACCCCTTTTATCTCCACGATCTGGCTGCACCCGATGTCATTTGGTCATTGGACTTCACTGCAGCAAAACCCACACGATTATTGGCCACATCGAATTCCGTATAATATTGACCGATGAAAACATCGCCCAGAATCCACATATCAAAATTTGCAATCTGCTGGAAAACTGGCACACACAGATCATCCGCCTCGAGTATATAGAGTGCGGGACTCAGACCGAAGGTCTTGCCATTGAGCTGAAAGTTCAATGTGGGCAGAAAACCCACAAGGCCGCAATCCACATAACCCTGCGCATCCACATACATCAGTCCTTGGAGCGTTTGGTAGAGTGAGACGGGTACCACTATCAACGAGGTGCCCGTATCGGCTATGGCCTGACAGCTGGAGCACAAAGTGGTGCCACCGTATGTTACGCTATCCACTTGGAATTGCCAATAGTTCTGCACCGAGACGGGCACATAGGTCAGTTGGCCCACATAGAGCGATGAATCCGAACCGCCTAGTATGAGTTCACCTCCATCCACCGCCGTGCCCAAGCGTTGCAAATAGAAGGAGAAGACGGCCTGATCCAGCAGATTCTGTGCAATCATATTATAGAAGGGAGGCATCACACCATCTATGGCCAGACTGGGATAGCCCATGCCCATGATGCCATCAAACATGGAAGTTATCAGACCCGTGTTCGACTCAAAGGTGGCCTCACCGAACGTCTGATTTTGTATGGCAAGTCCAGCCACTGTCACGGTATCATTGGAGAGCACACCAAGGACATTGCCCGTGCCGTATTGTATGCTAAATTCCGTATTGTTGGCTATATATGTTGAGGAATCAGCGCTGTTATACGAATTATGAAGTAGGCAGGACTCGGACGTGCAACTAAGGCTGGGCACCCACAAATTGGCGGAACCCGTGTCGAAAAGTAGCCTAAATTGCTGAGGAGGTGTGCCAATTTGCACCCAACCCCAGTACTGCACGTTATCCGTATTCGACAGTGGCTCCACCACCTGGGAACTGCTGCTCGTGGTGTTCACATTGTATTTGATGGCCACCAATTGCTTTTCTGCCGCCAATCCCTTTTGGGTACGCACAAAGTTCTCCGTACGCTGGATGGGTATGCGGTGTATACCAGCAGCCTGTGTCCAAGCCGTCAGTAGCACAAGTAAAAAGCAAATCCGGAACATTGTGTGGGCCACGCAATTAACTGTTCAGTTATAACTAACTACACTTGCCATTTATAGCGACCCACGCACAAAATGTTCTTATCAGAACGGGGTCTGGACGAAATCAATCAAATCCACCTAAATCTTAGCTAGATAAGAAATTACTTTTATGTTGAAAAAATGCTACTGGAAGTAAGGCAACATTCCAGTTGGTTCTTTGGTGGAAAGTAACGAGTGGATATACATTTTAGGTTCAATTTGTTATCTTTTTAGGTAAATCTATAACAAAAAGGGGATACTACTTTCTATATCCTATATTGTAGCACTCAAGTTGAACACTCTGATACACGAATGGGACAAGTATATATGTTTTCAACAGCGCACTACTTTTTTATGAAACTGTGTGGGGCAACTTCGGCGTAAAATATATGTTGAAGTGTGGCTGAAAGTTGGTTGTTTCAATTTTTTTAGAATTCCAGCAGGAACTCTTATAGCAGACATAAATTTCAACGATTGGAGAACAAATCGAAGGCGCGTTTCATAATAATCCAGTAAGTGAAAACGAATTAATTGAATGTCAAGCCGAATGCTTCAATTTCAACACCATCATTCGCCATTTACCAGCCTAGGTTGCTAGGTTTGCTAGGTACTACGTCCTCTGATTTCGACTTACATATGTACATCTGCGCAGCCTTCACAGAAAGATGCCCATGTGCCTAGTTACATTTAAAGCTGAGGAAGGAGATACTATCTCCGAGATGGATAGACAAACCGTCGAAGGGACAGTCGACGCTCTAAATTATTGAACCGATGGCTGAGTAAGACCCGAAGGGAGCGTGCTAGGCACCTAAAAAGTAAGACCCCACGCCAAATAAATAATTTCTGTTATGAAGGGTGATTTTTTAAGAGCTATAGGAAAGTTTTAAAAAAAAAACACATAAAATTCAGAAAAATGCATGAAATCTTTATTTGAATCGATAGTACGGTCCATATAATTTAATGTTTGAAGATTATTTCATGCAAATGTTGACCGTGACTGCGCCTCAAATGGTCCATCCGCTTAGTCCAATTTTGGCATACTCTTTCCAACATTTCGGTCGGTATCTCACGAATAAATGCTTCAATGTTGTCTTCCAATGCGTCAATTGAAGCGGGCTTGTCTGTATAGACATGAGCTTTAACATAGCCCCACAAAAAATAGTCTAAAGGCGTTAAATCGCACGATCTAGGCGGCCAATTGACCACTCCCGAACGGAAATAAAAATGTTCCCCGAACTCGCCTCTCAATAAGTCCATTGTTGCGCGTGCTGTGTGGCATGTGGCACCGTCTTGTTGAAACCACATGTTATGCAAGTCAAGCTCTTGCATTTTGGGCAAAAAAAAGTTGGATATCATCTCACGGTAGCGCTCACCATTCACAGTTACGTTACGATTCGCATCATCTTTGAAATAGTACGCTCCAATGATGCCACCAGCCCATAAACCGCACCAAACTGTGACTTTTTCTGGATGCATTGGTAGCTCTTGCAATGCTTCTGGCTGATATTCACTCCAAAATCGACAATTCTGCTTATTTACGTACCCATTGAGCCAAAAATGAGCTTCGTCGCTACACACAATTTCACCAAAAATTCTACGTTGCGGTAGGTCGTTCGGCTTCAATTCTTGCACCAGCTGTATTTTGAAAGGCTTCACACCTAAGTCCTTCCGCAAAATTTTTCACGTTGTTGAGTAACAGAGGTCCAATTGCTGCAAACGGCGACGAATCGATAATTGATGGTCATCATTAACACTGGCCGATACAGCTGCGATATTTTCTTCAGTTCGCACTCTACGTAAGCGTGTTGGTGGTTTAATGCCCAACAATGTAAATTTGGTGCGAAATTTACTCACAATAGCCCGAATAGCCGCTTCAGTGGGTCGATTAAACTGACCATAAAATGGAAGAAGCGCGCGATAAACTTTCTTAACAGAGCACGCATTTTGATAATAAAATTCAATAATTTGCAAGCGTTGTTCGTTTGTAAGACGATTCATGGTTAAATTATAGACCAAACTGAAGATGTTTGACAGTGAAACAAACCACGAAACGTGCGTGAGCTGTTTGAACAAGTGCTGCCAAAAAGATAATAGCTAAAAAATAGGGGAAAAGTAACTTCGGCTCGGCCGAAGTTTTGTAAACCTTTGCAGCTTCCATTGAAAACAAAAAAGTTTTTCTAACTAAGACTACTTTTTGGACCTTACTTTTCTATGGGATCTATACTATATAGATGTATGATTTCGACCAAACTTGGTGAAATCTTGGAAAAGCATAATACACTGTTAATTACGAAATTTGGAGGCGATCCCATTTAAAACTATAAAGTTTTTCTCACTAGAACTTCTTTTTCGACCGATCATTCATACTGCAGCTATATGCTAAAGTAGTCGGATTTTGATAAAACTTTGTAGAAAGATGTTAATGTATATAAAATAAGAATATGCCAATAAAAAGGACGTTTTCATGAAAAACAAAAAAGTTTTTCTCACTAAGACTAGTTTTTCGACCGATCGTTCATATGACAGCTATATGCTATAGTCATCCGATTTCGACCAAACTTAATGAAATCATGGGAAAGGATAGTAAAATAAGAAATACGTACTTTGGAGGCTTTTCCATTAAAAACAAAAAAGTTTTTCTCATTAAGACTAGTTTTTTGACTGATCGTTCCTTTGACAGCTATATGCTATAGTCATCCAATACGGCCGGTACCGACAAATGTGCAGTGGATGTGTACCAAAAGACTTCGTGCAAAGTTTGGTGAAGATTGCTTTAAAACTGACGGAGGAGATAGCATAGAAACAGACGGACAGACGGACGGACGGACGGACATACGGACAAGGCTAATTGAAGTCAGCTCGTCATGTTGATCAAGAATTTATATACTTTATGTGGTCGGAGATGCTTCCTTCAATGCGCACAATTTTATACTACCCTCTGCAAGGGTATAAAAACTCGGGCTGTACAAGAGAATAAAGGCATCACAGACAAGTTTTGTTGACAATTCAAAGTCTTTTTCTTACATTTTCTTTTCTACTTTCCAAAAGTTAAGCAAAGTTTTAACTTGCTGAAACGAAAAGGTTGAAAAATCTTCCCCATTTTTTTTTTTTTGAGAATTTTCTAGGGTATAAAAGTTTTGATTGTGTGATTGCCTAGTTTCATTTATCACCAAATGTTGATCCTATTTTTTACGTTATCTTACGATTGTGCATTACGTATCATTTTTATCATATCTTTCATTATGTTTAGTCACCAGCAGAGCTCATGGCCTCTTATCGCTTGAAATGATTCAGTTTTTTCTTTGGCTTAAAGCCAGCTAAAATTACAGCTTAACATCTTGACTGGAAATATCCGCGAGAAGCAATCAAAGGGATCTAGAGTCAATGTGACACACTCAACGGGGAATTTTGGGAAATTATGTAGATTATTTCCTGACTTTAGTTTTCTACCTTTGCCCAACTGAAGAATTTAATTAACTTGCCAGCAGGCATTACTAATGAAGTTGTCAATGTCCTTTGGTCAACTGTCGGTGGTGTGTGTGTGTGGGAAGATGTGGACCCACCAGGTTGTATTTTGAATGAATGAAATGTGAAATGTTGCCGTTAGACAAAGAGTTATTGTGCCTAATGTATGCATAGGTCAAAAGTGGCTGCTCTAATGCCCCATGACCTAATGTTGCACTACACACAATGGGCCCAGGACACACATAGGATGCTACCGATCATGATCATGGGACTGTCGGCAGCAGGCGACAGTGTCAACTGCAGATTCGTTGCGCTACCAGCAGGCATGTGGGTGACTCACACTTTCTTGGTTAGCGCTCAAGTCAAACAAATTGGGAATTTATCACCGACGATGATGAGTTTCGATGCCAAGGCAAATGCATTTGGTACACTTGCTCCGGCCTGGAACCGTTCGCAAATTGATTTCGCCTGCCCGAAAATCAAAACAGGACAATGGCCCCATGTCCCGGCCAACCCAGCTGGCTTATGTGTGTGGTGTGTGTCTGTCTATCCAATTTCAAAGCGAATTCCCAGGCAAATGCCGCCCAAAAAAAAAAAACAAAACATAAAACACTGAGCGAGAGTCATTGTACTCCACGATATATATCTGGCCCATACTACTAAATCGCCCGAAAGCGCCACAGGCGGTGCATTTTAACTTCAATTTCATTTCGCGCTGATCGATTTTTGCACGCAAGAAAGTGTGAGGGAGTCACAAGGGCAACCCCGAATGTCCAGATCTCTCTCTCACTCTCCGTACTTAGGCATTGAATTTATTGGTCAGTCAGAACAATATTTTATTGTGCAAACTTCTGCACCTCCTCGATGCTCACCTCTCGATGCGCTCGATGCTCAATGCCTTTTTATTCTGTAAGCTGGTGCGTTATCAGTCCAGCTCCACCTTCAAAGCGCCGTTGGCTACCGCAGCGATACACTGAGCGAAAAAGCGGACTTTAGACTATACAAATCCATGGGAGTATTGCAGGAAATTGTACAAAATTCTAAAGAAGGTCCGCAATTGGGGTGAGCATTAAGCATCAAAAGTTTATCTTTGAACATTAAGATTTGCGGAACCTTTGCCAAATAAGGAGGGCAGGTTCAGAATATAATTTCGAAAATTCGCATTATGATTCTGTTTAGAATTCCAATAAACCCGAACTAAATTGACTTTCCGGAATTTGGAGAAAAAATAGCTAATTAAGTATCAAAGCGCATGAATTCACAAAACGCCAAAGTAGTAAAAGGCAAGGCTTTAATCCGGTATAGAACCAAACCCCGAAGAACTGGTACGTTTCAGGTATTTCGAGAACATCCAAGTGGACCCTGAACCAAACATTCAAAACTTATGACCCTCGAGTCTGAACCACAGATGAGGATATTTATGTTCAAAAATAAATTTTATAAGAACTTGTGTTTAATTTGGAACAGAAAATAAAGTAAAAATAAATTGCAAAACTAATTTCGGATTGATTTTAATTTTAAAGCCCGGCCGTGAGAGACGTTTACTTAAGCAGCGCAAATTGGAAACCAAAATTATACAAAATCTTAACGATATGTTTAAATTCACAAAAAAAAATTGCGAATATAAGATTAAGCGATATGAAAAACTTTTAATTAAGGTTCAAGGACTTCGAACTAATCTTTAGAATTCCCCTCGGGTACGAACCTTCAGCCCTGGTAAAAGTGTATAAAAAAGTATGTTTATCAGGCCTGGCCAAATAGAGAGGACATAGAACTATGTCTTTTCCCCTCTGACACTCAGAGATGATAGACTTCGGCAAGCATTCGGTGTGAATCGGCGAGTGACTTCGGGCCCCAGGGGCCATGGACGGCAAGATATTTAACGTCACGCTTAAGTATTGACAAACGTGACAGGTTAAACATTATGAAAAAGCTTTAGCAAAAACCAGATGTGTATTTAATTAGTTACCCTGGACTAAGAGCGAATTGTTACTTCTTCACTTAGATCAAAGATCAGCCCAATTATAGGTAAATCTTTTGGACAAAATAGCAACCCTTTCGTAAATAAAGTATTTTGTCCATTACACCCCCTTTTTTTTTTTTTTTTTCCTTCCTCTTTTTTTTTTTTTTTTTTTTTTTTTCCCTTTTTTTTTTCTTCCTTTTTTTTTTCTTTTTTTTTTTCCCCCTTTTTTTTTTGACCCACCACCCCCCTTTTTTTTTTTTATTTTTTTTTTTTTTTTTTTTTGTTCCCCCCCCCCCCCCCCCTTTTTTTTCCCCTCCATTTTTTCCCCTTTCTTAATTTTTTTTTTTTAATTTTTTTTTTTTTTTCGAGGATTGATTATAATTCAATAACCAAAAGAAATCAACAAAGATTTGAAACAAATGGACACAGTAGATTAAGTATACTCAGACAGACTGTTTCGTCCGCATCTCAGCAAGACGCGTAAGTGAAATTTTTGACCGCAGTCAATAGCAATTGCCTATATATGCCACGCAAAAGCCTGGAATTGCGGCTTGTGACTTTTTATGCGGTTTATTTAGGCTAGATTTCTCAATGTTCGGTTAGTCAAACTAACCTAAGTTTAGCCGAATTTGTGAGTTTCATGAATCGAATTCTAGATCTATTAATATATCCATCGATGGACAAAGAACTGATTCCAACACATTCTTTATTGATTGCTGAACCAAAATGTTGATGAATAAATGAAACTTTTTACATCCACAAAGTAACAATCTAATTGGAAGACCAACAAGAGAGTTAATATAGAGGCCTAATTATTTGAACTTGTCCAACGATTCAGGTGGACAAAATCAACATGTAAAATAATTCTTGCTAGGATTAGAGATCAAGTGTCTACTCTTATGACTCGAATTGTTGTCAGGAATCAAGCATTGTAGTCATTTTTTGTTTCTCGTACTTATCTCTTTCTAAGGACGATGAACTGATCTACAAGTGCCTGCCAAGCCTTGGGCTACTGCTTTCTTCAAAATATATTTTTTGTCCACAAGCAAATGTTCCTCCTCAACGGAAAAGTTCTTTCCTCTTGCTCCTTTATAACTAAATTGGAAAACGCCAAGCGAATGAAAAGACAATCCCTACTTGTTTACTCTCCGAGCATATTTACTAATCTAGGCGGGATTGGGTTTAACTTTGAAGTTAAGAACTTTTCTCACAGTGCATTAAGATCGCCAGGTTCTGGGATATCGGTTTCGGTTTCAGTTTCGGGGCACATGCAAAACAATAATCGATGCCGGATTCGAGGCCCATTCGATTTGGAAACGTGTTAAAGAGGCAGCCAGGCAGCAGCACACACCAGCACCAACAGCTCCAGCTACGCCTACACTGTGCAGCGTTCCCTGCTCCCCTCCCCACCACCACCACCCAGATACTGCGTGCTGGCTTATTTGATTTTAGACGCATTCATTCCGAAGCCGGCGGCACTTTTGTTTTGGCTGGGATTCGCTGGGCTCTTGCCTTGTTCTTGCGCTCGGACCAACAATGAATTTATGATGTGATTTTGATCATTTGACATAATCTATTTAGCGTCTGCTCCAATGGAGTGTTCTTCTTGGCGCGCACTCCGGCACTTGGAGTCCATTTGGCATTGGGGGCATAATTTGTAATGAGATAATTTTATTTGCTTTGCCCAATGAGAGGTGGGAGCCAAAAGCCAAAAGCCACAACGGCAACACCACAAGGAAGAGATGATTAAAGATGAGCGGAGATACTTGAAATTGGGGATAAAAAGCGAAGCACACTTCTCAGTGGGTGGATGGATGGATATTTTGTTTGACTTGAGACCCTTTTGAGCCATTAAACTGGGAACAATCCATAAACTTTGCTTCACTTCCTTAATGGCCGTGTCTGGGAAACAGGGAACTCTGGCGGGGACCACCTTCAATTCCAAAAGTGAGCTCTCACAATGCTCACAGCGGGCTGGCTGGATGGAGTGTGTGGTCTTAGGGGCAGCAGCAGGATATGCTTGGCCAGGACAATGCACGACCATGAATTGCATAAAAAGTAATGAACAACTCAATTAACTGAGCCTGGCGAGTGCATAAGTAGGCACTGGTGGTCGTGGCCAAGGAAGCGTCTGTCTGGCTTTTGTCAGTTTCCGGTCAACAGGAAAGAGAGAAGGAGACAACTTGAACAGGACGAGGCCAAAACTTAAGAGACGGATGTCCGGCAGCGAGCAGTGATCTGTGATCTCTGCTGCCGCCTCCGCTGCTCTGGTTTGACACGCGTTGACCAACAGTTTCCTAGGAAAATCCCCTCGGGTGTCGCATTGTCTGACACTGCACAAAATACGTTTTCAATTAGAAATTGTCTATTGTTTGCACTCAACATTTGGCCATTGTGTCTCCATTTGCCACACATCCTTCACATCCCAACTGTCCAGTTGTTCGATTGTCCAGTTGCGTTTTTGCTCGTCTCGCACATAAAAATTAATACGCATTTTTAATCGTTCCATACGTTGCATTCAGGTACTCAGGTACTCAGTGGCCCGAGTCCGGTTTCCTCTGTGGCGCTGATTTATGCTGCAGTTGCAGTTGCCGCGTTCAGTACATAAAAATTTGTCAATTTTAATTAAAGTTTCAACAATTTTTAGAATTTTTCTGTGCCGATGCATAAAATTTTAATTTTTTAGAATTTTTATCATGATTGAAATGACATTTCCCAATGGCACTTTGGCAACCCTGGACCAAAGATGGGGATGGGGGGAAGCTCGTGACTCGTGTCAGAAACTTTGGCTGCGTGAGTCGTGAACATACTCAATGTAGGTGTAGCGAGTGAAGAGAAAACAATAGTGGATATTCCTGAAAGAGATTTGGATAGATAGAATTTCAGTTACGGGAAGATCTCCGTACATGGCCTGAAGAAAACCGCCAAAGGAGCTGGTCAGACCCATCAACAGGAGACTATGGTTATTATACTCTGTACCAGAGGTACACAGAGTATATTAAGTTTGTGCAAAAGTGTCTGTCTGTCTGTCCGTATCAAGTTTACTGCTCGGCTATTTCCATATTCAGAGCAGGAGCAAGAGCAGAGCATTTTTTTGGTTGCTGTTGCTGCTATATTGTAAGCATTTCAAACATTGACTTAAACTATATAATCTGTCAAGAATGTATTATTAAAATAGCTTAGAAGAATAGTATTCACAATTTTTAAGCATGTTTTGCTTTCCCGCCAATGGTCAATCAGCAATTTGGTCAAACTGCCAGTTGCTCACGAAATCTAAATCAAATCTAAAGCCCAAACCTGCAGGGCATTTTGGAGAATTGAGATAGAAGGTCTTTAGCTCAGAAGGCTTAAGTCGTGGGTTCAACTTTCTTTCTAGTTATTTAATGATTTCAAACAATTTTCCTTAACAATAAATTAGCTTCTACCCGCACATCTCTAAGAAGTACTCGTTTAAATACTTTACTCGTTACTTTCTATGGTAATCGTTACTCTGGTTGGGTAAGTAAACGAGTGCCTTGCACAATCAAATTCATTCTATTCATTCTGTGGCTGGCTCCGCTCGAGCACGGACCAGCCAATTTTATTTTTTCTTTTCTTTTTTTTTTATTATTATTTCTCTTTAAATATTGCCAGACTACGCACTTGGTGAACTTGACCGTCATAGAGTACGCCACAATGGCTGGAGGATAATGCACATCGGCATCATAGCAACGATCTGGCATATCAGTATTCGGCACAGGTGTGGGCATGATGTAATAAGTATAAGGTGGTTCCGTCATGAGAGCTGCTCTCTCGATTAGTCCCTTATTGTCAGTACTTGGCTGACTGTCAACAGAGTACCTCAGGGAACTAAGTATATGTGCATAAATGTTTTTCTCTATCTTTTTAATAAAAGCAACGGTACATTTGTTGTTGGTATACAAAAGTGTGATCTTGTATTCTATTTTTAGAATGTCTATGCAAAATCCTTCTTTAGACATCATTCTTAGTGCGTTATCTCGACTTTTGTGTGGTGTGACAGCATTTTCTTAGGAAATAAGTATATGTGCAAGCTTAGTTTTATATGCATTTAGCGGTTTGCGTCGCGATAACTTTATATATTTTGTTTCATTTACTGTGTATCTTCAAAAAAAAGTCGGAAGTTAACTAGTGAATGCATTTATAACATGAAAATATGATGCTAGAGGGGGTTTTTATCCTAGCACGCCTCAATTTCAGTAGCAACGACTGCGTCGCGGCGTGGGAGAGCACGCAACCCAGCGGCGCTTGTACAGCTTATACTGTGTGTGTTGGAGCAACGCTGCTTTTAGATTTTTCCTATGCACACGAAATAACAATCTGCCTGCCCCTACTTTACAGGCATTTCTGCCAGCATTGTGGAAAACGTGTGCATTACAATTGCCTCTAATTATTTTCGAATTCCGCGAGGTCAGCTTATGAAAAACGGAATTATGGTATCCATAATTCATGGGTACATTATCTGCTGAGTAGGAACTACATTTTTCGATTTCCAGGTGGCGACTTTCCGAGCTTATCGTTAGTTGATCGAATATCGCTTGTAAAGATTCTTTACCATATTCGTGAAAATCGATCATTCTGTCTTTGACCCCACATTAGATGTCAAAATATGTGACTGCAATTGGATGCTGTTTCCTGTTGCCCTTGTTTGAATTTACTTAGTTCCCATGGCGGCCCGGGAAATTTTTAATTGGTCCGGCGTCCTAGACCCGGCATTGCCGGGCGAGGCCTGTGCAGGTGGCAACCCTATCAAGCTGCAAGTGTCTCAAGAATTGGCATTGCCAGCCAAGTAAAACGTTAAAGTCAGTCTTTCTCATTATACCCTTGCAAAGGGTATTATAAAATTGTCCGAATGTTTGTAACGCATAGAAGGAAGCATCTCCGACCACATAAAGTATATATATTCTTGATCAGCACGACGAGCTGAGTTGATTTAGCCCTGTCCGTCTGTCCGTCTGTTTCTATGCTATCTCCTTTGTCAGTTTTAAAGCTATCCTCACCAAACTTTGCACAAAGTCTTTTGGAACAAATACGCTGCACATTTGTCGGAACCGGCCGGATCGGATGACTATAGCATATAGCTGCCATAGGAACGATCGGTTGAAAAACTAGTCTTAAAGAGAAAAACTTTTTTGTTTTTAATGGAAACGCCTCCAAAGTACGTATTTCTTAGTTAACTATCCCTTCCCATGATTTTACTAAGTTTGGTCGAAATCGGATGACTATAGCATATAGCTGCCATAGGAACTATCGGTCGAAAAACTAGTTCTAGTGAGAAAAATTTTATTGTTTTTAGTGGAAACGTCCTTATCATTGGCATACACTTAATCTATATACTTTTTACACAATTCTACAAAGTTTGGTTGAAATCGGATGACTATAGCATATAGCTTCCAAAGGAACGATCGGCCGAAAAACAAGTTCGAGTGATTAAAACTTTTTTGTTTTTAGTGGAAACGTCCTTATCATAGGCATACACTTAGTTTATATACTTTAACACATTTCTACAAAGTTTTATCAAGATCGGATGACTATAGCATATAGCTGCTGTATGAATGATCTGTCGAGAAAGAAGTTCTAGTGAAAAAAACCTTTTTTCCAAATTTCGTAATTAACCGTGTATTATGCTTATCCATGATTTCACCATGTTTGGTCGAAATCAGACATCTATATAGTATAGATCCCATAGATAAGTAAGGTCCAAAAAGTAGTCTTAGAAAAACTTTTTTGTTTTTAATGGAAGCTGCAATGTTATACAAAACTTCGGCCGAGCCGAAGCTAACTTTCCCCTATTTTTCGTTTCAAAATAATTTTCTAGAGAGTTGGCCCCAACCCCCTGGAGCTGTGCAAGTTAGCACAAGCTTTATAATAGCCAATAGCCTTTCTTCCCTTCAAAAGAGATTCGTAAGCATTTTCAATTTTTTCGGAGGGCCGAACGATAGCCACATTAGTTCTTAACATAACCGCATTTTTCTTATTTATTTCAAATCATCCCAAGTGCTGCAACCACGGTCACCATGTGGGCACCTTTTTTTTATTCATCATTTTTCGGAGGCCGATAACTTTCTGAACGGCCCTCATATTGACAAAAAAAAATGTTGTATTTTCCTTTCATTCATTAACTATTTAATAAAAAAAAACAAAAATAAAAAATCTCTTATACTTTTTTTCTGGAATTTTTTTAAAAACCATCTACTTTTGCTCATCCCAAAGTGTGTTCCCCCTTAATCGGACTGCACTTTTTTTAGCTATGTTTAACCATATTTGATATCACATATTCAAATGAAATATTTAAATACTGGTTTAAGTAAAAATAAATGGGTTTAAAGAGTAAATAAGAGCTTTATAAATTTAAATTAGGGAGATGATGACAGCTCTGTCTGCTGACGATAAACAAACACGTACGCGGGCCAGCCAGCCAGCTGTTTTCGAAACCGAGTTCGAAAAGTCGAAACGTAACCAAATCGTTCGGAATTGGGAACAGCAAACAGTAAAACGCTCGTTTTCGTTTCGTTTTTAGTTTTTGAAAACGTTCGGAATTCGGAACAGTCCTGTATGACTCGAAAAAGGCTCGCCAAATGATTCGAAAATTAGTCGAAAATGAGTCGAAAATGATTTGAAACTGATTAGAAGAACGCCTGTTCAAGAAGAGTAGCGGCTAGGGTGCCATTTTCTCCCAACAAAAGTATAATTTCTGATCAGAAAAAGAGCGCAGACCGAGGACTCGAAAAGACTTGAATGTGATCAAAAAGTTCCTAAATTGCTTGCTGTGTACCTTTTCTATATATAATGACATCTAACTTACTGTTAAGTTTAAGTTAAGACCTCATTCCTCGCATTAGTTTGCATACCTGGCCAAAAGAAATCTCAATTAACAATGTCCTTCAGCCTGGTGTGCTACTGTTAAAGTTGATCGTACACCGATCTGCCGCCGCTGATGATGATGAACCGCCGCCGCCGCCGCCGCCGCTGTGGTTGCCTGATGAGTCAAAATTATGTCATAAATGCCAAGGTAAAAGCTAAAATGGCAGACAAATTTAAACTAAATCGACTTGAAGCACTTTCAGTGCGCTTCCAGACGCGCTGATCCGCTGCATTATAGGCTTTGCTGTTGTTTTTTTTTTTTCTTTTACTATATATCATAATCCAACAGGAGGCAATCAAGCCATCAAAATGCCTTCAAAAACACTTTCATTAAACTAAATTTTTATTGTGGCACCAAGCGTCGAACTGGATCCGCGCGGATAGGGCGTCATTTTCATTTATGACAACCAACCGAGTTGACCATAAAGTTTTGACCCAGTTTTTTGTTGGCCAAGTTGTTATCATTTTCCTTGCTGCTGCAGCCGAAATTGCTACAAATTACACATTTTCGGGGCGCAAAAGTGTGCCGCATGCGTGACGGTACGAAACGGAACGGTTGCAATTAAGTCGGCCGATGCAGCAGATTAAAGTAAATAATACCGTCGATCGGTTGCTCTGGCTGCGACGGTGGCTGCTGCCCTTACAATAACTCATAAACTGTAATCACTTGAAACTAGTTTTGCCTTATCGTTCGATGGAGCACTCCGGAAAGTAGTCAAGTCAGCCGGCGACTCCTTATCGCAGTTATCCTTTTGATTTATCTCCCACTTCACAACGGCACACTTTCCGTTCGGTTCGTTTCACAATTAAAAGAAAACTGTTCAAAAATTAATTCCCCCATCCCTTGGCTCAAACTAAGAGAACATTTATCAGAGATCGCTGGCATCAACAGGGCGCAAGGCGATCGTTTAATTTATTCGCTTGGGCCAAAAGACTTTGGCGAATAGTTGCCGTAACTTATTTACATATAATTTGCATATTTTGAAACAAACAAACAAGTCGCTTAAGAGTGTGGGGTGGCTGGAGGAGGGGAGTCAACGCATATTTAGCTGCCAATAAATGAAATTATCGAAAAGGAGGCATTCGCCATCAAATGGCTGAAATAAAGGCTTAAGACAAGCGAAAAATGTTAGTCGAGAGGGCAGGATTTGAGGAGAAGAGAAGTTAAAGTTGCGACAATCAAGCGCTTTATCAAACTTTACTGGTAATTTGACAAACCGTTGTTCAGCGAAATTATCCCAAACAACAATATAAACGATGTGGAATCGAATGAGAGTCGAACTAGTCAGCTGGCGAAGCTTCAGACAAAACCACCAAAAAATGAGGCCACCAGCAAAACGTGCTCATAAATAGAAGAAACCAAGCCGGCTGCTGCCGACTTTTCATAGATATTTTTGAATAAGGATTAGGAGAAAATTATTCTTTTTTGATTTAATAACAAAATATTGCTAAAAATCACAAATTTTAAACTTTAAAGGGTGGCTCATAACACTCCACAAATTTTCGATATGTCAAAAAAAACTCCAAAAACTAATAAACAAAAACTTTCAACAGCTTTGCGACACTCGCATTCCGACACCTTTGCAGAGTACTGATATGCCAGATCGTTGCTATGATGCCGATGTGCATTATCCTCTTGCCGTTGTGTCCTGTGCTTGCAGAACCATTGTGGCGTACTCCCTGGATACTGGACCAGTCGAATATTAAAGCTATGACAGTCCAGTTCACCAAGTGCGTAGTCTGGCAATATTTAAAGAGAAATAATAATAAAAAAAGAAAAGAAAAAATAAAATTGGCTGGTCCGTGCTCGAGCGGAGCCAGCCACTGAATGAATAGAAATTTGATTGTGCAAGGCACTCGTTTACTTACCCAACCAGAGTAACGATTACCATAGAAAGTAACGAGTAAAGTATTTAAACGAGTACTTCTTAGAGATGTGCGTCATTTTAGTGTGACCAGTTTCTGGCGGTTGTTTAAGTTCTGCTGTTACTTGAATGTGATAAAAGTTGTAAGTTTTGTCGCATTTAAAATTTGAGTAATTAAATGAATTATGTATTAATTGAGTGCTTACTAGCCCTTTGTATAAATAGACCAGCTGCCTAGATTGGAAGGAGTCATCAGTGCTCGAGTTTTTAGTACGTGACCTTGACCTGGGCAAATATGTTCGGGATTACTTATTTCCATAATTCTCCTTAAATTCTTCTACAATATTGCCCTGCCTTTTCCAAATGGCATAATTAACTTCGCATGACTATAATCAAACACATAATGAATTGAATTAACCTTTGTACAGTTACAAACATTAAAGTCTACATATTCTGCCCACAAATTTATATAAAGGGTGATTTTTTAGCTATTATCTTTTTGGCAACACTGGTTTAAACAGCTCACGCACGTTTCGTGTTTTGTTTCACTGTCAAACATCTTCAGTTTGGTCTATAATTTAACCATGAATCGTCTTACAAACGAACAACGCTTGCAAATTATTGAATTTTTTTATCAAAATGCGTGCTCTGTTAAGAAAGTTCATACACAAAACAACCGCGCGCACTTCTTCTTCATTTTATGGTCAGTTTAATCGACCCACTGAAGCGGCTATTCGGTTCTATTGTGACTAAATTTCGCACCAAATTTACATGGTTGGACATTAAACCACCAACACGCTTCTAAATTGACGCATTGAAAGACAACATACAAGCATTTATTCGGAAGATACCTGTCATAAATGTTGGAAAGAGTAGCCAAAATTGGACTAAGCGGATGGACCCATTGAGGCGCAGTCACGGTCAAATTTTTGCATGAAATAATCTTCAAACATTAAATTATATGGACCGTACTATCGATTCAAATAAAGATTTCGTGCCTTTTTCTGAATAATTTATGTGTTTTTTTGAAAACTAAATTTCATTTTATAAATTATATTTTTAAGAACCAAGCCAGAAGCCTATTACGCACCGAACAAAATAGCAGCCCTCCCGCCCAACCGACCGAGAGGGCAAAGCCGCCAAGATATTAAAATAGAGGTTTTAACAGGAAGAGAAATGAAAGTATTGATTAAGCGGTATAGAGCTTTTAATAACCAGATAAAAGGACAACAAAAAAGCATATGTTTCAGAGATAAAGACGGACAGTACTACAAGGAACATTGAGATATATTAGCTAACAAACTCCGATGAGTCGATTTCGCCATTAATTAGTCTATGTATGAAGATTCCACCAAGGAAGAATAAGGAAGAAAGACTAGATTAAGATGGTACTAGAGTAGATGGAAAAACGGACCTCGGTATTCCAGTCCACGAAGACCAAAGCAATTAAATTTAATTCTATTCTATCTTGATGGGTCGAATATTGAAGAGACCACACACATGATCCATACTCAAGTATAGAACGGACAAAGGATTGGTAAAAGATCTTGGATAGTAACGATAGTCAAATTTTTGATACGTTGTCATAATATGAAACTAAAAACTTATTGATAAAGATAGTAAAAAGCAATGGACACAAGTGTCTTCCTTGGGGAACTCCATAACTAACCTGTATGCACTTAGAATATGAATTACGAAATATAACTTTTTGGGTTCTATGGTAGATGGTAGAAAAAACGCTGAAAACCAGGATTTTTACTAGTCTCTTAGCATAGCTTTTTAGCTAGTTCTTCTTCTTCTTTGGCCATCACAACCGTTTTACGGTCTCGGCTCGGGGGGGATGGTTAATAGTTATCAGTTAATAGTTAATCAACTAAAATCGTATGCAAAATGAGTAAAGAAGGATTCCCCTTTTATGCAAAATTTCCCAACTTGTAATCAACATTTTTTCTTGTGTGTATTCAAGCACCATTTGCAGATGTGGCCAGCGACAAAGCCGTTATCAAAGATTTGTTGTACGTTTGCCCTCTTCTCACTCGACGATCCTTGTGAGTGCCGCTGATCCGCTGATCCGCTGTGCACCACCTTATCGATGTGTGTATGTTGGCTCTGTTCGGTTGTTTAAATACACATTGATAATCATTAGTTAAGTTGTTAACAGATTTCGTTTAGAGATTTGTCAAGCGGCCAGACAACTTGTTCTCGGGTCCGCCGCGTCTCTTTCTCCTCTCCCTCGGAAATATTTTAATGTGATTTATCTGCTCGCTGGGTTGTTGGCAAATAACAAGCCACAAATTTCAACCATAAATCAAGTGAGCTTTTGCGGCTAATGAGACAGATTGGTCGGGATGCGTCGGGTATCCTTCTGGGGTCAAATGGTGGCCGGTGGTCCGCCGTGCCTCAATTACAACAAATGATATTTTATTGGTATTTGATGAGCATTGCAATTGCGGCTGGGTCAATAAATTTGCCAGCACCACCACTCATTAGGCAGAAGAGCTCGGAGGAGGTTGCTGATGATCAGCTGAAAGGGCCACCAACAACGAATTCTGCCCTTCTTTTTTGTGCTGGTTGTTTTGTGCGAAAAGTATAAATCCTAATCCCTCACTGCAAGCACAAAAAATAACATCACATAAACAATGCAATGACGATGCTTCATTCCAGTTTCAGTTTTTTTTTTGTGTAAGGTTTTTGCTCTTGTTTTTCTTACAATAAATCACGCGTATCTTTTGCCCCAATTAAGTTCGCTCAATTTGCGATCCGCAGTCCAAAGGATGAGAGCCACAAAAACCACAATTACAGTCGGGGATTTCGCTGTGGGGCTGTGGTACATGCGATTGGCAACTCAATTAAAAACTCGAGATGGTCTATCTGCTTATCCAACTGGTTCAGAAGTGAGTGTCGCTGATTAAGTCCTGCTGTCTAGTGAAGATTTAAGAAGGATAAGAGCTCAAATCGGGCCGACTGAGGAGCAGCGGTTAGCAGAGCATCGTTTTTTCTTAACCATCGGTCACCTTGAACAGCTATGGGCGCCATCTATAGTTCTAGTCTATCCAAACTAACAGCTCTTAATGATCTTCACCGATCGACTCGCTGCTAATCCCCTTTCCCCTTCTCTAACTCACTGACACAATTTCTAAGCTATTTCCGCTCCACTGGCAATGTAAACCACTTGGTTAAACAAACAGAACCCACATATCTTACACCAGAAATATCTTCGATAAATTGTTAAATATCTAGCTATATAGATAATCGTCAACACCCACACAAAATTCACTTGAACCAAAAACCTAAAGGTACTCTTTCAAACTCTTTCGAACGCTCGGCGCGCGCGTTGACTTATTTGAGGAAGATTTGGCGAGTGGTTTATGATTCTCCAATTGATATCGCAATGACCCGGACTTCGCCCGAACTGTTTGCCCAGCAAACGTTGTTTCTTATGCAAATATCAAAAATTATCCAGGGGGAAATTGGTTAAAAAAAGATGACTGCGTGGGTGTTGCGATCAACTTGCATAACTGTGTGGCGGCGTGCTAAGTCAACAAGTCAGTCCGAGTCCAAACAAGCCGGGCACAAGTCAACATTTGCCGAGTGTGTCAAACGCGCGTCAATCAATAAGAAAGGCAGAAATTATGTTAGTAAATTTAAATCAATAATTTCGACTTTGATAAGCAGGCGAGTGAGTCCCTGTGCCGGCAGTCTCCCCCTCCCACTCACTCACTCACTCACTCATCCATCTAGCCATACGCTGCTCGGCACGTCATTATCATTAGGCCCAGGCTGTCCATATATCACTGGCTGCTGGCCAGGACCAGCCAGCTTTGATATATGACTCTCGTCTCGCCCGCACCTAAATTATGACTCCAAAATCTGAACAGTGCAAATAGCCGCCAGCAGCTTCGGGCTATAGACACACACAAACTGCTCTGCTCTACTCCGTTCCAGGAAAGGTGTTTAGATGCAAACGCTTCCAGTGTTCTACCAGCCGGAGTCAATCGGTTGGCAACGATCGATTGAGCGATCCTTTGGCCATCGGACGGTAATAACGCACGTCCATCTAATGCCGGGGCCAAAGTGAAATGCAGCTTTGTACGCAGTAATTGAAATGATGAGCATATGCAACTGTAGCGGTACAGTGGGTGCGAAAAGTAAATGACTTGATCACAAAATGACAATCATCTTCTGGAATACCAAGTAAATTGGAAGATTAAGTGGCGCCTTCTCATCTTCTACATAATCTTATGAATAACAGAGAAAATTGAAAGTTTAGAAGATGAGAAATCGGCACTAAATAATTTTTTCGATTTTAGTAGTCGTAGAAGAAGTTTTCTTGAGATACAGTTTAACTCCTTCTGGAGCATAATTTAAGAAAAAGCATCAGCCCTCCTCGTATACTGCACTGCCGTCTCAGGCGGCTTCCTGAATCGTTACGAAGTATCCAAGTCAAACTTTAACCGTCCAAATAGTCGAAATCTAAGAGTGGTTTTCTGACTACAAGTGCACTCGCTGTAAAAGCAAATGCAGTGTGACTGACACCTAAAATATGCAGTCAAATCAAACAGTCACTCAATGTCGTATTAGTATTTCTGTGACAGTGTATTGTGTGATCGGCTGATAAATTTGTCGTATCTGCTTTGACTGCGGTGTCGGTTGCTGCTTTTGTCTTTGGTTGTAAGCTCACATCACACATTTTACTAATATAAGCAAGAGCGTAAGTTAAAGTCGGTTCTGCCCGAGTTCGATATACCCGTTACTTAGGGGAATTAATATTTTACAGCCTTATGTAAGTTAACAGAGCATTGATATTAATGTGAACATTTCAGCATTATGTTAGCAAACAGCGCATGCGGCGCTAAAAAGTATGCAACGTTTTTATAACCTTTTTAACTCTGCCATTTATTATCCGATCTCAGAACTCACTTGTCTGATTATTCATAATTCGATATATCAGACATGTGTAATAGTCAATCTGAGAAACAAAAATATATATAAAATCATAGAAAAGTTGTACGAAAAGTAGGCTATACTTATATAAATATTTCCCGAATGAGAATGAGGCATTTTTCACCCATTTCATTTGAGATCTCGACAAGTGAAAATACAACTGTTGTGTTGAGTATTAAGTACTGAGTATCGGAAACTGTTCTTAGTATCGACTACTTCGTATCGGGAACCAATTACTGAGTTCCGAGTTTTGACTACCCTGCAAACATTTTAAGAAATTTTTGATGCCATTCAAGTCTTTTTCGAGTTTTCGGTCTGATCATAAAATAAACATATATCAGTTTTGACTTATTTTCGAGTAAGTTGAGAGTCTTTTTTGAGTCGAATTTAAAAAAAACATATTTGAAGCATATGCATGAGCCATTTTTGAATCTTCTTAAGATCGCACATCATAGGAATCTCTTTTTGAAAATCAAATGGCTTGAAAAAGACTCCTTAAGGCGATTTTTGTTAACATGATCTTCTAAATGTTGGGTGGGTTTAGAGTAGCTCACACATTCACAAGTACATGAAAGTCGGAGCACATCTTAGATTGAATTGAATTTGGATTTGGAACTTGAATTTGGAGCTAATCGCTGGGAAGTAAAATTCAACACATAAAACGGATCTTAGTACTCACTTTCAGCATAAGATGAAACCACTGTGAAAAATTCAGCTTCCTATCACCCATGGGTTGGGCTGGGCGGTGGTCACCAGTCAGTCAGCATGTCAGTCAATTAGTCAGGTTGAACTCTTTTACGGGGACTAACAAAAGTTCGGTTAGTTGGTGATTTTTTAGTCGTTTATTAAAAATCCAAAAATAGCAGTAATTGTTTTACGGGACTTAGATGAAAATTTCAGAAAGATCGGTTAAAATGGAGACGAGAAAACGCAAAATAGCCGAGGGTGATTCAGATAAAATTCCACCACCAACGCAAACAGAAATTCGTCATGTGATTCTCTACGGTTTTCGTCGAAAATTAAAGCCAGTACAAATATTCGATGAATGCCAAATTGCACATGGGACTATTAGACTATTAGACCATCTCTAAAAACTATTTCAAAGTGGTTCAAAAGATTCTAGACGAGACATTTTTCTGTAGAGGACGAGCCACGAGAAGGTCGAACAAACTCTTCGAGCGACGAGATAAACATAGCCAGAGTTAAAGCTAAACTAGACAAAGACCCTCGATAAACACAGAAAATGATTGTTAATGAGCTGGGCTAAAATGCCATGGCCGTATCTCGAGTATTGCATCATGATCTGCTGTACATGAAGAAGATGGGTTCCACGCATTTTAAATACCGCTCAAAAAGAGGCTCGAGTGCACTTTGCCCTAAATTTGAAAATTTGCAGTCTAGCAACTTTAATAAAGTCGATACTGGTGACGAAGCTTGGTTCTATAAGTACGATCTGGAAACCAAACAGCAGTCCATGGTAAGGAGCCCAACTGGAGCAAGCCCACCCATAGAAGCTAAACAACAATAGTCAGCAACAAAAGTGATGATATCAGCTTACTTCACTAGATCAAAAATAGTAGCTGCTATTCCCCTGTCAGGGTCAGACCGTAACTGCTAAATGATATACCGAAGAATGCTTGCCGAAAATTTTCAAAAATGTGTTGAAAAACCGAAAGGAAGAGGAATTGCTGCGCTATTTTTTACTTCAAGATAACGCGCCAGCTCACACCTCCGAAACAACAAGTAACTTCATTGCGCTCTCTGTCATCTAAGAAATACGTCCAGCACCATATTCTCCGGATCTAGCACCTTGTAACTTCTGTTTGTTTTTAAAAATTGAGAAAAAGATTTGAGGGGAAAGGTTTTTAACTCCTACGCGGAGATAATGGATGCGGTAAATGCTGAACTTGAAAAGCTTGAAAAGCAAGATTTCGAAGACTGTTTTGACAAGTGGATCTATAGGCTTAAGATATGCATTGAAAACAATGGCGATTATGTAGAGAAGATTAAAAATGTCGCAGATTAAGAATAAATTCACAAACATATTCGAAGGTGTCCTGGAAACTCTCTAGAGATTTTGGCTTTTGGTTGGCTTGCAAATCGCTCGAAAAACCCTCACGGTGTCGAGAACTTCGAAAGATTTCATTTTCATTAGAAAGTCTAATTAGAAGGTGTGTGTATAAGATTATGGTCTAACTTCAAAAATTGATATTGATTGATAACAGTTTTGATAACAGTTTTTGCCTTGTTGTGTGTTTTAGACTTGGCCAGCCCTGTTTGTGTCTTCGCTAAGTTTTGCTGTAGGTTCGCGAATTCGTTTTGGTTGGTTTGTGTATTGGCTTTGGTTGGTTTCTCCAAATCTCCTAACTACTTCTTCCTGCCTTTGTCACATAGTCCGAGCTCCTCTTTCTTTAAGTTTAGTCATGTTTCATCTGACTGTCTTTAAAACTTTTTGCAATCGTTATTTTTAATCACAAGGTTTAAAGTTTTAGTTACTTGTTTTAAATGCAATGCATAGGATAGATGCGCTATTTCGTATGCTTGTCGGTAAGCTATCTAATGGATTTATGATTTTCTTTCAGAAATATCGGTTGAGCATAAGTTTTACAATATTTTGGAAACTTTTTGGGATAGAAACAGAAACATTAAAATAAGATAGAAATAGAAAAACTTCAAAACATAATTAGGCCTATTCTCGTTTGCAAATTCGATTGATCGGTAATGGTTATGGTTGTGATTTCCAGAAACGATTAAAGACTTCGATTGAAAATACCTAGGAATTTAGAGTGGCCCATTTAATGATTCCGATTCCAGAAGATATGATCGAAGTCAAAAAGGGAACGGGCAAACATATCAGAAAATGTTCTTGATTTTAGTTCATAACATTCTAGCTTTTATTCAGATTTGATTCTAAAATAAGGTCAGGTTATTACTGCATTTCCTCAGATTTTAGTTCGAGTCAGGAAACTGAAAGAGCTGGAAATCTGCGATGGGCTGTAGGAATTCAGGCGCGTTGTTTAAAATGACGTCTATATGACCAGAACAGGATTAGGAATTATGGGTAAAAAACAGCAGTCGACTGAGTCAAATCAAAGATTCTAGTCCGTCGTTAAGTCTAAGGTACGGTTCGGTCGGTTCCTAACTTTCGTTCATAGCTTGAACCAGTAAGAATTAACCTTCAAAGTATGTAAATATCCTAGGATAGCAATTCATAACAGGACTTTTTTGGATCCTTTGGTGAAAATAATGACTTGAGTAATTACAAAACCGATGCTATTTGGTCTTTTCAAAAGATTGCCAAGAAGAGAAAGCATGATTTCTAGTTTCTAGTTAGCTTCAAATGAGCATTTTTGATTGCAGAGTTAATGCTGAGAGCACGAGAGAGGGTAAGTGCAGCCTTATGCATCAATTTCTGTTTGCTTTAGCTTTGCATGCATTCCACAGTGCTCTCGTTTCCTACACACACACACAGCATGTCGTCGCCTGAAGCTAATACTACAATCCATACAAGCCGTCCAGTCATCCACAGTTTTGGCTCCGCGAGATCAGTCTATCATCATCATGGCGGCGGCGACATCAACCGTGGATTGAGGCAAACAGCAGTCAAAACTCTGTCAGACAGTTTGTAAACAGTTTTCAAACTCGCATCGCGATAAAGCCAGCGCGTCGACTTAGATGATGGCCTGGTCGCAGGACCGGTGCGGTCTGGCCAAGTCTGGCCTGGTCTACTCGTACTCCATTTCAGAAACTGTGTCCGACATTTGCGCCATTATAACTTTATCGCTTTTGGACAGATTGTTGGCATGACGTTCCTGTGAGTGATGTACCTGCTGCCTGCCACAAAAGCTGATGATCATGAAGGCTTAATAGCATTAGGCTGGAGCTGGCTGTATGTAGCTCTGCCCGCTGTGCTGGTTGGGGGCATGTCAATAAAAAAAATTACCCACTGCTCTGGCGGCGTTTATCTGTTGTCAGTTTCGATCTACAATTCCCCCATGTTGGCCGGCTACTTGTAATTGCTGCCGCAGTCGCTGCCGCTGCTGTGCAGATTATTAACTCGGAGTCGGAGTCCATGCCGATGCTGGAGCTCTTTAAAAACCCATTTCAACTTACAAGCTTGTTAAGCTTGCCCCAAATCCTCGAAAGCACCGAAAAAGGGGGGCACAGCGCACAGCGCATGCCCCGTTTTGCCGTTCTGCCGTTTTGAATGCAATTTCACGTCGGTTTCTTCTTTATCGCCGCCTAAGTAGCCACTAAACGGCAGCTCTTTAATCTCAACGACTTGGCGCGTCGCTTGGGCCGGCTACCTTCAGCCCACAACCCCAACTTTCTTTGCCGCGACGCGCCTACCTTGTTAAGCGTCAAGCAACTGGTTAACTGGTTCACCCAGCTCCCAGCTTTATTTTTAGTTTTTACGCTAAATTGAACCACGTCCAGGCACCGGGCATCTCGGGCATATCGGCGTATCGTAATTGCGGATTAAATGCAGCCCCGCAGATCCGTTCATAAAATCTGATTAAGAATATTTCAATTAGCAGCGACCCATCCCGGCCTGCTGCCTGATGCCTGATGCTCATCCTGGTTGCCACCTCCAAGCAAATTGCTTGCCAACTTTCATTGTCGAACGCGCAGAAAGAAAGTTTTTTCCGACTTGTTTTTTGGGCACTTTTGATTGATTTGTTCGTGGGGATGCAACCTTAAGATGCATTTTTGGCATGCTAATTAAGTCACTTGACCCACAGGCGAATTCGAATCTGCATCTGAGAGTATGGGGTATGGGGTATGGGTATGGGGTAATGGACATGGGCATGGGGGCAGTTCGCTTAACGAGATTGCCTTTAACGATAGCGCTAATTTAAGTGAGATTTTTAATGAATTCTGTTGGAATGGGAAGAGAGTCTGTGGTCATTTGAATTAAGAGGATACAAGGAAAGGTTTTGGATTTGGTTTAGTTTGCTTTTAAGGGGTTGTCCAAAGAACTACGGGTTCTCTAATTCTGAAAAAAAAAACATTGTAAGGCCTAGACATGATAAAGCCTTTAAGCTGTATTGAAAATTCTTCACTTTTAGCTACAGAACTCTCTGCCAAAATACTTATTATAGGCTCTTTACAATCATTTTTTTGTAAGCTGTGTACAAATCAACTACATCCCCACTCAGTGAAAGAAGATACAAATGGTCTTCATCCCAAAAGCGTTTAAGGCCTCTCATGTCAGACCCAACGACTTTCGACCAATCAGCTTATGGTCTTTCTTCCTGAAAACGTTGAAAAGAGATTTATTGAAGCAGCATCCTTTCCATCTCCTGCAGATTTATTCACTCCCTAGTCTCAAAAGTACAGCATTCACTACACCTAACCCCCGACCTTTTGCTGTCCACTGCTGTCTCACGAGCTCTCTGGGAAGCGTTGTATATATCATATTGCTGGCGTCGATTGCTCTCCTGCTCCAACGTATCTGCAGATCTAAGCATGACCTGCCGCTCAGCTTGTTCATGGCTTCGCGATTGAGATTGTTGTGCAGTCTCAGCAGCTCTCTGAGGTGCAATGTACATAGCGAAATTGCTGACGTCGATTGCTCGCGTGCTTCAGCATATATGCACCAACTTGTTCATCGCACCGCACTTGCAATTGTTCTGGAGTCTCAAAAAGCACGCTGAGATGCAATGTGTTTAGCAAATTGCTGCCGTCGATTAAACGCCTGTTCAGTCGTTTAAACAGCTCTCCGATCCGCTTGACGGCTTACCTGTTTTGCATTCTCCGTAGCTCCGCATGCCAAAAAGTTTCTTAACTTCTCATTACCTGTAAGGGTCGACCATATTCGTTATAGTCAAATTTAAAATTTTAGTTGCAAAAGTTCTTGCATGATGAATTTGATCAGCTTGAACGTGTATAGACCCCCTCCTGTAAGACAAGTCGATAGGAAATGTATCGATAGTTTATCGGTGTGCTCAATGTCTGCGTGAAGGTGGCTGCGGTTCTGTTAAGCACTCTCTTCTTTTTTGGCCTTACTCTCAGCTAATCTTTGTGTAAAAGTCGCATCCCTAACGATTAAATGACGTAAATGAAGTGTTGAACCAACATTCGGTTTTAAAAACAACAAGGAGGGATGCTAAGCACACCACACTCCTCGCTGTATAACCACCAATGACCAACAGTTCTCATGGAAATTGCTATTGCAGAGCACTCCTTCTCTGACCATCGTTACATAGAGTTCGTACCAGCAATCAAACTCCCTCTTGACCTCTACAAATGGGTTCAGAAACCCAAAGAAGACCAACTGGGAAGTACATTATAAACTGTTGGTCCAAAAGCTTAAAGCGTCCCCACCATTCACTCCAAATACGGGGAAACAGACAGACGAGCTTGTAGAAACGCATACCACGGCGTACAAAGACTACGTTCGACAGGGCCTGCACGTAGTGTTAAAACCTCTTAAACTTTTACCTGTAATCCAAAAAAATAGATCAGCCAACCTGTATCAAATTTACGCAAAACCGAAATTAAGTGCGCGCCTGCTTTCAGAATGGTTTGACTGTGGTATAGGAGCAGCTACCTTGGACCGTAATTGCGTTTATCGCTGCAGTCCTAAATGTTTCTCCAGCTGTAGCGAGCATTGTCGTGAAGCCTGGCCTCTACAGTTTATCAACTTGTCCACCATCATTCCGAAATCTAAGAGCGCGCCAATTTCGGTCAAAGGTATTAAAATAATGATTACTCTTTTATTCTTCCTTCTATTTGTCTAATTGTTGCCGAAGCACAATTTACTCACAGTTTTTCTTTGATTGCAGGGTTTATGGAATGAATCATTGAGTTCTTCCACAGGGAAGTGTAGAGAATTTTCAGTTTCCCCTTAACGCAAGTAATGTGCCCCTGGCATGGGAAGAAAAAATTTTAAAAAGAGATAAATTGAAATAATAAAAAATTAAAAAAAAATGAAAAAAAGTGGAAGAGAAAAAACAGTAGTTTCTTGTAAGCCAACGACAATAATATTTTAGGAAACGATAGACACCAAAGAGTTGAACCACAAATAAACATTAGGACGAAAAGAGAGCCGAGAATATTGGTTTTTGATTGGGAAAGAGCGCATATTTTTGCCACCAGCGAACACCAGAGGCTGAAAAAGTCATTCTAACAGGACCAATAGAGCAAGTGAAAGAAGCTCTGTAAGTAGGAAACTCAAGTTTTTGCGAAACCGTTAAGCCTGTAAACAATAAAAAATATTTTTTTTTTTTTTTTTTTTTTTTTTATGTTTGGAACAATTTAGGTGAAGTGATCAACCCAGCACCAGACAGCAAGGAATTTAAGATATCTCACGAGCTCAATAGAATGTATGGGGTGGTTAATGGAAAAAAAAATAATTTTACGTCATCAACATACATATCGAGACTTTTTTGGGGAGATCATTAATAAAACAACTAAGAAAGTCGGTCAATCCCGACTCTAATATACTCTGTAGCTTTGAAGTGCTGCCCATTACCGTTGCGACTGGTGCTGCCCATAATTGATAATTTTCCTTACAACTCGACTAACGCTCATCCGATCTTTACCATTTCTTTGACCATGAACGGAACCTTCTATCTATAATTTATTAAATATGACGCAAGGAATAGGCTATAATTTTGTCAAATAATTTAGAAATTACATATAGGTTATCCCAACCTCTATAAGAAGAGGAATAATATAAGATTCTTCCAAAAATAGTAAGGAAAGCTGATGCGACGATGGATTGTAAATAATTAAACAAGCAACTACAACACTCTTATAAAGCCCAAAACTTTAAAATTAAAAAAGTTTAAATTAAATTTTAATATTAAATTAAAAAAATTAATTTTATTAAAAATTTTTTATTATTTAAAAGTTTATAAATATAATTTATTTTTAATTTTTTTTAATTTATTTATTTTAGGAATGTTGTTCGGCCCTGGGAAGTATGACGATTTTAGTGATTTCAAATAAGAAAGTAGAGAGCTTTCAGTAGTTATGGGAGTACATATAGAGATAGAGGAAGAAATGTTATAAGGATAGGAGGTGTTAGTAAATCTGACAGAAGAAAAAGTAGATTGGAAAAAGTTAGCAAATAGGTCAACAGCAGTGGAATCATTGCTAGTTTTTTTCTCACCCAGAAAAAAAGAGGAAGATAATGATTTATATCTACGTTTAGAGTTAAGTAAGCTGTAGAACTGTTTTGGGTCCTCTAGGACAATACCAAGGAGGATTAAGGGGTGCGGAAGAGACAACGCTATTAGGAATGCAGATATCTAAGAGAGAATTAATGGATTCATAGAAAATCGTCTGGCGGGTTGTCCGACCAGAGTAGCTCATTGTTCGAGGTACTGAGATGTTCAATCTACAATGACAACACTTTATGTTACTTGTCAAGCGTCGACGAGCATATGATATTTTGAATTTCAAACTAACATTTGTTGAATTTGGAAATGATTAACTTCAAATTAATAACTTTTCGTATCAAATTAAAAGGCTAAGGATCAATATGATACCCAAAATATCAATTTCACAATTTTAAGTATTATTTTGATGCCAAAAAACAGATACTAGTTTTAGTTTTAGTTTGAGACAACCCGAATTAAATTGAAGCTTGCTGAGTTTTCATATTTTTAAGAGAAATTTCCTTCAGAGGTGAAGACCTGAATACATTTATGTAGCTTGTCTGAATTGTCATGGCTGCCTAAGTTCTTTTTCCAAGTCAACTCAAATAAAAAATCAGTAAAGTGAAAAAGAAGACTAAGCTTACTACAAAAGTCAAATTTTGCAAGAAAAAGTCAACCTGGTACTCTAAAAGTTTGCTAACAAGCTTTAGTTTATCAACAAGACAGCAAGTAGGTCAAGCCAGACTGTAATAGTAATAAGTAGTAGTAATAGAAATGTGGCAGAAAACTTTCTTTTGCTCATAACTTGACTAAGACTTATCCAATCTTTAACAGTTCTTTGGCCGATCGATAAATAATAGTGATAACCATTACGAACCATCTAACTACAAAACTGTGGTAGACATCAAGTTAATTCCAAATTTCGGGGGAGACCTTTAATACAGTGCAAAAAAGCTGAGAGCTTTGTTATTCTTGCTTCACTATTAAACGCTTGTCTTTACCCTTGCCAGTCGCTTCGAACCTGCGCAAAGATCTTCGATCTTTGTTAGAACATGTTATACAATTCGCCTTTAGGACAGTTTCTTATCGTGCATCTTTTACCTGACCGGCGGACCAAACTCCCAGGAGTCTAGCACGTGCAGCATTTCCCCCGAGGAATCTCTGTGCCAAAATCTACACATATGTTTCGGGATTTTGCATAAACATTAGGGCACACAAATTAGCCTCGGAGTACAAACAATGCGCCTGGTAGCCGGACACTTCATTAAAATATCTTTGGACTACCTGGCGGAGACAATGGATAGACATGTTGTCGGTGTGATCGATCGTTGAGGATGGATGGATGATGGCGCAAGATGACTCAATCGCACACACGTGTGCTAATTACCAAGTACAGACCCAGACCCATACCCACACCCAGACCCGATCCGATCCCAGCCGCAGCTGACCATCAGCATGCAAATGTATGCGAATCGTAACGGTAAGCGGTTGCCAATCAAAATCCAATTCATAATCATTTGCAAGGTGCAGACATCCTCTCCGCCGACCACCAATATGGCAATTCAATCAAATTTGTTATAAAACTGTGAAAGTCGGCGACATGGCCAGACAGCCATCGGAAACAGGACTCAAAGTCGTCAAGATTTGCATGCAGGCGCTCCTTGTTTTGCATACGAAAATCCCCAAGCAGATCAGCGGCTGACGATCTGGCTCTGAATCTGAATGGTGGACAGCCAGACACAATTCAATCATTTTGAATGCTGGCCCAAACGTAGGACGAAGACGAGGTCGCTTGATCTTTGGCGCTAGATTAAACGATCAGTGCAAGACAGCCCAGTCCACAGTCACAGCCACATCCACGTCCTACGATCCATCCATGGTACTTGTTTTCATGTTTTCCTTTTAGTTTTTTGTGTAGGTCGATCGCCTCGTCGTCTTCTCGTTCACTTGGTGGTCCCCGGGTACAACTTGATTTCTGTTTCCTTTGCTGCAATGGCAGTTTGATTTGTTTAAATTTAATTATGCATCGATTGTCGAGATACTCGAACTCGAACCCCAAAAAACCGAACAGAACAGAAACAGAATCCGGCCAGGCCAGGGCAATCGCAGACGCGGTACACAGGTGAAATTATGATGGTTTGTGGTTCGGAGACCCTTTGATTTGATTATCATCAAACCGCCAAATGATGATCGATGCCAATGTCTCTGCCTGCATTTACATTTTGTCCGTATGAAGCGATCAATCAAAAATGCAAACCTGAGAACAATTCACAGAAGTTCACTTTTTGGCCCCTTTTTGGCACGGTGACAGCAGACAAAATAGTTTATGATCGTTTGATCTGAGCAATGTGATAAACTACATATAGGTACGCATCCCCCCAGATGCATAATGAAGGATATGAAAGGGAGAGAGAGAGAGTGAGGGGGAGAGAGAGAACTGTCTCACTGACATGATGATGTACAGTTTGTTAGAATTTGAATTGTGCGGAGCGCATCGTAAATTGTCGCTAACACAAAAGGAGCAGAGCCAGACATACGAGTCTCAACTCGGAGAAAGAGGACAGAGAGAGAGAGAGAGAGACTGTTGTTGAACTTTTGACTTGATCTGAGTACGAAATGAAGCTTCCAAAACGCTGCTTATGTCAGTGCAGTTCAATTGTCAAAGCCCCTTTACACACAAACCACAGCTGTAATGTACAATAATCTCTTCCTTATTACGATTTTTTTTAGTAATCATAATTGTAACTTGGAATTACGATTATACAATGATTATATCAATGTGTAATTACTTTTACAATTACTTGAATAATTGTACCTGTAAAGGGGGATTATTGAGTAATTGTGCTTAAAAAGTTGAATTATTCATATAACTAGATGGCCCGGCGAACTTCGTACCGCCTAACAATAAATAATTGTAATGAGTTAACTTAATAAAATAAGTACAAAATATATTAAATTCAATCGCACAGGTTAATACTATTGATTTTGTATTGAAGAACCTTGTGACATGCAAAATTTTTAGTTCTGTTATCAAGAGCAAAAATAAATAAAGTAGAGGGTTTTCCGACACGTGAACATGCCACATACAATGAGACCATGAGAAAAGCATTCATTTTCCAAATTCAGGACTGGCCTTGTGATTTGTTAATCGTCATGGCGAATGCAAGGCGAATCGGAAATTGAGTTCGTTTAAACCCAAAGAGCACATCGGTTGGGATCATCGGAATCCTTGGAATAAGAACTTCTTCTTCTTTCAAATTTCCTTTGATTATCTCCGAGTGATTCACATTGGTCATCAATTTTCTTAATTTTGTTCCATTGCATAGTTTTGGTTGGCTTAGATTTCGAAGCAACCTTTAGTTGCAAATTGTGCGGTGGTAAGCCAGAAACATCCAAGGCGTTTAAAAATTATTTTGCTTAGTTGGTGGCATCGTCCTCGTTTGTAACACAGTCGAAAGATTTGAATGAATGCAGAGTATCAATGATCTAATTCTGATTCCACTTCTTTATTCTTAGCCGCTAAAATTGCTCGCTCACTTAACCATTCGATATTTTTGTGGTTAGCAATGATGTTCGGGAATAATTTTTTGTTGAGCTCGTCTTTTGATGAGACGAAATTGCCAAAATTCGGAGCAATTGAAATCAATCCGCTCGATTCATCGACAGGGACAAGACCATTACCGATATTCATCAATTGCTTGGAGAAATCGTGAGCAGATGGATCGTTCTGCAATGCAACTCTCATGTTAGCTGACAGCTGAAGTTTCTTCACATAGCTCCACAGATTGGATGATTTGAGGCAAGCGTTTATTTGATCGGCAGGAGTCGATCTTGAAATGACTGCCTGTGTTTGGCAGATGTTTTAATGTTCGATGAATTGCTTCCAATACGCTTTTGTGCGCCATTGTGCATTCGTCCCAAATGATGATTTTTGACGATGCTAATATTTTGGCCATTAAAGAGTGGTTTGCAATGTTGCATGTCGGTTGTTCAATAGTTTGAAGTTATAACGGCAATTTTAAAGCCGAATGAGCTGTACGTCATCCTACTAACAATGTGGCCGCTATTCTAGAAGAAGCAACTGCTACCGGTAGGTCGGATCTGGCACAAACAGTGGCCAAAATGAATTACATGAGGAATGTCTTCCCAGTTTCACCGGGGCATCCAAGAAAAAGTGGGCAATCTGGAGCGAAAAAAAGGTCAACATTTTAACTTTCTCGAATTCGAATTCATTCAAACTAATTTTTGATTAAGAGGTTTGTAATTATTTCAATAATGTCACCATTTCCATCATCAATTGATTTATTAATGTACTCATAGACTTCCCTCTTGTTGAGGGTTCAACAGGGGCTTATTCTTCTTATTATTCTTCTTATTTGGCCCGATATTTCTATCACAACCGTTTGACGGTCTCGGCCGCTGCTATTAATGCCCGCCACTCGCCTCTGTCTTGGGCCGAGCTGGCACCAGTTGGTCAGTTCAAGCGCCTAAGTTTCGGTCGTCCTACAGCTCCTGCTTTCCCTAATTCGTTCGTCTTCCGCCTGTACACTTTTTTTACTGGAGCTTCTTCATCCATACGAGTAACATGTCCAATCCAGCGCAGCCGCTGTTGTTTTATGCGCTTGAGCATCATACAGTTCGTGGTTCATACGGGTGCGGAACTCATCGCCAACTTTTACAGGTCCATAGATCCTCCGAAGGACTTTTCTCTCGAACACGCCGATCGCCTCCTCATCCATTACTGTTAATGTCCATGCTTCTGCGCCGTATTGCTGGACTGGGATAATAAGTGACTTGTATAGCGCAATTTTCGTTTTTCGAGAGAGGGCTCTGCTCTTGAACTCCTTACTGAGACCCGTGTTTCTTCATCGGATCTCCAGACTAATGTTGTTGTCGCTGTTAATCATCGTTCCGAGATAGACATAGCCCTTTACAACTTTAAAGTTGTACTCTCCCATTGCAACAGATTGTCCAAGACGCGTAGATTCACCGCTGAGACTAGGAACTTCGTCTTTTCCTCATTTACCGCTAAGCCCAAGAGTTCTGACTGCGTCTCAATCTCTGAAAACACCCTGCTTACTGCTCGTTCGGATTTTACGATAATGTCAATGTCATCGGCATATGCAAGTAGCATTACCTCTTTATAAAAGATGGTGTCCGATCTCCATCAGCAGATTAAAGAAGTTACACGACAAGGTGTCACCCTGCCTAAAACCTCTCCTGGTATCGAAAGGCTCGGAGAGGTTCTTTCCCAATTGACGAAGCTTTGTGTGCTTCTCAACGTCATCATGCAAAGTCAAATGTAATTTGCAGGTATACCAAAAGTAGACAAAGAACTTTGACCTTATCGGTGTCGAAAGGGTATAATAAACATGGTATTTCTCCAAAGAACTTCGACCGTATCGGTATGTCGAATGTGGGTTTATGATCAACAAAAAGATGGTAGGTTTTGATTTCAGTCTGATGGGTTTTCCACGTATTTGTCAGTTGATTTGAAACCAGTGTTTAGCCTTGTCTCATGGCTAACCAGAACTTCGCTTATGGTGCCAGTGGGTCTCTTTCGATATCATCGATTAGGTGGATCCACTACTTCTTGGGCGTCACCTTGTGTTCGTCACCGCACTCCCAGAAGGTTACACTACGGAGCCATAGTCCAGTTTGTCTAGTTCCACCTGTGGATCTGTGCCAAGCTTTCCGGGTTCGTCCTCCGCATAGTCACGGCTCACGGGCTGTAGTGAACCTCGGCTAGTCGCCGGACTTTTTGGTAGAAATTCTCTGAGTCTCACTCATGCCGAATAGGCTTTCGACATTCTGCTCATTCTTATTCCTTCTGAAAATTTCTCCACATCTCTCCATTTATTCCGAGATCGCACCAAGAAGCTCGCGTTGCCCCCGACTGCAGAGCTCTCCCACAGAAGCGCGCCAGCACTCATCATCGTACCAGAGACTGTATTTTCGTGCCGGAGCCTGATATCCGAGACATCTACATTGCGCAACCGTACTCATGGAGAGTAGAAATATGTTACCACTCACAGCCCGCGAAAATTCAAAATTCACCTTTTCCTTTGAACTCACCTCGTATAATCTCACCTTATTATCTGGCCTACTGGGAAAACTTTATGAAGTTAGCTTCATCGTGTAAATACCAAATTAGTAGATTTTCGTTAGCCTCTTTTCTTGATCGAAATCTTCCCTGAGAACGACACTATGCTTAAGTGTACTAGAACTGTCACACTAAGATTTTAAAAGCCTCCATTCTAGACAAATAAAGTAGAATCTTCATTATTTCACTTGGATTGTGTCCAAACTTGTCATATTCCATTCCCATTCATCGACTCTAATTTAGTATCCTGGCCACTGCCAGCATATCATCTACCAGCATCTTTACTATCTGCTTGACTTATCCCCAAAGCTCAAATGTAAGCAGGCATTGCCCACTGATAAACAGATCAGGTTCAGCGATATGCCAGGTTCGATTTCTCTATAGAGACTTAAATCGATTTCTCATGTTGGCGGCAAACTGTAAAAACGCTCAACTTTCAGATTAGCCAAGTGCCAAGTTGTTGTTGTTGTGGATTTCATTATCAGTTTTGGTAGGGGAAGGGGAAGGGGAAGGGAAGATGATGTAAGATACACAAAACCGATAAATAATTGCAACAGATCGATGGGTCGCGCGAGGCAGGCAACTTTATTAGAGCCTCTTAACACGATGCCAATTGATAGCCGATGTTGCTGCTGAAGCGGCTGCCAAAAGACATTAACAAACTGGCCAGCAGATCGAACAGATCAAGCCGAGATCGTACAGATCGTACAGATCGCAGATCAGTGCAATTAAAATGTTATCGCTGTTTGTTGTTAATGTTGACGAGGCGATAGAGGAGCGAAAGCAAAAAGCAAAAAGACTTCCTGTGAAGGGACGATGCTCTTGGAGGGAGAAAGGGTAGATTGGCTGCCGTGAAACGGTGGTAAAAACAATTTGGTAAGAGTATTGCCCAATGTGTACTCAGACTTCTAGTCAGAAATTTATCATTCTTGTTTGTTTCACGCCTTTGGCATTTCGCTGAAAACTTAATTTAATTAATTGCCAAACAGACACACACACACACACACATGGGCCATAAAATGGCAAGGGCTGGGGCAGGGGCACTCGAGGCGCAAACTTGAATAATTGGAGTTGCAGTTGGGCGCATTTAAAACTGATTCGTTTTACGAGCGCATTGCACTCGCCTTTATGATGGCAATTAATTAGGCCAAAAGCACGAATCGATCGGCTGGCCGACTGCAGCCGCCTGCCCGGGGGTTATTTGTTTTTTACAGCTACCGAATTGCATAGTGGCTTCGATTTGTTTGCTTAATTAATCGCAGCTGAAATAATAACAATAATAATAACAGCAACAACAACCGGCAAGGACGTACTTCGATTATTACGCGCAATTGGCTCTCAATGGCCATTGTCTTCCTTTGTCCGCTCCCTCACACTTGGCCATTGTTCGACCATTCGCCTTGGCCAATAATAACCCAAGGACCTGGCATGCTAATCCTTTTCTCTCCTGAACGTGTGTGGGCTGCGCCAGTGCGGGATTAGGTCTACGTCCACAATGCATTTTTTGGCATGAAATGAGAATGGAATTCTGTAAAGAAATGCGTTTTTTATTGTAATATCAGGCCAAGTTTCTCCTGAACGTGCCAAGCGGGGACCACCTTTGCTCTCGAAATTTATTGCCTAAACCCAAGAGCCAGCCAGGCCATACCTGACTGAGGTCCTGCGCTGTGGCCCTGCATACCCTCAGCATCATTTCAATTTTTTAATTAGAGCAGTTTTTTTTTTTTGGTTTTCGTTCGGGTTCAAGTCAAATGGGATCTGCATTTCCAAGTGTTTTCCCTTCGAGTAGTTTTAGTTAGTTCTGTCGGCTCATTTCGTTTGATATTTCCCATCGGACCGCGATTATAATTAGATGGCAAAAATGCCGCTGAATGAAATTGATTGTTCAATAATTTTTGTGTGCCACCTTTGCGCGCCGTTGATTGGGTCTCATTTTTTGGGAGCCGAAACTGTGGCAGTGGCAGGGGCAATGAGCGAGGTGATGATGAGTAGTTTTCAACTGAGTTACCTACGAAATTGGTGGCACTGTTTAAAGGATAAGGAAAGCAAAGCTAAGACTAAAACTTTAGCTTACATTTGTTGGAATTGACGGTCAGATTCTGCGCAAACACTCTATTTGAACCATTTTGAGGAGTCTACAAAAAGAGCCAGGTCTTCTAGGGGCACATTTGCCAGACTGCCCAGGTCTTCAAAGAATGTTTGCCCAGCATCTGGGTGCGTTTCCTAAGAAGTCAGCAGTCGCATAGAAGGTAATGGATGCTTTCTATTTCCTCCTCGTTCCCACAGCTAGGCAGAGTCATGGTGGGACACGGATCCCCGTTATACTCCTACCATAGTTCTCATCCTGTTCTTGCTAAAGTGCAGAGTTGGAAGTTCTTTTGGGTAATTGGGCTAACGGGAGATGTACAACCGGTGCGAGATCCCATTGTCGTTCTGCCTATTTCTGGCCCTCCACTCAATTCCGTCATATGTCCTCAGGGGTCTTTGAATGTCCGTAACCGCTTGCCCTGGCGCGCTGACCGTTCCTACGCACTCGTCTCTCCGTTGCGGTAGCCTGCGTGACCGGTACCCAACGAGGGTGATAGAGTGCTGTTGATTTGGTTCAGTGCTGTCGCCGGCTGCGGACTAGACCTCTTTGTGCGTTTGATGACAGAGCCTTAATACCGCCTGGCTGTCGACCAAGATTGAAATGTCCCTTGGAGTTTCATCCAAGGTGTATATCAATTTACGCCAGAAGCATAATCTTTGCCTGGAAAACGCTACACCAGTTTTAGACGGAGAGCTGTGTCGCAAGTTCTTCGGTGCGCCCTGTGCTTCTTCCGTTTTGAACCGTCTGTAAAGATGGATAGCTCGTTCTCCCTGATGGTAGTGTCTTTGCTTCCATTCTTCTCTCTCCGGGAACCGTGTTCCAAAGTTGTCGTTCCATTTCGGAACTGGTATGCAGTAGTCATTCCCTTTTGCCTCTGCACTTATTCCTACTTTCTGTAGGATAGCTGTGGCCTGAAGTAGATGCTTTGAGAAGTTTCAGTTCCCGGAGTCTTACTGCGCTTCTCGAAGCTTCACACTTCAGGAAAGTGTGTCTACTGTTCCAGGTTCAGGATTACATCCGGCCGCTGGGGTGTGGATCCGGCATCCTGTAATGCCCAGCACTGCTCTTGCACCTTATGGAGGTTGTTTAGTGGGATTTGGTGTTGGCCGCCTTCCACCATACCAGCTCCATAGGTAAGGATAGGTCTGACAACTGCTGTGTATAACCAATGAATGATATACAGTTGCAGTCCCCACTTCCTACCAAAGGTCTTTTTGCAGGCATAGTACGCGCCTAATGCCTTCTTCATTCTTTCCTCAGAGTTTCTCTTCCAAGAGAGTTTTGAGTCAAGAACGACGCCCAGATATTTCACTTCGTTGACCCGATTGACTGCGTTCCCCCAATGATGGGAGTGTGAACTCAGGGATCTTGTATTTCTTGTGAACAGCACCAGTTGTCTTCTGTTTGACCCCTGACCGTTCTGGTGCCCAAAAACAAAAAAGTTTTTCTCACTTCAGAACTATTTTTCGACCGATCATTCCTATGCGAGCTATATGCTATAGTCATCCGATTTCGACCAACCTTTTGAAAATTGGTAAAGTATATAAAATAAGTGTATGCCAAAGATAAGGTCGTTTTCATTAAAAACAAAAAAGTTTTTCTCACTAGAACTAGTTTTTCGACCGATCATTCCTATGGGAGCTATATGCTATAGTCATCCGATTTCGACCAACCTTTGAAGAATTGTGTAAAAGTATATAAAATAAGTGTATGCCAAAGATAAGGTCGTTTTCATTAAAAACAAAAAAGTTTTTCTCACTAGAACTAGTTTTTCGACCGATCGTTCCCATGGCAGCTATATGCTATAGTCATCCGATTTCGACCAAACTTAGTGAAATCATGGAAAAGGATAGTAAACTAGGAAGTACGCTTTTTTGGAGGCGTTTCCATTAAAAACAAAAAAGTTTTTCTCACTAAGACTAGTTTTTCGACCGATCGTTCCTATGGCAGCTATATGCTATAGTCATCCGAACCGGCCGGTTCCGACAAATGTGCAGCCTATATATACCAGAAGACTTCGTGCAAAGTTTGGTGACGATAGCTTTAAAACTGACGGAGGAGATAGCATAGAAACAGACAGACGGACGGACAGACGGACAAGGCTAAATCAACTCAGCTCGTCATGCTGATCAAGAATATATATACTTTATGTGGTCGGAGATGCTTCCTTCAATGCGTTACAAACATCCGCACAATTTTATAATACCCTTTGCAAGGGTATAAAAACGACTATTAGTAGTACTAAATCGAGAGCAAATGTTATTGATCCAGATCCAGTAAGCCGAAAAATTTAAGAGAAGTGCATTCGTAATTCATATACATACTATCTTGGATTGACTACAAAATAGACTTACAATGAAGGCTTCAAAATGAGTGTATAGAGACTAAGAGGTCGTTCTTAAATCACTATTAATTCGTTGTATGAAAGCGATCACTTTCCGTTCCGATACTTAAACTTTAAACTTTATTCTTATCGGTCAACCAAAGACTACTCACATCTTCCAAAGACATTGGCTAAACTGGTCCAGTTCTTCAAACGATCATAGTTTCTCCCAAGAATATATCTCCAGAAAAAAGCATTAAGCTTTCTGCAAATTACACCCCCCTAAGCCTTACGGCCTCCGCTAGACATCTGGACATTCCAATTACATTCATAGAACTGGCCCAAACCAAGGGTAAAACAGGATTTCATATCCTATCATTAAAAACTTACCCCCCCAATATCAAGCACAGTCTTCTTAAAGTCTACAACTCAATCCTAGATAATGGTATGTACCCTCACACCTGGTCAACTGCAACCATTGTTCCTGCTCCCAAGATCAATAAGCCGACTCATGAAATTATTTCTTCATTGCTTTCTTGGTTCAGCAAGCTTTTGAAAAAAATATTAGCCCGTCGACTTATGTGGTTTATTAACAGAAACAAACTTATTTCTCAAAATCAGGTTGGCTTTAAACGTAAACCAAGTACTATGGAAGCACTCTTGCAAATCCAAATTTTGTGTCAGACGCTCTTTCAACAAGAAATCACGTCTCTGTGTTGGGGACTGATTTTGAAAAAAGCGTTTGATCGCGTGGGCTTACATGCTGTTCTCGTCCAGCTTGAGCTTTGGAGGAGTCGGTCCTAAGTCTTTTAACGCTGTAAAGGCCTTCATGACACGACGCTCCTTCAGAGTTCGAGTCAATAATACCTACTCAGACATAAACTTTCTGCTATCAGTCGTGTTATTTATCATAGCATTCGAAAAATTAAATAGAATACGCAGACGATGCTATAATTTATACCAAGCTCGAAGATCTGAACAATGTGAACAGCACCATATTAAGAAATATACACGACTGGGGAAACTTGTCGGGTGCCACGCTCTCTACCCTAGTAAACATATGAAATGCAACAGAGCCTTTATCAAATATATCTTGTAAACAGCACTTAAAATTGATTGTTTTTGACTCACAGCCTATCGTTTCAAAATATTATCATTGAAAACTTAGAACCAGAACTGAAAATACTTAGAATTGATTTTTGACTCTAAATTTAATTTTAAGCAGCTCCGAGCGCTGGCTTCGCGTTCGCTTGTCTCACACACTCTCTACTGAAACTCCTGTAGATGAGACATGTTTAGCTGCGTAGTTATCGATAGCAGCACGTGACCGGTGTGGGCAGAGCCGCCACAGTACTCCCCTTCAGTGACCGAGTGGAAGCGAATAGATAAGATGGGAAGAAGCTGCTGAATCCGTAGTACTGAGCATGTGCACTGTGTACAGATTTGCGTAGTTGCGTTGATGGCCGGTTTTTGCTTCGAGTGGGCGTCAATAAGCAAGTTCGCTTAAGCCGGTATTGTTGCCTCTTGTTGAGGTTGATGGTTGCGGTTGAAGTCGCCTCTGCTCGAGGATGAGGCGGAAGTTCCCTATCGTGGGGAGCTTCGGGGTGCCTCAGTTGAAGAGTTTGCTGTTCAGGTTCACGGACGAGCGCGTAGGACACAACTAAGCCTGAATCGATGTGCCTCGGATGAGGACTTTTTCGCTGCCCCGGATGAGGACTTTGTTGCTTCGCCTTGAAAGCTTTGTCGCTGCCTCGGATGAAGCACTTTGTCGATCATATATATATATATATATAGTCAATGTGAATGTTAGCAGACTCAAGGTCGAGGTTTGATTATAGTTCAATAATCTTCCAAAAAATTCAACAGAGAATACATATAAACATGGACAGTAGCTGGGGCTGTGTAGACGGCCGTTTCGGCTGCCGCCATGGCAAAGCCTTCTTCAGTACATCAACAAGCCATTTGCAAATCCTATTTATATTACCCAGGCGGTGAATAACGAGTTGAGAACTCCAAGTGCACAAAAAGCACGAAATTTCAACTTCTTTTTTTACCCCCTCTCTTTTTGGGTAGGGGAAATTTTTTTTCTCCTTATTGGGGTGGAGTTTTTTTTTTTTTTGGTGTTGCTCTGTGGCACTATTTTTTAATTCAGAGAAATTCGTTTTAGAGTGTGCTTAAAATTTTATTTTATTATCAAAATTCATGCTCGGTTAAGAATGTAGTGCACAGTAAACCACCAACACGCATACGTAGAGTGCGAATAGTGGAAAATATCGCAGCTGCATTCGCAAGTGTTGTTAATGACCGGCTAACTTTTGGCAAAGTTGGATGAAGATCCAATTTATCATTGGAAAATTGTGTTCAGCGACGAAGCTCATTTCTGGTTCAGAATTCCCGTATTTGGTGTGAAGAGCAACTGCCAATGCATCCCGAAATATGCACTGTTTGGTGTGGATTATGGGCCTTTGGCATCATTGGACCGTACTTTTTTAAAGATGTCGAAGGCAGGAACGTTACTGTGAATGGAGAGCGCTATCATGCGGTAAAAAATGGAAGAGCTGGACTTGGCTGACATGTGGTTTCAACAAGACGGTGCCACATACCACAAAGCTCGCGAAACAATGGCCCAACTTTAACTTTCAAAAAATTTTTTGTGGGGCTATGATAAGGCTCAGTTGTTAGAAATCAAGAAACATCTTCGCAAGCGCAGCTCAGCAGTATGCAACAGGTGAGCTTTCAAACGAAACGGAGAGCTGCCGAAACGTCAGAACAGGCGAGCAATCGACGGCAGCAATTTGCTAAGCACATTTCATTCCATTATTGCTTTCTGAGACTCTGAAACAATCGCAATTGCGGTGCGATAAGCAAGTCAAGCGTTAGACCAGATTGAGATATGCAGAAACGCCGCAGCAGGAGAGCAATCGACGCCAACAATTTGCTTTAAACATCGCACCCTAGAAAGCTGCTCAGAGAGCGCTAAGGGCAGAAGCTCGGAGACAAGCTAGACAAGCTTTTATTTGAGAAATGTAGATGGATGAATTGGGAGTGTACACTGAATGGTTAAAAATATCGTGAAATTTGCTATATTTTCCTATGAGTACAGATGATTATGAAGCTCCTTTGCTTTCCAAGGAGCTTAACTACTTCCAAGAACAATTTGACATAATTTCGATCTTAACGATGTGATTAAAATGTATGTTATACAGCCAAGACTTACATTTTTCTGTTTTCAATGGCCACTTCGATTCTTTCAAATGCTGCAGAGGTGCTGCTGCCTTCTTTAGATAGCGCAAACGGCGTTACAACTTCTGATATGATACACTGCCTCAAAGAAGTCGGATGATTCAAGACATTTTGTAATTTGCGGTAACTTTTCAAACACCCCTCTCTTGAACCATTACACATTGCACTTGATGTATGCAAAATATGCCGACACAAATCAAAAACAAAAGCCAGAAATCGCGCAATCTAACTAACGAGCTGGGCTGGGTCTGCGCATGCGCGGAAGCCTCAGAGAGCAGGAGGAGACAGCAGGCAGCTACAAAAATTAGGCGTAAGTCTTTTTATTGGCGACAGTTGGAGTTGGCATTTCGCTTGGTATTTTCAGTTGTCTCTTGTGTTCCTGTGTGTGTTTTGAAAGCGGCTAAGCCACTTAAGTGGTCACAGCCCCTGGGTAAACAACAGCCCCTGGGTTCGCTGGAAAAAGGATTGAGTTTTGGAGTTGAAGAGGGCGGAACAGTAGCCGCTGACCACAGAATGTCAAAATATTATTTTCAATAGAAAAACGGAAGAGTTGAGGCGAATTCCCAGTAGAAACTGAGAAGGAAGTGATGATGCCCTACCAGGAATCGAAGATACCAGCATAAAAGGGCCAAGAGGCGTGCGGCTGGCGCGTGGAGGAAGAAGATGCTGGTAGTCACCTACCAAGGTCCCAATAGAGCAATTCGATTTCCATTTCTGTGGGCCAGGTGCTCGCTCAGCCAGCAGCTGGCCTGCTCGTGCCATTTTCCGCTAATTGTGTTTAAGCCCAACGACAATTAGAAACTGCTTTGCTCCGGGCTCCGAGCTCCGATCCTCCCAGCATGCTAATAACAGTTAAGAACTCAAATTGTTTGCTCATTTCAAGGTATTTGCAAGCGATTTTGGTGTTGTGTCGTGTTGTGCGGTCCCCGTAGTTCCCGCATTGTTTGCCTAGACAATGTTTTGACCGCATTGCCAAACCAAAGCATAAACACGACCCCCCGAGAGTGCAGAGAGACAAAAACAATGGCCAAATGGCCAAATGGTGTGTGTGCCTCACTCCCTCGCTCTACTTGGTGGTCCGTCGCGTTTTATATGCGTGACATCTTATTTGTTTGCTGCAACTCTATTATGTCCAGTCCGAATGCCAGGGCTTTCCCAAAAACCAAAAAAAGAGAGAGGAAAATCAATTGTCATTGAATTGCCATTGAATTTCCCAGCATTGTTGTCCTCGATTCGAGATACGAATCGGTGCAGTGGCACTTCGATTTGGATGTTTTTGGCGCATCTGCTGCCGCCGCAAATTGCAATTAACTCGGTGGACAATTGAGGCGTGATTGAGGCATCATTGTGTGTGGTAGACATCAAACTACCGCAAATTCATCATCTCTGGCTTATTGTGAGCCAAGATTGGTAGCCAATTGTTTGCCAGTTCCCGTTAAGAACTAAGCAGGAGGCGTGAGGGACAAAGGACATCAATTCTAAGATGATCGAAGGGTATCATGCATTGTAAAGTATAAAGTATAAAGTATAAAGTATAAAGTATAAAGTATAAAGTATAAAGTATAAAGTATAAAGTATAAAGTATAAAGTATAAAGTATAAAGTATAAAGTATAAAGTATAAAAGTATAAAGATAAAGTATAAAGTAAAAGTATAAAGTATAAAGATAAAGATAAGTATAAGAAAGTAAAGAAAGTATAAAGATAAAGAAAAGATAAGATAAAAGTAAAAAAAAGAAAAAAAAAATGATAATAGATAGAAGAGAAATAAATAAAAATATAAATAGAAAGAAATAAATAATAAAAATAATAATAGTATAAGAAAGATAAAAAAATATAAAATAAAATAGTATAAGTATAAAGTATAAAGTATAAAGTATAAAGTATAAAGTATAAAGTATAAAGTATAAATTAAAGTATAAAGTATAAAGTATAAAGTATAAAGTATAAAGTATAAAGTATAAAGTATAAAGTATAAAGTATAAAGTATAAAGTATAAAGTATAAAGTATAAAGTATAATATAAAGTATAAAGTATAAAGTATAAAAAAAAAACCCCACAATATTAATTCGAAACAATTTTGCTTGCTGTTCACTTCAAAAAATGAAATAAAGAACTAGCCTGTCAGATTTAAGTGTCGCCTCTAGCCACCCGGCACGCCTACTCCCTCTCCTTCTCCCTCCCTCTCTTTCTCGCTCTGATCTTTTAGACCGACGCGCGTGCTGGCCCACAGATTGAAACTCATTACATCAGACTAATCCAAGCGTCAAGCATGTCCGTCCAGTAGGAGGCACCGGCGAGCGGGGAAAAGCTGTTAAGCGCATTCGTTGCGGGTCCTTTTCGTCCTCGAACCAAAAATTAATTAGTTAAAAACCTAGACGAAAAGGTGTTGGAAATCTCTGATTACGACTGGTAATTGTAGCCGGCGTGTGAAATGCGAGAGATGCGAGAAATGCCTGCCCTCTGCATTTGACACATTTCCCCAGTCAGCAAATTGCTCTTTCTCTCTCCTCTTATCATAATCATATTTGCCACGCCGGAGGATCGATCGTGAGTGTGCAATTTAAGCCGCAGGAAATAACTCAATTTGTGGGCATATCCTGTCCTTTTTTTTTAGTTTTGGGATAATTCCTGTGGTTTTTCGACACTTTTTCCATCTTTATTTTCCAAGGCATTTCCTTCCGCTTGGCTTGTAATTTCAAGCGCCCAGATTGCTGCAATCTTGACTGCCGCTGCTGCTGCCACTTGGCTTCCTGTAACTTTCAAAAAATAGACACCAGAAGCTGCGATCCACTTGAGATACCCACATGCATGTCCATGTCCACGTCAAATGTCTAAGCGATATCTAAATTTGTTGGCTCTCCGAGGCGATGACAGGCATAAGTCGCAGAGTCGGAGAGTTGGAGTTGGAGGGATTTAAACGCGTGTTGCCTGTCAATTACATGTCCCGAGATATACAAAACTCTTTCACAACTCCAGAGCGACTTGCCCCATAGATGGATGGATGGATGGGCTTAGTGTGAATGGAGTCGCCGGGCATTTCCAAGTGTGTCACTCAACACTTGTCGGCTTCTGAGCTGAGAGTTGGGAAAATCGAAAATTGCTCTATCATTTATCTGGGAGTGAAAATTTATTATCAGTTGTTTTTACTAGGAAGATTCTGTATCAAATAGAGGCTAGATCTGGGAATGTTTTTTGCCAGGAACTAGTATGCTGACCCTTCTCTGTACCAAAGGTTCCCTATCGAAGTTATATGAATTTTTGTCAAGTAATTTCTAAGGGATCAGAAATTGACATTTTATCAATCAATTCATCAACCTAAGAAATTGATTAATATATTTATGTTCCTAATAGCCCTTCCCTGGAAAACATTACACCCTTTCTCTATTTGCTCTTCTCTGTAAGTTCCTTATTTGTAAATGGCTCTCTCTCCAAATTCATTAACTGATTGGCATCATTGATCGATAAGTAGCTAAATCAACAATCTGATCCTTTACAAATGCTGAGTCATCTATGTGTGATGAAGAAGAGGCCCTTACGCAGTCAGGCCATAGTTGTACAATGGTTCTGAGCTTAGTTTCTTCTACGACTGATTGATAATTATGAAATTGTTCGGATTTTAGTAACGCATAGAAGGAAGCATCTCCGACCACATAAAGTATGTATATTCTTGATCAGCATGACGAGCTGAGTTGATTTAGCCCTGTCCAGCTGTTTTTTTTTTTTAAATGTTCTCCTCACGTGCCAAATCTCACTATCTTCATTAAAACCATTTTTTTGGACCCTTTGTAAAAAAAATTCTTATTTGAAAACGCAAAGAATAATTGAGAAACTTTTTTATTTATTGTATTACAAAGAGGTTCAAAGTAAATAAAAATTTTTTTGCCTCGATACGAGGGCTGTTCAAAAAGTAAATGAGACTTCAAAGTTGGTGGTGAAAAATAGGTGTCTACGGCGGCCACGATTCCGGGACTCCGGAGCGTCCGAAATGAAAAAAACGGGGTTATAATCAGTATAGATGTAATTCTCGGGTGAACCTCAAACTTAATTTTGTGATTTTTTTGACAAAATGGCGGCCATTCAAAAAAAAATTTCAATTTCGGGCTTTTTTTTGTAGTTTAGTATAAAAAAAAATAGTAAAAATTTTTTAAAATTATGATCGATTTTCACCCGAGAATGGTGACAATTCTGCGTCGATTCCACTTTGTTTCATGAAAATCGGTTCAGTTGAACTGGAGATATCATGGCCGCCAGTTCGAAAACGTGGTTTTCGAGATAAACGCGCTTTAAGTTTGCAGTTGCTTGGGAATTTAGGTCACATTCTGACATAGTTTTCGAGTTTTTTCGAAAATCCTTTTGGGGGATATTTTTGAATATCCAAATAAATAAATGCAAAAGAAAAAGTCGAAAAACAGTTCTTCTCATCTATTTTTTGGCTGTCTCAGCACACTAATTGTTTTCGCGTACTAGGCTATAGGAACGATCGCGTCGAAAAAACTAGCTTTAAGTGGGATATTTAGTGTTTTTAATGGAAACGTTATGCTTTTCCATGAATCCACTAAGTTTGGTCTAAATTGAACATTTATGGAGTATAGCTCTCTTAGAAAAGTAGTCTTAGTTAGAGAAACCTTTTTGTTTTTAATGAATTCTGCAAGGGTATACAAAGATTCGGCCGAGCCGAAGTTAACTTTCCCCTATTTTTTCTTTCTAGTTCTAGTGAGAAAAACTTTTCTCTCCAAATTTCGTAGTTGTTAGTTTGTTATGCTTTTCCATGATTCCACTAAGTTTGGTCGAAGCCTGTCATTTATATTCTGTTGCTCCCTAATAAAAGTCTTTCCTTTCATCATTTATTTCTGACTTCATTTCTTCCTTCAAATGCATTTTCGTCATTTATTCTCTCCTTCATTTTATCTATCGTTTATTTAGTACACTCATTCTTCCATCCTGACTTCCTTCGATCGGCCCTCCTCACATACTTCTTTTACTCTCCCTTTTTCTCCTTCGTTCCTCCTTGCTTTCTCCTTTTTTTCTGTTCGCCTCCTTTCTTCCTGTTTCTTTCCTCATTCCAATCTTTGTATCGTTATTCCTTTCTTTCTTTATTCCATTCTAATTTCTCACATTTATTCTTTCCTTCGTTTCTTCATTTGTTCCATTTTTCTGTCGTTCCTTTCTTACTTTCTTCTTTCACTTCTTGTTTATTCCATTCTTCATTCTTTTATTACTCTTTTCTCTTCATTTTTCATTCCTTATTTCCCTCATGCCTCCTTACTCACTTTGTTTCTTTTTTCTTCCTTTCTTCTTAAATTTTTCCTTTCCTTCAATTCTTCCTTATGATTTTTTTTCTATTTCTTATTTGTTTATAAGAATTTTTAACAGCATTGAAAATAAATTTGCTGAATTAAAATCTATTTTTCTACCATTCTTTCAGCCTCAGCTTCATTAACATTTACTTTCTTCCACCTTGCTTCCTCCATGATTTCTAATCCATTTATTTCTTCTTAAATTCGCCTTACTTTCCTTCCTCTTTCCTATTCTATTCTTGCTTTCTTTCTTTAATTCATTCTGTCTTCCCCTTATTTCTTCCTTTCTCCATTTCTTCCTTCCCTTCTTTCTACGTTTCTTATTTCCATCCTTTCTTCTTCTATTCCTTCTCTAATTTTTTGTTTCTTCTTGCTTCCATTCCGTTTTTTTTTCATCCTTTCTTTCTGCGTTTCATCTTTAGTTTCTTTTTTACCTCGTTTTTTACTTTTTTCTCTCTTCCTTTATTTCTTTCTCCTTTCTGTTTTACTTTCTTCCTTTCTTATATTCTACCATCTTTCCTTGGTTTTTCCTCACTTATTTCCTTAACACTCTCCTATTTCTTCTTCGTTTCATCGTGCTGTCTCTATGCTTAGTCCTTCCTGTTTCTTTCTTTATTCCATTCTCTCATTCGATCTTCCTTATTCCTTCCTTCATTTCTTCGCTCTTTCATTCTTCCTTCCAGAATTCTTCTTTTACCTGAAGTTCTAAAGGCGCAAATTTCAAAATTTCAAATGATTTTCAAAATGAAGTGGTTCGGCTCACGTTCAGATAGAGATTTGAAGATACTTTCTATAACATTGGCATACAAATATTTAGACCAAAAGGTTTATAAATAAAATTTAAAATAGTTTATTAGGTACTTATCGAAGCACTTCTCTCGCACTATTCCCATTCTGAAACCTCTCAATGGATTCGTCAAGCTAAATTTAGAAAATTTCCTTGTCTAAGTTTGGTTTTTTTCTGTTGCCTGATCTTAGCGCCGTTCAGTTTGATACGCCCCCTTCGGTCGCTGGGCTAGGCACTTGTTTCATTGAAGTTCTGCTCTTGGCCTCAATTAAACCGACAACCTGCTGGGTAGACGGCGTCGCCTGAGCCTGAATTTGGCGGAAGGAAGGTCCTTTTTTGTGGAGTGGGAGTATCCGATGTTTGACCCAAATGTTTAGGGATCTAATTGTTCACGCCTTGGTCGCGTAATCAATGAATGAATCGACTTTGATCATGCGGTCGGGGGTAATCATTAATTTCTCCATCCACATCCTGGGCCAAAAGAAGCGCCCACATCTATGCAAAGCGCCGCTAAATGCTGAAGCGTGTGCTCGGAAAAGGAAAAGGTTCTACAGCAAATGGAATTCCCAGGAAAAACGTAGAGGTAAACCTGCTGGGACGGTGCGATGGCCTGCTGCTTGTACAAAGTAATTGCAGTTGTACAAGTTGTGCTCTGAGGAAGATGTGTGTATCTGTGCGATAGCAGCGATGGCAATTGGCGATTAGTTTTGTCACCAGCATAAAAATGTGCGATTAGATACGAGAAGTCCTGCCGTTGCACGTGCAGTGCCATGCATGGGGGTGTTGGAATGTGGACGCCCCCTTTTGCTGTCCTTTGCTGCGTTGCATAATTCCCAAACTCCTCTATTCAGCTGACTTTTAATACTGTCAACGTCTTGTGGACCGCCGACTGCTCTCTTGGACTGTTTGCAGCCAAATGTGGGCTGTCTTCGACTGGGACAATGGTGACAATTTCACGTCTTAATGCACCACAATGTGCATTAAAAATCGGCCGCCTTCTTTGACCCAAACGGCGGTTCGCTTTTTTCTATTCTTCCAGTTTGGTTTTTCTGCTATTTTTTTTTTTTTTTTTTGCAGCTCTTTGATAAATCGATTATCGCTTCGTAGGAGGCAGTCACTGAAATCACAAAAACAATGGCAGCCGGTTGGGCTTCAAAGAGCCAACCTCAAACTCATCGTCATCGTCATGATCATTATCCTCCGTCCCGCTCTCGCTCTCTCTCAATCTCTTTGTGGTCTAGGATCTAGATCGATCCATCGATCCATCGTCATGCGCTGCCGCCGTCTTGTGGTTGACATTTTTTCATGTTACGGTCGGTGACTTTGCTTTGATGCCCGCTCCTCGTCGTCGCCCCCTTCCCTTTTGACCCCGGCGCGGGTTACAATTTCGTTGGGTTTTGTGGTTTGGTTTTTTGTCTTCGCTGCTCTAAATTTTTGATTTTTCGATGCGATTTTTGTTTGTTAGTTGAAGTAAATCCGTTTGTTTTTTGTGTCCTCTCAATGGGAATTGATTTTGGTTCCCAGGATTTCAGGGGGAGGTGTTGGGTGCATAGAAACAAGGTCGAGTCCCGATGATGTTGATTAGCAAGTGGTATGAGATATGAGATTGATTCCATCAGAATATCCTTTCTCAAAATCTTCCAGTAAAAATACTTCTTTATCCTTAATTTGGTTCACAAGAATCCCACAAGAAGGAGGTAGGAGAAAATGGCGAGGATATGGGATGAATGATGGAAAAAAGGAAGAAAGGTTGAAAGGAGCAAAAGAAGAAAGGGAAGGAAAAATGCAAAAGAAGAAGACAGGGAAGAAGAACGTTGTTAAGAAAGAATGGAATAAACGAAGGAAGGGCCAATTAACGAAAGGAAGAAGAAGCAATCAGAATAGAGAAAGAAAGAACGGAGAAAGCATGGAGCAAGCAAGGAGGAAGGAAGGAGAAATAAGTGAGCGCTAAAGAAGGAATTGAAAAGAACGTAGGAAGGATGGGAGAATACCAAAACGGAAGTACGGAAGAAAGGAAAAAGTCTGGGAGAATGTAAGACAGAAGATAATGAAGGAAGTAAGAATGGAATAATGGATGAAAGGAAAGAATAACGGAAGAATGAATGGAATAAGGAAAGAAGCAAGACGGGAGAAGAAATGAATGAGAAAACGAGAAGAAAAGAATTAGGTCTTAGGGAGAATTAAAGAAGGAAGTGAGGAGGAACGATGGAAGGAAGGCAGTTTGGAAGAATTACAGAATGATTGAAAGGAAAGAAGGAAATAAGTAAGGAAAAATGAAGGGAGAAAGGTATTTAGAAAGAAAAAATTATGAAACAATTTGGAAAAAGTATTTAAGAACAAAGAAAGAAAGCACAAAACGAGAACTAAAGGAAGAAATGGAGAAAACATGAAAAGTAAAAACGCAGGAAGAGAGTAAAAAGTGAAGGAAGGAAAGAAGGAATAAAAAGAAATAACAAAGAATGAAAGGAAGAATGATAGAACGGAAGAGATTAAAAGAGGAAAAAGGGAACATTTTACGAGAAGAATGAAAGGAAGAAACTACGGAAAAAGTAAGGAAAAATGGATGAAAAGAAGGAAGAAAGAAATGAAAGAGAAAGAAACTGTAAAAAAAATGATTAAAATCAAAGAAAGAAAGGAAGGAAGAAAGAAAATTGTATGAAAAAAGAAGTGGAAAGCAAATGCAGAAAATATGAAAGAAGGAGAAATCGCTAAAGCTTGATTAATAGAGGGCCTGGACTCTAAGATGGCACCCCCTCACCAGGATAGGGGAGTAGGGTCAGCGGCCCAACTCTCTGATCAAACCCAGCTACAGAAACATCAACAAAGCCTGGGAAAGAAGACAAGAAAAATTTTCCGATTGATCCACAACTTTAATTAACTATAAATAAACAAATAAATTTTTCTTCCAAACGTTTTTAACTCTGACTACAAGCGATACTTGTATCCTGCAAGGCGCGCTATCTCCATTAGTGTCATTCCCTCCAATTCTGGCTCATCTGGGAATTGTGGTTGTTGAATGGTGGAATTGGTATCAGAGGAGGATGCGCTGTTTGCTGAAGATGTGCTGTATTTAGATCCCACGTCCGATTCAGAGACCTGCATTATTCCAACTTCAGAGTTAGCTGGTGTTATCGAGGCTTCAGTGTCCGTATCAGTACTTTGTGTAGTCTGTGACATATCTGAGCTGTCAGTATTTTGCGTCGATTCCGTGTCCGTGGTGTAAGTTGTGTCCTGTGTGTCCGAGTCGTATTGATGATTATAGTGTGACATTTTTATAACTAAAGATGGGTGTTAGATATGAATCAGTTAAACCTTGGCTAATTCAACTTACCTGAAGTATATTTATGGTAGTTCCTTATTGTTTTTGATTTGTTATTTGGTTTTTGATGTTGTTTGTACGGCTTGTAGTAGAGATGTGAAATGAAAAGGTTTTGTGGGTTTACTACAATGAAATATTTCACCCATTTCCAATACCTACTGAGTTTAAACGAAACTCGAAGCTGAAAATTAACTTTGGTTTGAACCCGATTTGAAGTCCATCTAAATAAGATAAGTATGCTTTACCATACATACTTTTCCGGGCATTTTCCACCACTTCTGAACAGAAATAGTAAATATAAAGTAAGACGGAACAAAAGGAAGAAAGATAAATACACAAAATATGAAGACAAGTTGAAACAAACAAGGAAAGAAAGGATTGAGGGATTAAAGAAATAAAAGGTCAATGGATATGGTGGAAGCAATGATTTAGAAAGGAAGAAAGGATGAAGGGAAGAAAGGAAGAAAGGAAGAAAGGAAGAAAGGAAGAAAGGAAGAAAGGAAGAAAGGAAGAAAGAAAGAAAGGAAGGAAGGAAGGAAGAAAGGAAGAAAGGATGAAGGCCCTATTCTCTTTCAGCAAAAAATTTTTTTTTTTTTTTTTTTTTGCATTTTTTATAGCTTGGACATTTAAGAATATAACCCTAAAAGGGTTTTTTGAAATTCGAAATACTTTAGAAGATATGGCCATTTTTGTGGGGTCATGTCTTCGCTAAAATGAGTAGTTTTTATGTTGCTTCAAACTTTGAACGCGTTTATCTCGAAACCACGTTTTTCGAGCTGGCGGCCACGATTCCGCCAGTTCTACTGAACCGATTTGGATGAAACAAAGTTTAATCGACGTAGAATTGTCACCATTCTGGCCCGTAGTAAAATAAAAATTTTGCCATTTTTTTTTTTTTTTTTTTTACACTAAACTACAAAAAAATGGGTCCAAATTCGATTTGTCAATTTCAAGTGGCCGCCATTTTGTCAAAAAAAAATCGCAAAATTTTTATTTTACTACGGGCCAGAATTACATCTATGCTGATCATAACCTTATATATTTTTTTTCAGACGCTCCTGAGGGCCGGAATCGTGGCCGCCAGCACCATGCCTTTTTTTTTGAGGGCCAACTTTGACGGTGCCATCATCTATGGACAGCCCCTATATCGCGGCGAAAAATTTTTTTTTATTTTCTTTCATTCATTACTAATTCAATAAAAAAAACAAAATTCAAATATCTTTTTGCGTTTTCAAATGAGAATTTTTTCAAAAAAGGTCCAAAAACAGCAAGCTAAAGGAGAATAGGGCCTGAAGGGAAAGAAAGGAAGAAAGGAAGAAAGGAAGAAAGGAAGAAAGGAAGAAAGGAAGAAAGAAAGAAGAAAGGAAGAAAGAAGGAAGAAAGAAAGAAAGAAAGGAAGGAAGGAAGAAAGGAAGAAAGGATGAAGGGAAGAAATGAAGAACGGAAGAAATGAAGAAAGAAAGAAAGAAAGGAAGCAAGGAATGAAGAAGAAAGAAATGTTGAAAGCAAGTAAAAGTCAAAGAAAGATAAGAAAGAAGTAAGAAAAAAGAAATGAAGAAAGAATGGAGATAAGAATGGATTATAGAAAAAAGAAGAAAGCCCGAAGCTAGGAAATAACGGCAAACTAGAAGATATGAAGGAAACAGGAAAAGTTAAGTCGAAAGATGAAAGGAAATGGATAGAAGGAAGAAATGAAGAAAGAAAAGAATGGAAGATTGATAAAAAGAAATAAAGGAATGAGGAATGAAAGTAGGAAGAATTGTAGTAACGAACGAAGAATGGAAGAAGTGGAAGAATGGATGAAAAGAAGGAACGAAGAAAGAAAGGAAGGAAGAAAGGAATGAAGAAGAAAGAATTGGTGAAAGCAAGTAAAAGTCAAGGAAAGGAAGGAAGAAGTAAAAAAAAGAAGGGAAATAGAAATGAAGAAAGAATGGAGAGGAGAATGGATTATAGAAAAAAGAAGAAAGCACGAATCTAAGAAATAATGGCAAACAAGAAGATATGAAGAAAATTGGAAATGGATATGAAGGAAGAAATGAAGTAAGAAAAGAATGGAAGATTGGAAAAAAACATAAAGGAATGAGAAATGAAAGAAGGAAGAATTGAAACAACGAAAGATGGAAGATGAAAAGAAGGAACGAAGAAAGAAAGGAAAGAAGAAATGATGGACGAATGGAATTAAGGTTTAAGGAGAAAGGGTGGAAAAGTGTTAGAAAGACAAAAATCTAAAAAACGAAAAAATGAAGGAAGATTGTAAGACTAAAAGGGAGAATCGAATAATGAAGGAAATTTAAGAAAGAACGAATCGTAAAATGCAATAAGCAAAGAAATATGAAGGAGTTTGGAAGGAAGTAAGGAAAAAGAAGAAGAATCAATTAAGAAAAATTCTGGATAAAAATGAGGAAAAGAATAAAAGAAAGAAATGCTGAAGCAGAAAATCAAAATAATTAAAGAAAGTTGAAAAAAATATATAAAATGAATAAGATAAAGTGAGAAAAGAGAGAGGTAACAGGGCCACAAAAGTCCGCTTGTTCCCTCTTACCTAATGCTAATCATGTTGATAGCCATTACACCTAAGCCCGAGACTGGATCAAGCGATTTATCGAAGGTTTCGCCTCAACCAGGATCGTTAGCCCATGTGTCCCAGTGTGACATTGTCGCGCCCTTAACAACAAACACGTGTTCCGCTTTTGCCCATGTTTCACTTGTTTGCATTTCGCAAATTTCCACACCGCCCAACCCAAAAGTTTCCCAAAAACGAACCGTGAACAGGTAAAAATTTGTAACGCACAGCGGTGACACCTACGCATCGGCTACGCTCGTTTCGCTAATGGCAACGCATCGTTCCGCCCGGCTGGGTGCGCAATAAAAGTTCAGGGATCAGGATCAGTGCGCTGCTGCTGACCTTTTTGGATGGCGCAGAGAAATCAAAATCAAAACTCATCTCATGGGAGCGGAGCGCGCAGAAGCGGGGGAGCACAACAAAAAGAAATCACTTTTCAGGCGAGAACAAAGGGCAGCACACAGGATATTCTAGTGAAAAATTCAGTTTGAATGGATATGGATTTCGCTCTGCTTTTGTGTGTGTGTGTGTGTGTGTGGATACAGACATTGATTGCCTGTGATGGAAGGACACGTGCAACTGCGTTTTCAAAAATTCTGCGGTTAGTTTTTCCCTATTTTTTCGAGAGTCGGAGTCGAGTCGAGTCGAAGTCATTTAACTACCCGTTCAGTCAGTTCAGTCAGTTCACACTGTGCTAAATGTAGCGTGTTTAGACAATTGATGAATGCTGGAAAGGATCAATAACAAAAATGAACATATCTGGTTGAATAGACAGAGAGAGAGAGAGTGGGAGAGATAAGTGAATGGCACAGAAATGGGAATTTATGGTTTTGGGCTTAAAATGAAATCATTGAGTTAGGAAAATGTGGAGTCTTAAAAGTTATAAAGTTGACTTGAAGGGGACGACCCTTTGATATGGGGCTATACTTACAACCAGCCTGGGGCAATCAAGGGCCCTTTGAGCCCCCTTAGCCTAGCCCTTTACTCCTCTCTTTCCATTCTGTGATTCATGCAAAGAAGAGTTGCAAAATTATCTCAAGATTGGAAGGGAATAATGATCCGATCGTCAAGGGCTTAAGAGGAGGAAGGATGAATACAATAGTGTAAAAGGAGGAACGTATAGAGGAAGGAAGGAAGATTGAAAGAGAGGAAAAGAGGAATGAAATAAAGCAAGGATGAACGTAACAAAAAGAGGAAGAAATAAAGGAAGGAAGAAAGAATCCTGGGTAGAATTGGAAGAAAACAGGAAGGAATAAGAGAAGGAAGAAATGAAGAAAGAACGGATAAAAGAAGGGAAGAAATAACGAAAGGAACGAAGAAATGAACGAGGAAAGAAATGAAGGATGGTAGAATAAATCAAAGAAAGAATGAAAGAAAGGAAGGAAGAATGAAAGTAATGAAGGAAGTAAGAAAGAAAGGAAGAAAGATAGAAAAAAGAAAGGGAAGGAAGAAACGATTAAAGAAAGAAATGAAGGAAGAAAGTAAGGAAGGAAGGAAGAAAGGAGGGAAGAAGGAAGAAGGAAGGAAGAAGGAAGAATGGAAGGAAGAAGGTAAGAAAAAAAAAGAAAGGAAGAAAAGGAGGAAAGAAGGAGAAGAAAGGAAGGAAGAAAAAGAAAGGAAGAAAGAAAGGAAGAAAGGAAGAAGAAAGGAAGAAGAAGAAGAATGAGGAAGAAAGGAAGGAAGAAGGAAGAAGGAAGAAAAGGAGAAGGTGGGAAGATAAGATGGAAGAAAGAAAGGAAGAAAGGAAAAGTAAGAAGAGGAAGGAAAGGATAGAAGGAAGAAAGGAAGAAGGAAGGAAGGAAGGAAGAAAGAAAGGAAGAAAGGAAGGAAGATAGGAATAATGGAAGAAAGGAAGGAAGAAAGGAAGGAAGGAAGGGGGGAAAGAAAGAAAGGAAGGAAGAAAGAAAGGAAGGTAGAAAGAAAGAGAATAAGGTAGGAGGAAGGAAGAATGTTGGAAAGGCGAAAAAAGAAAGACAGCAAGAAAGAAAACAAGAACGAAGAAAGAAAGTTAGGAATGAAGGATGACAGATATGTAGAAAGAACGGGATAAGAAATAGGAGAAAATAACGGAATAAAGGAAGAATTGAAGGAGAAATGGAAGGAAGAAAAAAAGAAAGGAAAGTTAGAATAAAATAGGAAATGAAGATATAAAGAAAGGATGGAAGAAATGCATAGAGGTAGACAGCAAGAAAGGATGTAAAGAATATAGGAATAAAGGATGGAGTAATAGAAAGAATATATGAAGAAAGAAAGAAAGAAGGAAGAAAAGAATGAAGATGGAAGAAAGAAAGAAAGGAAGAAAGGAAGGAAGAAAGGAAGAAATTTGGGATGAAAAGCGGAAAAAGGAAGAAAGTTAAGAAGAAAGGAAGAGTAAAATAAGAAAGTAAGAATGCAAGAAAATAAAAAAAAAAAAAAAAAAACAAAAAAATTTTTTTAAACAAAAAAAAAAAAAACATTGTCACTAAAAGGAATATTTGTAAGATAAAGAAAAGAAAAATGAGAAAGGAAGAGAAAGCGTAGAAAACTAAAAAGAATGTAAGAATTAAAGAGAGTAAGACCGAATGAAAGGCCGAACAGAATTAAGAATGAAATTAAACAAGCACGAAAGGCAAAATATATTAGAAATAGAAATAAGAAGGATCCAGAAAGGAATGAGCTGTGACTCTGTGAGTTGAAAAATGAGCTCAAGCTATAAATGGGAATACTCGGCCAGTTGTCAAGGGCTTAAGGAGCCATTGGCTACTCACTACATAAAATTAGTTTTTTTTCCAATCTACTTCAACCTACTTTCTAGCTAACACTTGACCTTTACACAGAATCTTGACTGAACCAAACAACTCAATTTGAGATCGGGTATAGAAAAGGTGGTAGCACTTGGCGTCGCCTCATTAACAAGCTGCTCCCGCTCGCTCGTTCTCTTCCTGCCTCTAACCAGGCACTTGACGCCCTCAGGGTTAAGTGCGAAATTTGACAAGCTGTTTTGTACCCAGAGTGCCCAGAGGGCCGCCACTAGGCGCTCTCTCGTGTATTTTGACACATGCCTCATAAATCTCCGCCAGCGAAGCGCAGCGCCGTCATAAAGTCACATAACTCACGAGAGTGTCCTTTTCGGTTTTCCTTTGAATTGCGACCTGATAGAATAACATTCAGCTCGTATTTCCCTGCCATTTCATTTCGAGTCCTACAAAAATAAATACACGCCAAGGAGCACTTCAGACTTTTGGAGACACTAAAATGTCTGGACAAATACCAACTTCCTGTTACTTCCTGGGATTTTAGATTTCAGATTTCAGTTTTCAGTTGCTAAAATTGCATCAACTATTACAGCACATTGGCTTAGCCCGGTATTTTGACACCTAGCTAAGCTTCCCTCTTCTCTTTTTGATATCCGCAGCAACAATGCCCAGTTTCACTCTCATTCAGTTACGTTTCCTGGTTTTATCTTAAGCTGACATACAATCACATTTGCCTTTGTCCCGGCTGCGTTCCTACCTAAGCGAGGCTTCCTTTTTGAGGAAAAATATGCCAATTTTTTTTCTTCTTTTTTTTTCTTTTTCAATTTGCTTCCTGTCTTGAGATCACTTCCCCTCCGGCGCACACGTGTCCAGCCTTGGACATTTGCATAATGTGGGCGTGGGCCGAATTCTTGCATTTCTAATGCCACGCGAAAAGGGTGCGTCGAGGTGTTATCCTTCCGCATTCCTTGCCGCTGTTGCTGTAGGGGTAGGAGCAACTTTCTCCAGCCCGGAAGTGCATTTTATGGCTGGTGATTACGTCCAGCTTTCAAAGTTGTTTTTGGGGTGCGCCAGCCACGTGGGCCGCGAGTCCTAGTCGTCGATCTGGTCCGCTTCAACCTCTGAGGCGTGACTGCCTATTTCCGCCTGCGCCAGGCAATTTATGCGCCATTAACAATGCCAGCCAAATTGAAACTCGTTAATGTAAAAAAAAAAAAAAATAAATATTTGCGGCTATTTCCGGTACACGGAGTGGGTTGCCCTGGGTTGCACTTCAGGATGTTAGTTCGAGCTAAAGGGGGCTGTTGGGTGAGTCATCATATTATTTGCACAGCTTCAGGATTGGAAAAAGAAGTTCTACAACGCACCTACAAATGGCTTTATGCTTGAGTTAATTCTGGAAGGACAACTCTGGAGCCAACTTGCTCCACTCTTAAAATTTTAAGATGTATCCTTGCCTGGAATGGTCACGCCATGCTCAGCTGAACCCTCTTACCTCACAACAGTTAAGCTTTGAACGCTTTTACTACAATCCGCTGTATTTCTGGGACTGGACTTGGAAGACTACCTAAACCAATAACCCTCTAATCCATCATTGATAGATCTTTTTTTCTTATCTTCTTCTCGCCAACATTTTCACTTTCCAGTGAAGTGGGCTTCATAACTCACTCCTCCACAACAACCAAGTCACATTTAACTTCTAGCCCAACAATATTGTATCGAATGCCAAAGGGAGTTCTTTACAAACCAAGCTTAAAGCGATTCGATCTGAGGGCGGAGCTCGTCCCCTTTCCAACAGCACCTGGAAATTAGCCGAGTAACTCCCACGTCCCAAGTCTTTAGTGCCTTATAATCGTACCAAACTAAATAACCTAAAACCTACCTACAAAACCTACCTAAAACCTACCTAAAAGCACCGAGTACTTCGAATCGAGTACTAAGTTCTTAGTATCGATTACTTAGAATCGAGTACTGAGTATCGAAGACTGAGTTTCGAGTTCTTTGCATCGAGTATTTAGAATCGAGTGCTTAAAATCGAGTATTGAGTATCGAATACTGCGTTTCGAGTACTCAGTATCGAGTACTTTGTATTGAGTTCTTAGTATCGAGAACTTAGCATCGAGTACTGAGTATCGAACAGTGAGTATCGAGTACTGAGCTTCGAGTTTTTAGTATCGAGTGCTTAGAATCGAGCATGGAGTATCGAATACTACGATTCGATTACTAAGTATCGAGTACTTAGTATTGAGTTCTTAGTATCGAGTACCTAAAATCGAATACTGAGTATCGAATAGTGAGTATCGAGCACTGAGTTTCGAGTTCTTAGTATCGAGTACTTGGAATCGAGTATTGAGTATCGAATATTGAGTATCGACCACTGAGTTTCGAGTTTTTTGTGTCGAGTACTTGGAATCGAGTATTAAGTATCGAATACTGCGTTCTGAGTACTTAGTATCGAGTACTTAGTATTGAGTTTTTAGTATCGAGTACTTAAAATCGAGTACTGAGTATCGAATACTGAGTATCGACCACTGAGTTTCGAGTTCTTAGTGTCGAGTACTTGGAATCGAGTATTGAGTACCGAATACTGCTTTTCGATTACTAAGTATCGAGTACTTAGTATTGAGTTCTTGATATCGAGTACCTAAAATCAAATACTGAGTATCGAATTCTGAGTATCGACCACTGAGTTTCGAGTTCTTAGTATAGAGTACTTGGAATCGAGAATTGAGTATCGAATACCGAGTTTCGACCACTGAGTTTCGAGTTCTTAGTGTCGAGTACTTGGAATCGAGTATTGAGTATCGAATACTGCGTTTTGAGTACTTAGTATCGAGTACTTAGTATTGAGTTTTTAGTATCGAGTACTGAAAATCGAGTACTGAGTATCGAATACTAAGTATCGAGTACTGAGTTTCGAGTTCTTAGTATTGAGTACTTAGAATCGAGTACCAAGTAACGAACACTGAGTATAGACGGACTGAAAATCGAGTACTTTGCTGTTAATGCTTAGTATCGAGTACTTAGCATCGAGTACTTAGTATTAAGATTTGAGTATCCAAGTCTGATTATCGAGTATTGAGTTTTGAGTATAGAGTATGTAGTAAAACACACACACAAGTATCTGAAAGTCGGATCATATCGTATACAACATGTTTCACATCATGGCCTCGAGAGAGTTAGCCACACTCACGCCGTTCTTTTTAGTCCGTATATCGTAAAAAAAGCCTTAAATTGTTTCCGAATTACTATTCTTATCAAGGCTGCAAACCGATTCTGAATCGAACCCCTCAGAACCGAACCTTTTCAACTTATGACTTCTCGAACCTGAACCCGAACAGGATCTCATCTCTTTTTAAAAGTTTTTGATTCATAAAATGGTGCAAAAAGTCATTGTTATAAGAAAGTAAATGATTTTCTGTACATAATTTAGTCCAGATGCGGGCTTAAACTCATATTTTAATTCGGTATATTATGAGTTTGAGAAGAATAATAAAGCAAAAGTCAAGACGCTAGAGGATAACTTCTATTTTCAAAGACTTGGAAGCCATGAAAGGGGTCGTTGGAAGGAAAATACTCAGAGCCGTTTTGTCGAGTTGCAGTTTTTGCAAATTTAGTTAGATGGGTTTTTCGTATTTGCTTAGTTCATGCTCTAAATAAGTAATGCAATTTTACCAAAATCCACCTGGATTTGCAAAAACAAAAACATGAAGAATCACTTACTTAGCTTGGTAGTCTAGAAGCGTCCTTCCTAACAGAAATAATATCAAGAATCTTTAATTTTTTTTCATATTCACCGAAAATAAGAAAAAGTTCTTTAACGTCCTGAGATGTTAAGAACTCAGGTTCGAATCAAAATCGCTGGTTCGACAAGCATAGAAACTGTTTCGCCTTGATTCTTATAATGTTGCATTTATGGACATCGGTGGGTGTATAATTGATCACGCTTTTTGGCGAAATGCTCGAACGAATTGGTCGCCTTTTTATGCCCACTCCACTTTAATTTGTCCAAAGTGGCAAAGCTTCGAAGTCTAAAGTTTAGAAGGAATCAGAGCTCGCAAAAAAGTCTCAACACTTTTAGCGTGTCAAAAAAAAACAGTTAGGTTACGGACACAATGAAACAAAGCAAGCGAAAGACAGTTTCAGTTCTGTTTTTGTTCATTTCTGTTGCTCTCAGAGCAGACACTTTTTTTCGTTCCTGTTTCTCTACTGTCTTTCACTGCCACTTTTGCCGAGAGCAAACTTCCAAACTGTCTTTTGCGTATGTATATGTGGTCTCTGTTTGAATGAGTAAAGTTTGAGTGTTTCAACAACCAAAAGTTTCAGTATTATTAAAGCTTGACTTTATGATTTAGGAATTTATGTAGTGTAGCATCCGCTCCCGCTGCACTCCCCAGCTTGCGCCATTGATCATTATGCTGATTCTTCTAGGGTAAATAATGTCAGGATTTTGGTTCTGTTTAAGATCACTTAGAGTCTAGTATTTTCTATGAAAGTGATCGTGTCGGAAATTTTGTGTTTGAAATGCAGAACAAATTCTAATTTCTCGTTAAAAGTGAACTTACTGAAGAGAACTGATCCTTGTTTACTTACTGCTTGATCTAAGTAGATCAGAGAAATGCTGCAAAGATTATGATGGAATCATGAGATCTTTTTATAAGGGAGTAGAAACGTAGATCGTGTTCAAATTCTTCTCTCTCTCTCTTTTAAGGATAACTCTTCAATAGAAAGCTTTCTTTCTTATATTTCTTAACTGGAGATCATTTGTGGTCTATAAGGAAGTTTTTTGCATTTTTTAATCAGGTGTGACACAGAAACCTCTTCCAACCACATTTCAAACCGAAAACCAATTCTTAGGTGCCACAGAAACCTCTCGTATTTTGTTAAGAGATTTTGGAAAACCAACCAATACACAAAACAACCAAATCGACTTCACGAACCTACGCGATTTAGCACTGTTTTTGTAGTAGGACCAAATTCTTATACATACACCTTGTAGCTCAACTTTCGAAAAAGAAAACTAAACCTCTCGAAGTTCTGTGGCACCGAGGGATTTTTTGAGAGATTTGCAGACCAACCGACGGAAAAATCTCTAGAGATTTATGTGTCACCCTTGAATACGGAATTGATATTTTAAGATCAAAGGGATGATGCATTTAAAATGCTGGGATCACAACATCTTTTTATAAACACTTAACCTTTGAAGATCAAGCTAAGATCATGCTCTTTCCTTCTTTGAAGAGTTACTCATCACTTAAAGACTTTATTCTTCGTTTTCTATTAACTTAAGATCATTGGGTGTTGCAATTGTTTCTAAATTTTTAGAAGCATTTTATAAGAATTGATGTTCTAAGATCAAAGAAATGCAGCAAAGACTGTTATGGGATGATGAGATCCTTTCATAGAGAATGGATCTTTTAGGATCGTGTTAAAATCGTTAATCCCTCTCTTGAACAGTTCAGGTTGAATTTTTGCTTCTCCATTTTCTATTAACTGAAGATCATTGTGATATTAAAAATGCTCCAAAGCTTAAGTTTTGTTTTATAAAGAATTTTTTTTTTAGAATCAAAGAACAGCACCGTTAAACTTGATAAGATCGTGAGATCTTTTTCTAAAGAACAAAGTCATGAAGATTATGTTGAAATCATTGCTCACAGTATGTCTCTCTCTTTCTTCGGAGGGTTACTTATTACTTGAAGACTCCAAGTTGAAGTATTTCTTCTTCTATTTCTATTAGCTGTAGATCATTTGGTGCTGAAATTGTTTCTTAATTTAAGTATCTTTTCTTGATCTTCAAGGATCATGATGAGATCATTGCTCCCTCTGTTTGTAAGGTAATTCCTCTCTCTAATCCTTTTATTTTCTTTTTCTATTAACTGAAGATCATTTGGCGGGAAGAATTGTCTTCAGTTTTGGTATCTTTATATAAATAATTAAAGATCAAAGAAATGACTCAAAGACTTTGATGGGATCATGAGAACTTCTTATTAGGAATAAACCTTTTAAGATCCCAAAAAATCTTGACTTTCCTTCTGTAAATTTCTACTTACCACTTGAGGACTTCTTTCTTCATCTTTTTCTGTTAACTGAACTTCATTTGATGCTGACTAAGAAAAGTAAATTGGTTACAAAGGGCCAAAGCCGAGCTTCTCTCAATCTCTTGGCTTGTGCGCTTCTAATTTTCGCACAAGAGAAATGGACCGAACGGCTTATTACTACAAAGCTGGCGCCAACCGCGGATAGGGGTGACCGGGTGTAAAGTTTATTCAAAGAAAAAACTTTTCATTAGAGCTAGAGCTGAGCTAAAGTAGCTTTTTATTAAAATTTTGAACTGGGATCCAGGGATCTTCTTAAGAGGGATAGCTCTTCAATGATCTTGAAATGATCTGTCGCCATCTCTTTGAAATGCCTTTCTTTTTTTCCCAAGTGTCTGTAGATAAGTTGTAACTTTGCTTGAGCATTTTGCTATATAGAATTGATCTTTTCATGATCATGTAGAAGGGTTGCTGAAAAAGTTCCTTTTCAAAATAAATTTCCATTTATAAATTTTGGTTTTCAATTTGTTTGGTTTTTGTTTATTTTTCTTAGCCTAGTTTAGTGTCTTCCATGCTTATAACAAAACTTAAAAAATATGAAAAAAATATTTGTGGTTTTAAATCGATGTCTTCCATGCTTAAACTAGGCAAAAAAAAAGTAGTTTCTGGGACTTGGTGGGTTTTCTCACTAAGGCAACAATTTCCGTTAGATATTTACAATTTGTACACATTTCTTTCTTTCTTTTTTTTTTTGGTTTTTGGCTCTTTTTCACTGCTCCAGCAGCTGCTCTCTCACTGTTCCTGCCACGAGGAGATGTAGTCCAGCAGCTCCTCATCGTCGGGTTGCTGATCATCGCTGAAACTGTCGAAGGACTCGAATTTCAGCTCCTGTTTCACCGAATGATCGGAATCGCTGTAGGAGGTGGGTGAGGGCGAGGAGCCGGAGTGATAGGAGTGACCCACCACAAACTGTGACTGGGGGCTGCCCAGGCTGCTCTGGTAATCCTGATAGCTGGCATCGTTGCTGCTCTCGTCGGAGGAGCAGGGGTTGTACAAAGGTCTGGAGGAGGATGACGAAGAACCATCATCCAGCAGATCCTGCAGACCGCGTATATACTCCACGGCTATGCGCAGGGTGTCCACCTTGGACAGTTTCTTGCTGGCACCGCGTCCACCATTCGACAAGGTGTTGATGACGGTTTGGGGCAGATGCTGGCGCAGATTGACGAATCCATTGTTGACCTGCTTGACGCGATTGCGTTCACGTGCATTGCGACGCGCCACGGAGGGTAGCTGCTCGCCGTAGGGCATGTTGGAGTAGTTGTACTTCTTCTTGGACAGCAAAGGACCCACTCCCGCAGATTGTTGGATATTCTGGAGCTGGCTATTGCCCAAGGGTAACTTGGGTGCTATCAGCTGGTGGTGCTGATGGTGGGTCGTCTGCTGAGGCGAAGGCAGCAGCATCAAGCCGTTGCCGTGGCTGAGCTGGAAGTGCTGATAGCTGGACTGGCTACTGCAGATGCTCGTCATGTTGTAATCCGTTTGAAAAGTAAGCGAGAACTGAGCTGTTGTCGGTGTGGAATCAAATTCCGCAATGATAAACTTCCTTCGGCTGGAGGTCCTTAAGTACTTGTTGGCCTGCGTCGGCCGTGGCAGAGGGGTAGCAGCGTGTCGCTGGCGGTGGTGGCTGACTACCTGCCCTCACTCTTTGCCTCGGGGTACAAGTGATCGGGTCGTCTCTCGCCTAAGGGTGGGTGCTCACCCTCTCCCTCTCTCGCTCTATGCTTGATTTATACGCTCTCGCTTTGTCCTCGGAGCGTCTTTGTCCTTTCCTTTTTCTATTTTTCATATTTTCTTTTGGGAAAATCGAGTCTTAAGTCTCGTGTTGTTGTAAAATCCTGATCCTTGTCAAACGAAATTGAAGAAAAAGGACTCGCTTTTCAATGCACTTCCACTTTTTGTCGCTATTGTCGTGGATGTAAATTGCGATCCATCATTCGAGTCCCTCTACACTTTCACTGTATCGCAGGCAAAAAGTTCCCATCGTCTTGCCACTGGCCTTGGTTACGGTACTCCCCCCCCCGGCCCCTACCTTAGAGTTGCTTCATTTGACACGTGCTTCCGATCAGCGGCATTATTAACATAAGCCCCCAGACAAATCTCACAAGTGTGTGCCATCTCATGCATATAAAGCGACCAAAAGCGACCGACAACTGACCAACCCAGAGGCGAGGCAGGGCTCCTGCTGAGCGCCACAAATGCAGGCGCTTCTTTGGGTGGCTTCATTTGAAGCAGTTGCTCCATTCAATTACTAGGAATGGTTATGAAAAAGATGTTAAGGAAATTAATACTTATATTTACAATAATTTTCAAGTTAGAAATGTCCCCTAAGGACAGTAAATATCTACATACCAGTTTAGGTTTAATTGCAATAGGATTGAAATTTGCCGAAGCAAAGAACTGGTACTGAAACGACTTAATTTAGAAATTTAATTATTTAGCTCTTTATCGTGACTCAAGATTAAAGAAATTCAAAGTTCCCGCTGTTGTTGAAGGGAACAATTTTGAACCTCACGCTTCTACAACTTGGAAGTTAAACGAGCTAAAGGAAATTTTTGATTGATTTCCAAATCGTACTCTGAAGTTTTTCAAAAAATAGAATTTCTTTATTCATTTCACATCTTTGGTCTTGCTCTTTAGAACGAACAACTCTTGATTACACTAGGCAACAAGGCCCAGTTAACTTAAAGAAGTTTTGGTTTTGATTCTGTTTTAGGAAACGCTCCATAACATCCATAATTTTTTGCAATTGGTGCTTAAAGTGGTCAGAAGTCAAGAACATAAAACAACTTCGGCTAGGCTGGATAGGAAATGTTACCCGTATGGATGAACAAGCTTCAGTAAATCAGGTGTATGTACAACTAAACGGAATGCGATAGATTTCTGGATGAGAAGACTAGGTGCGGCAAAGACATTACCGAGCTTGGTGTGAACAACTGTGCCAGCAAGCACAAAACAGAAGCGACTGGTTGGCACGGCAGTGTCCGTGATACACATATTGGGCCAAAGAATTAAGAGTCATTTGTCCGGAACTTACACTGAGAAAAAAAATCTTAAAATGTATATTTTTAATTTAACCCATCCGCGTCTGCGGTTTGAGCTCTGTACTTCGGGAGACTGAACACAAACTTGCATGGCAACTTAACTCGCTGGGCCATCAGCCAAATGCTAGAAGCCGCGGCGTATCTCAGTAAAACCTCTTAGCCCGGTGTTAGATTTGTTAAAGCCTTACCAATTTGACTCCACTCTTCTGGAGTTATCATGAAGCTAAAACTGGGAAAATATTCGGAACTATAAGACAGTTGTCTCCCGCTAGAAAACTCATCCCTCTTAATCTTAGACTTTTAGTTGCAAGATCATGTCTAATTCAGACCCCTTTTGTATGGAATTGAGACTTTGGTTCCTGCGATGCTGGTAGCATGCAGAAACTAAAAGTGGCGTTCAATTCCATATTTGTCAGATCGAAGAGATCATATTACTAGCTATGCAAATGAAATGCTCGACTTAAGCCTGGAATATTGATTAGACTTAGAATATTAATAATGCTACATAAGATTTTGACAACTAGAGAGCAAACTATTTATTAAAAATTTACAGCTTGTGTCATCAAGAAGGACCAACAATTTAGTTTGCAAGCGTGTCAAACTTGCGAGTCAAGACAAACAATTTTTATACAGGCAGTTCGCTATTGGAATGATCTACCGCATAGTATTAAGAGCATTAGGAGCGCAGCGCGCATTTCGAAGATAAATTATTTGAGCACTTACAGGCCCATTTTAGAAATAACTCAATTTAATTTAATATATTTGATTTATAAACCACAACATATTTGTAAAAATCAACCAAATTTAGTCTTAAGTCTATTTATTGTAATTAACAAATTAATTGAAAATTATATTGTAACACCTTTTGTGACCATGACTTCATTTATAAGCTAAATGTCTTGTGTCATTGGGATAAATAAAATAAACTAAATAGAACGGTGAGATCCCTAGTTGAAACCCCATTAGATGCATATATATTTTTATATCCTTGCAGTGGGTATTATAAAGTCTTTAGCCATAAGGCAAATAAGCACAAGTGTGTTTTATTTTGATTTATTTGTGAACTTGTGAAAAATATGATTGGTGGTAAAGTAGAAATATTTTACAGATTGGAAGCGGTTTTGCTTGAAGTGTATAAAGGTTTTCTTAAAAGAATCAAGCTGTCAGTTTATTATTTGGACTTACAGACCGTTACTTATTTGGACTTTTCAAAACTTATGTTGATTTGTTTTTCCATCATATCTTTCTAATCAGTTAACTGATTGGTGTGAAAATTTGACACAATATTGAATTGAACCAGAGGAATACATTGGTATTCATATCACAATTTTGACATAACTCTAGTTATGTGTTAAGCCAGAGAAATTGTCATGATGTTTGTAACGCATAGAAGGAAACATCTCCGACCTCATAAAGTATATATATTCTTGATTAACATGACGAACTGAATTGATTTAACCCTCTAAGTCTGTCAGTCCATCTGTCCGTCTGCTATCTCCGGCAGTTTTAAAGCTAACTTCACCAAACTTTGCACGAAGTCTTTTGGTACAAATACGCTGCACATTTGTCGGAACCGGCCGGTCGGTGACTATAGCATATGGCTGTCACAGGACCAATCGGTCGAAAAACTAGTTTAAGTGAGAAAAACTTTTTGTTTTCAATCGAAACGCCTCCAAACTTCGAATTTCGTACTTACTGTAGCTTTTCCATGATTCCACCAAATTTGATATAGACATCTATATACTATAGCTTTCTAAAAAAAGTTGAGTCAGAAAATTAGCTCTTAGTTGGAAATAAAATAGGGAAGTTACCGGCTCGGCCGAAGTTTTGTATACCCCTTTGCGCTTCCATTGAAAAAAAAGCTTTTCTAACTAAGACTACTTTTTGGATCCTACTTTTCTATGGGATCTATACTATATAGATGTCTGATTTCGACTAATCTAGGTGAAAACATGGAAAACAATACAGTAATAATAACGAAATTTGGAGGCAATCCCATTTAAAACAAAAAGTTTTTTCAATGAGAAATTCTTTTTCGACCGATCATTCATACTGCAGTAGTATGCTATAGTCATCCGATTTTGATAAAACTTTGCAGAAATGTGTTAAAGTATTTAAAATAAGAATATGCCAATAAAAAGGACGTTTTCATTGAAGACCAAAAAGTTTTTTCTCGAACTAGTTTTTCGACCGATCGTTCCTATAGGGCTGTATGCTATAGTCATCCCATTTCGACCAGCTTTGCAGAATTGTGTAAAAATATATAAAATAAGTGTATGCCAATGATAAGGACGTTTTCATAAAAAACAAAAAGTTTTCTCACTAGAACTAGTTTTTCGACCGATCGTTCCCTATGGCAGCTATATTGTATAGTCATCCGATTTCGACCAAACTTAGTGAAATCCTGGGAAAGGATAGTAAACTAAAAAATACGTACTTTGAAGGCGATTCCATTAAAAACAATAAAGTTTTTCTCACTAAGACTTGTTTTTCGACCGATGATTCCTTTGACAGCTATATGCTATAAGTCATCCGATCCCCGGCCGGTTCAAACAAATGTGCAGCGTATTTGTACCAAAAGACTTCGTGCAAAAGTTTGGTGAAATAGCTTTAAAACTGACGGAGGAGATAGCATAGAACAACCAGACAAATGGACAGACGGACAGGGCTAAATCAACTCGAAAATATCGTGCGTTTAAGAATATATATATACTTTATGTGGTCGGAGATGCTTCCTTCAATGCGTTACAAACATCCGCACAATTTTATAATACCCTCTGCAAAGACTATAACATGAAAGAAAGTCGGTCAAGCTAGACTATAACATACTCTGTACCTGTGAAGTGTTGCCCATCACCGTTGCGACCGGTGCTGCCCATAATTGTTTGTTTTCCTTATAAACGATTATCGTACATCCGATCTTTGCCACTCCTTTGGCGGATCGATTAAGAATCCTGATTACTAAATATGTCCTGAACCTCTATCAATAAAACTGTGGGCGTTATGATATTTTTCCCAATTGGCGGGGGCGGGAGGGGGCGTGGCCAAAACTGAAAATAAATTTGATCGGCCTGCAAGTATAAGAAGTTTTTGACCCATACATGTCAAAACCTCTATCTCTTACCATCTCCGAGATATGTTTGCTCATGGGACAAACGGACATTTTACCCTTTGCACAAACTTAATATACACTGTGTACCTCTGGTACGGAGTATAAAAAGCAAAACGACTAATTTAGATACGAACGCTCTTGAAAAAAACAGTTCTAGAATTTTTAAGAATTTTGCTCTTGCAATCGTGCTAAATTCGTTCTCAGTTTAGTATTTTTAGGCGAGGGGAGTGAGTTAAAGAAACTGAGAGAGGAGCGCAAGCACATTTGCGATAGTTTTCTGGAGAGTTGTGTGTGGGGAAACGCATCGATTTTCGCACATGTTTCTTTGGAATTCCCAAGCAGTTATGGCATTGGCTGGCATGGAGAGACGGCTGTTGGTCTCACAAAGGACAGACAAAGACTATTGCCGCTTTTGGTCTTGTGTTTTCGGGCCGGCTAAAACTTTAGCACATGAGAATTAACCTTCTATAATACAAATTAAAGCAGAGAAATGGAAAATGCAACTGTTTTATTGTGCTGATTGTTTGGACACCAACGCCATTATACGCGTTACTCGTATACAAAAGGATGTACTAAATTCGTGTAAATGTATGTAAGAGGCAGAAGGAAGCATCTCCGACCCCATAGAGTATGTATATTCTTAATTAGCGTCTGTCTGTCCGTGTGTCTGTATGAACACCTAGATATCGGAGACAAGAAGAGCTAAGCCTCAAATTTTGTAAGTAGAATCAAATTGTCTATACGCAGATTAAGATTATTTTAAATTTTGGCAACGTCCACTGCCGCCCACACAATTAAAAATGTTGAATAGCTCCTACAATTTTGAAGATATCAAGCTCATATTCATCATGTAGTGTCCAATATCTACAATCTCTTAAATTTGCTTAAAGATCGGATAACAAATGTCGAGTTATAAAGGTTAAAATAAAGTTGCATACTTTTTGGTGGCACTGTTTGCTTACATAATGTTGAAATAGTCACATTAATGTTAATGCACTGTTAATTAACATTAGGAAAGTCTATTTAATACTAATTGCTCTGAGATAGCGGGTATATTGAAGTCGGGCAGGGCCGAGTGGGTAAGTACCAATCAAGGTCGTGGCGATAGTATCCGGCAACGATACCTTAATATCTAAATGCGCAGAATGTTCCGTGTTTCTCACAAACGTTGAGATTTCTTGTGCAAAATTTGTTTAAACAATCTGCTTTAAACAACAATTCCTACCAAATGCAAGCAGACTGTGGCTTTATTAAAGCATCAAAGTAGGAGAAATTAATAAATGCCCAGGGCTTGAATATCCTTATTATTTCTTCTATTTATTATTATCTGCAGATGAAATATTTACAACACAATACTGTCCTCGTTTCATGATGCAACTTGTACTATTTCAGCGAATAAGAAATTAACTTAATCTATTCCAATTCCACATATCTGCGAGTTACATAAGGCTTATGTGAGAGATAGATGCATTGGTATCTTCGGAGGTTGAGATCTGGGCAGCTAACCCACAAAATTTTTCGAATTCCTGTCCGCGAGCTCGTACCCAAGCCCTATTTTACCAATGGTTTGAGGTTCAAGCTATTTATCGAAGGTTTTTAGTTCGAACCTTGGTTTGCCTATATTTACACAATATTAAAAACTAACAAATGACTGCCAATTTCTCTAACATTCGATTTAATCTTAGGTGTTCTACAAAAAGTATGGGGATTGGGTAGTTTTTGTGATCAGAAGCGATTTGTAGAACACACGGAAATATTCAAAATATTATTTACTGTGAAGTAAATTCCATTTCGTACATATGAAAAATACTACCAATACTTTGAGAATCTCTTGTTTTAAGAATCATTTAATAAGCTTTGGAGTCAAGGATCTTTTAAAAACGAGGCTATTATGTGTGGAGTTATTCTATAAGATATAAGTATAAGTTATTCTCAACGTTCTGGCAGCTTCCAGGCCAGCTCGCAGTCAATAAATCATATTTTAATTAGGTTAATAAACAATAAATATTAATAGCAGATTAAGCCCGACACCTTAATCTCTATATGTGGCAAGTTGCTTTTGGTTGATATGGCAACATTCGGTTGTTTTGCGAATTACAATTGAAAAGCAAATTTAAATATAAAATCCAATCAAATGCGTTATTCATTTAATGCAGCCTATCCAGTAAAATTATGTTGTTTACATTTCTAAAATTAAACTTGCTTTCCGAAATAGTTTTAGGTGTGAATTTACCAAAATTTTTTTCCCAAAATACGAAGGATTTGAAACTACACGAAAATATTTTTTAACAGAAGGGTTGGGGGGGAATTTGGTTTGAAGAGATTTCTGGGACACCTCCGATTAACTATGTTAGCTTTTAGGAGAGCACAAGTGAGGTACACAGAGTATATTAAGTTTGGGCAAAAGTGTCCGTCTGTCAGTCCGTCTATCCGTCTGTCCGTATGAACAAACAGATCTCAGAGATGGTATGAAATTGAAGGTTTACCAGGTAAGGAAAATTGTTTCCCTATACTTGCAGGCAGATCAAGTTTATTTCCCCCCCCAAAAAAAAGTCAAAAAAAAAAAATATCTCCCACAGTTTTATAGATAGAAGGTTCGAACCTTCTGTCAAAATTTTTTGATTCGTTATCGATCCGCCAAAGGAACTTAAAAGATCGGATGAACGATATTCAAGGTTTAAGGAAAACAAGCAATTATGGGCAGCACCGGTCGCAACGGTGATGGGCAGCGCTTCACAAATACAGAGTATGTTATAGTCGGGCTTGACCGACTATCTTTTTTGTTTTAAACTCTGTCTACGATTGTACAAAAACATCGGAAACATCGTTGCTCCATCGATGACTGCATACATCGATTGTTTTTCAGCTCTAATTCTTTCAAGCACTCTTCATAATTATTATATGTTTCACCCAGCTGTATAGATAATTTGAAGAGGAATAAGGAAAATCTGGCCTCAAAAACTTCTTTTATATTCCGCAATTTGGGTTTTCCACTTTTGAATAGAGCAAAGTTTCCACTTTTCTCACCAGCCCCTTCCCCTTTGCCTCATGCTAATACACTTTGGCCATAAATTTGTAAAATTCAGCAACTTTGTTGTTAATCAGAACGAAACCTAAAACCATATACCGTTATGGCATTTTGAATGCTAAAGTTCTGGTAACAAGATTGCCTCCCATAAAGGCATAAAACCTTGATTAACATGCAGCCACAGCAGCTGCAGGTGGCTCCTGGCTCCTGGCTCTGCTCCTCCTCCTTTCATTTGCCTTAAATCGTTTTTTAAAAGATTACTGTTTCCATTTTGGATGCATTTAATGCATTTCTAATATTCCGAAATTCCTTAGCGTCATCACCTGTACGCCTCCCCCAAAGAAAACGAAGGTCAATCCCTTAGAAGCAGAAAAGGGTTCACACACTCACACACCCACAATTGCATCGTGTTTTGGTAGCATTTTAATTAAATGGAAATGATTGATTCAAAATAAAATGCATGAAGGGAACAGGTAGCTAAGCAAGGGATGAACTCTAGTCAGGGTGACCAGATCTAGGGTCAAAGGTGGCGCCCTCTATGTCAAGTAAAGGAATCTAATTGGATGTAATAGAGGCTAATTGGTAGCCAGGCAGCGACATCTGTTGGTGATGGTTGTAAGAGGGATGATGTAAGTGGGAATGTGAGGAGAGAGTCGCCTAAGGGTAGACCAAAATTTCAAAGTGAAAGATACAAAAAGTGTGACTTTTGGTACGAAGTAGGCAAAACTGTTTCTTGGGAACAGTTGTAGGAGTTGCAGTCTTGTTCTCAGTTCCACTTTTGCAAGAGTTGCAATTGATTCTCTAGGCTGGACTTGAAAGATGGAAAGTGTCTGCAAATTTCTTAGAATTCTTAAGATCTTTCTCTGGTTCAAAAACGGAAGCACCTTTCTCCCACTTTATACTTCAATTTGGCTATTAATTATATATTTTATGTGTTGTTCATTCATTAAGACTAATTTTAATTGAAATTCCAGGCAGCTACTGAACTAGGCTGTCCCTCTCCCTTCCTCCGTCTCTCTCTCTCTCTCTGTCCACTGTCACGTAGCCATGTAAAACGTGATGGAGTAGGTCACCAGTCACACTTGAGCCTTTTCTTCTCTCTCATTTATCGTAAGCGTGAAATCTGTCAGCTTGGGTTACCAGCAAATCCCCCCAAAAAGATGTTATCCGAGTGTCATCACATTAATTTGACTTTTTATGGGACCAGCGGACCAGATTGCATCTCCGGAAATTGTCACTTTCGCATGATTTGTAAATGAAAGCGAAGTGAAAACTGAAAATCGAAAACTGAAAACTACAAATTTTGGAGTAGCTGCAATTTGTATGCTTTCCTTGTGATATTCGCACGATCACACCTAATAACGGTAATTTGCACGCACGCTACTCGCGATAATTGCAACGCCGCCGCCGCCGCCACCGCCGCCGCTGCCAAATGTGCTGACAGCCTGCCCTGGCAGCAGGATATGGCCAAGCCCCAAAGGCCAAAAAAAAAAAAAGAGAAGTCAAAGTCAAACCGCGTACGCATCCCGATGAGCTGAGTGAGATAACAGCAGCAGCAGCAGCGGCAGCAGCTCGAGCAGCGCTTCGGTTATTAAAAACGGCAGTCGGCATCGCCTTGATAGTTGTTGTTGTTGCCGTAGTAGTAACCGAATCCGCCTGGCCAAGTGCGAAAAAATGTTGTCGAGGTGTGAAAAATAACTGGCCAGCGTAAGCAGCACTTTGGTCCAGGAGACGCAAGCCGAGGAACAACACTGCAAAAAAATCAAAATTCCAAATTGCTACATTGGAAATAGGTGACGAGGCTTGATTCAAATCTTAAACCAAACCCAATTCAGTTCTGAAGTGTACCAGGAGCCGGATACTCAGTCTAAGGCAAAAACCCAGCTATTTTAACAACAGTTTTAAGACACTTCTGGAAGCCTTTGTAGACCTTGGTAAACTATCTATGAAACCTATCTACAAAGCCCTTGGTTCGAAAAGCACAGAAACTGGTCCGCGCAAAAGAACCTTACTTTTAACAAGGGGTTTGAATCTCCATACCGAACCTTTTTTTTGATTCTTTGTGTGTTTCATCAATGACCTTTCAGAAAAACATCATCTGGTCAACTAATTTGAGTTCTGCGATTTTGAGTTTCTGTCATAACTTGTAGCAATTGGATGTGCTGGAACTGCTGTGAACACGGCGCTTAAAATCGGAGTCATATGTTATTGGACATGTAATGAAAAAGTGATTTCTTTAAAGACTTACCCACCAGGTCACCTTCACCAGCTATTGGCGCCAGCTATAAAGTAACTAACCTTTGGGCTGTGTCAAGCCAAATATTTTCAAGAGGAGTTTGAATTAAAAAGATGTTCTGAAGAGCATTAATTCAAAAACCATATAATAAAAATTCATTTTTCGCATATCCAGCTAATTTTTTTGACTTTGTTGGATGCATTCCACATAAGAGAGCTTAGTTCGTCGAGATTTTTAAGACGAGAAAGGAGAGAAAAGGAAAAGGAATGAAAGCTTGCGAGTTTCAAGTTCCAGAGCTTCTATATTATGCGTCGAGCTGTTATGATTTAGTATAATCGATTGAGCAAAAGAAAGGAATACGGAACCTCTAATGACAATGATGTAAACAGACAAGGAAATTGCCTACCTGATTTATCATAAGAAGTTTCCTAGCTAGTCTCAAGATGTAGTAGCTTCTAGATTGTTTAAGCTTCATTGTTTTTTTTGTGGACCTAAGAAGGTTAATAAATACAAATACCAGTAAATCTAGAAATGATCTCTTGCACTCTTCTTATAGCTAAGACTCGAGATGCTCCAGTCAAAACGATATCATTGCCACGGCTCGAGCACTACAATTGCTCCATGCGAAGTTTTCTTTTGGACTTATTCTACCAGGTAACTGGACAGCTTTTGTGGCCAACCGCGTTTCAAAAACATCACACTCTAGCTCTCTAGAATGGTGGATCCTCGCCCATATCGAAGATAATACAGCCGATCTAGCAAGTACACAAAATAAAAAATAGGGGAAAGTTAACTTCGGCTCGGCCGAAGTTTTGTATACCCTTGCAGTTTGTTTTTCTAAATAAGACTGCTTTTCGGACCTTACTTTTCTATGGGAGCATATACTATATAAATGTCCGATTTCGACCAAATTAAGTGGAATAATGGAAAAGCATAACAAACTGACATGTACATTTTTTGAAGGCTTCCATTAAAAACAAAAAAGTTTTCCTCACTCGAACTTCTTTTTCGATCGATCATTCATACTGCGATTTTGAACAAAATTTGTAGAATTGTGTGGGAGCATACAAAACAAATACTTATTTTGAGGACATTTCCATTGAAAACAAAATAGTTTTTCTAAGACTACTTTTCAGACTCTACTTTACTATGACAGCTATACTAAATAGATGTCCGATTTCGAGCAAATTTAGTATATTTATAGAAAAGCATAGTAAACTGTTGAACACCAATTGAAAACAAAAAAGTTTTTCTTACTAAAACTAGTTTTTCGACCGATCGTTCCTATGACAGCTATATGCTAATGTCCAGCGAATTTGTACTAAAAGACTTCGTGCAAAGTTTCGTGAGGATAGCTTTAAAACTGACGGGCGGATAGACGGACAGGGCTATATCAACTCAGCTCGTTATGCTGATCAAGAATATGTATATACTTTATGTGGTCGGAGATGCTTCCTTATATGGGTTACACACATCCGGACAATTTTATAATAACCTCTGCAAGGGTATAAAAATTCGAGGTATCCGGGCTAAAATCATACCCAAACGATGTCAAAAGTCAGTCAATCCCGGACTTTCCGAATCCAAGTTCGAAGAGGTTAGACATGAGTGCGGATTTTTCATTGCCGGAATTCTTGTCTTGATCCCGACTTTAGCTCGGGACTCAACACCACACGGGATTGCTTGTAGCTTGTCATCCGAGCTCGACTTTATCCCGTAGTTGTATCAAATTAAGAAAGCCCAATATTGATTTAAGCTCGAAATTCGTACTTGATGTTATCTTGAAATCGGCTTGGTGCAAGTTTGCCGGAGATTATATTGAGCTCGATATTCGATCCGCACCCAATCCAAAAAAGCATTGCTTCAAAAATGACCGAGATTGACTTTAGCTCAGTATTAAATTTTGATGTAAGTAAACTAAAATGGCCCCAAGGCTTGTCACGTTGACACAGCCCCAAAGGGCCAAAGCCGAGCTTCTCTCAATCTCTTGGCTTGTGCGCTTCTAAATTTTGCACAAGAGAAAGGGACCTACAGTTTAACGCCGAATCCGAACGGCAGTTTGAGAAGCTATTCATGTTGCTAATTACTGCTATGCTGGCGCCAACAGCAAAGAGGTGTGGCCAGGTGTAAAGTTTTATTCAAAGAAAAAAACTTTTTCATTAGATGTTCCGAGACGACCTCATGCTCTATGTAGTACTTACTTCAATCTCGAGTCAGGATCATTTGATTCCGAGATGGGTAGCAATTTTTTCGGACTGATACACGAATACAGAAGGTGTTGAAGCCTTTTTTTTACAGCATCCAGAACGATTATGTATAACTTGTATTTGAAATTTCAATCCGAAGATCGACATCCAGCTAATCTTTTTGATCTTGAATGGAAACTAATGAAGGGAAACTAATGGAGAACGATATGTGGCGGCACGGATCGTTGAAGGTTTTCTATGACTTCATCTGTGGAGACGCATCTTAAGTACCAAAGTATCAGGATCCACGCGGAACGTCTAAGTGACTGGACGGTATTAACTTGACAAGTGCCGTGAAAACTTCGTTGGGTTCCTTGTGACGGTAAGGCTGGAAGGTATTTAAAAGGGATCCAATATCCTTTCCGCGTTGATAATTTCTAGTATTTATTTATTTTTTAAATTTTTTGTTGCGAAACATGTTTAATTTCGATACGAAAGATTTTCAGCAAGAGTAAAATTTGATTTCAGCATGACGCGTCACGCTGGCATGACATATTTTGTAAAGCGTTTGATAGGGTATCGATTACCTAATATCGAGTACTGAGTGTCGAGTACTGAGTATCAAATATAGAGTATAGAATTTTGAGTATCGAGAACTGAATATTGAGTTCTTGGTATAGAGAATTCAGTATAGAGTACTGAGTATCGAGTACTGAGTATTAAGTACTGAATATCGAGAACTGAGCATTGACTACTGTATATCGAGTATAGCGTACTTAGTATCTAGTACTCAGTATTGAGTACCGAGTATCGGGTATATTGCACTGAATAACGAGTATGAAGTTCCAAGTATCGAGTACTGAGTATCGAGTACTGAACATCTAGTAATTATTATAGTGTTGTTATAATCGAGAACTAAGTATCGAGTACCGAGTAACGGTTATCTAACACTGAACAAATATTGAGTATCGAGAATAGACTAACACACACACACACAAGTAAGCGAAAGTCAGTGCACATATTAATCTGCATGTTTCACATCGCTGCCTTGTGAATGTTAGCCGAAACCCCTTCTGTTTAAATCTTGTTTTTGGATAAAGTCTTTGCTCTAAAGTTCTGCAATTTTTCTCAGTGTAAATGTCTCTGCGGTTGTTTGGTGCTCACGCATCGAAGGTGTTGAAAGCTTTTGCGCTTCTAAGAAACGTTTCTGGCTGCTGTTCCTGTGGTTGTTGTTGTTGTTGCTGTAGTGATTTTGGCCGCTTGATATCGAACCGAAAGCCCAGCCAGCTACTTCTGTGGTACAAGGGGACCCAAGATGATATTTGTCGATGGTGTCGAGGTGTTAAAATTACCCCAAAGGTACATAATAATTACCTTAAATTGCAAAAACAGCGAAATAAATTTCAGAATCCTCCGACCGGGAGAAAGGGAGGCGAACAAGGAGAGAGAGAGAGAGAGGCAGAGGCAAGGGAGTGAGTGTGAACCCATCCTGGCGGTCAGCGTTTGAAGCGTGCCGGTGTTGCCAGACCAGGGACTCCGCTCTCCACATGCAAATGGCAAATGGGAATGGGGCGTGTGTCCTCCATAAAAATTGTATGCTGTCGTGGGTAATTAACAACCAGCGAGCGCGGAGCGGGGGGCCAGTGAGAGGACATTTAGTGGCCGCCAGAGAAAAATTACAAGTTCAGGCTGTTAGCCAAGGGCCGATCTATTTAATTAATTGCTAACAAGTCGAAAATGTTTAAATGGTTTATGGCACCTCCAGGGTGGAGTTGGTGGCCGCTGCCTTGGTGGTAGCAGCGCTTTGGGCCACAATCAAGACAAATTGTGATGGCAGGGACCACCTTTTGGTTATCAACAAGTGGAGACAAGTTCGAGTTAATGTGTTTTTTTTTTTTTGGTAGGTAAAGATTTGCCCTCTTTTTTCATATTGCTCAATAATGGTTAATCCCGGGCAACATTGTGGCAGAGATCTGCTCATTAATGGCAATTAAAGACCACGACACGTTCCAGCACTTTGGCAACGAGTGCGAGTCCTAGACAATGGACTTGATCCCATATCATGACCACAAAAAGATGCCAGCGCAGATAACCGGTGTAAATTTCCACAAAATGCCAATGACCAAACACAAAAAAACACAAAAAAAGTGGAAAAGAAATATGAAATTATTAAAACTATCCAAGCAGGATAAGGCAGGCGTCCTTTTTGACCCTGCCAAAGAAATAATAATAAAAAAAACGAGCGCTATTAACGACCGCAGGATGGCTTACACACACACACACACACACACACACACTCAGAGGGACGGTCAGTTAGAAACTGCTTTGTCATGAGGCCGATCCTCGTACGCGTTAAATAAGACATAAATTTCATTGACTTTATCCTGGAAGTCTATCAATTTTTCATATTTAAAACCATTGTTCCTCCTGCTCCTCTCCAACCACTTTTAATCCTTTTGGAGCATCATGCGGGAGTATTACTTACTTAGGACCAGCAATTGTCACATTTCGAGGGAATTAAGTCACATAAATCGAGAGCTCAGTGAGTTGATACTTATCGCACATGGAGTGTGTGGTCCTCCTCTCCCGAAAACTAAGTTCAATGACAAAAAGTTTCAGCTTCAGTACTGAAGTCAATGCCATTGCCATTGCCTTTGCCCCTAAGGCTCAGTTCAAGGGGTAATATTGTTCAACACCAATTTAGACACTTCATGCATCTTGTTAGCCTCCCCCTCCCCCCCCCCCACACTCAACCGTCCAGCAACGACTGTAATATGAGCTGCAGCGCCCCTGGGGCCCGCAAAAGGAAGTCATCCTCAATCCTCAGCTCAGCTCAATGCAAAACAAAAGACTGTTAAGCGTATTGATTTCAATATAAATCGGCTGCACATTGGCCAGTGCCTTCTCCGTTTTCGCTGCTTAATGGCCCTTTGGCCTGGAACGCTTTGTCTTATAATTGGATTTAGATTAATTGCATCCCCGCCAGTGCATGAAAAATTACATAAAAATAACCAAAAAACTGTGCAGTTGGAGTATTCCTTAGAATCTGAAATTGTAACACACAGAGATTCGGCGAACTGGCGGCGTGTGCTACTCGTCTTCCTGCTGCGCCGAACCGCAAATTCATTAGCCTTGTTTGTTTTTTGGGAACAGCAGACAGAAGTTTCATTAATTAGCATTAGATTGAGGATTGAATCACATTCCCCAGAGGTGCCCAACGCCGGGCAGGTAAATATTGTTACTTATGTAAGGTAAAAAAAAAGTGTCGCCACAAAACCTTAAGTATTGACCGTAAGAAGTCATGTTACTCTTAATGATAATTGCCGCCTCACAACTCATTTCTCACTCTGATAAATGCGTTTCGCACAAACAACTCGCTGAAACGGCCCAGCTCACTGAAACGGAATTTCTGTTCTTTCAGAGCTGCTTAAAATCGATTGGGATTGTTAAGGAAAGAAGATTGGCAAGAGAGATTCTTGGTATGACAAATATATTACAACTGTGTCCTTTGCATTGTGAGAATATGATTTGAACTGGCTCAGGCTGGTTAGAAGTTAGGAGATGGAAAAATGTCTAATATCATAGAAAATTTTCATAGAAAACAGTTCATGGCTTAAATAACTTTTGAGTTATGGCCTATCCTTTTTCTTTTTACTTGGACCAAGATAGTGAACGCCCAGCTCAACGTCACTGTGGATGGAGCCACAATTCCCACGAGCAAATACCCAAAAATATTGGGAGTAACGTTTGACAACCTGTCCTTCTTTGCGAGGCACTCGGAGAACACAGCCCGCAAAGTGAGAGAACGAAACAGGGCACTAAGGCCCAATTCTCTTCATTCTGAAATTTTTTTTGGAAAAAAAATGAATAAATGAAAATTAAGGCGATCGCTGGCAGCTCCTGGGGAAAAGAAAAGGAGACTCTACTGGTTACATACAAGGCCATTGGCCGTGCCCAGTTCGATTACGCGGCACCAGCATGGACAGCGGCACTCAGCGACACGCAGTGGAGCAACCTCCTTCGAGCGCAAAATGCTGCCCTCCGCACCGTTACAGGGTGCCACACCATGACCCATGTTGACCACCTACATGAGGAGACCCGAATGCTGGGCGTACGTGACCACTGTAATCTCCTGACCAAGCAGTTCCTAGCGAATGGTCTTGTGGCTGAGCATCCAAGCTATCAGGCTCCAAGTCCCGCTGCCCCCAAGAACCAGCAGGCAAGACTTGCGTCTACACCTGCCTGACGTGCTTGCTCAAACGGGAAACGCCACCACCATCACCACCACCGAAGCTAAGTTAGCGAGAGACGCCATTCACCAGAGAACAGTCACCGAAGCAATTCACCACCTTACGCCAAACGTTGTCTTGGGAGGTAGGCCTCCGCCCTTGAGCGACGCCGAAAAATCCCTGCCCAGAAGCACCCGGACGACCCTTGCGCAGCTTCGATCTGGTTTCTCTGCCTCGCTTAACAGCTACCTAGCAAGGATTAACCCGAAAGTTGCAGACGAGTGTCCCAAGAGCGGCCAAGTCCCGCATGACACTAACCATCTCTTCAACTGCCCAGCTGATCCCACCAACCTCACACCGCACCACCTCTGGACTCAACCATCTCTTGTCGCAGCATTCCTCGGACTAGACCTGGGAGACTCGACACACACACACACACTCTTAACCCACCTTCTCATCACCCCCATTTCATTTTCTAAACTCTTCTCTCTAAACTTTTCTTCCTATAACCCCCACAAAATGCGTACATTACTCTCGTCCACAGCCGTTACAACAACAACAAATAACAGCCTAATAGCTTAAATAATTTCGGAGTTATGGTTTTGGACCGCTTTTTTCAGCCAGCTGGTTCAGACTCTTTCCTAATCGACAGGAACATACAATGAACATATTTGTTGGCAATCGGAGCAGCGGTTTAGACGCCTATAAGGAACAAGCAGACAAATATATTTTACGTTTATTCCTACTGTCCCTATCTACTATCTAGCAAAACCGCAGCCAAGGGAACGGGTTTGGAATAATTAGGTTTGAGACGAAAGAATGCATTAATGCGTTTTCAAATTGAAAATTTTGTATTACTCAGGAATGATCCGATTCTAGTGAAGCAGGGGCTTGTTCACTACCAACACCGCACAGTCACTATCGCCCATATTCAACTGGCTCCAGTGTCGGTGCTGACGACAACTGGAGAAGTTACGATCGCTGCAGCCAACTCCCACCACGAACACCATGGACGTAAGCTGATTTTGACAGACTCCTGGACCAACTTGGACAGAAGTTTATTGTAGGAGGTGACTTTAACGCCAAACATCGATTATGGGGCAACTTTAGAGCAGAAAGCCGTGATACTGCGCTCTTTAATGCCATCACGGACTTCTCCGCCTAGGTTCTGGCTACTGGACGTCTGACCTACTACCCCTCTAACCGACAAGGCACACCCTCTGCTATTGACTTTTTCATATACAAAGGGTTTCAAGCCGCCCAACTTACTGTGAAGGAGGAGTACGAACTATCCTCAGATGATCTTCCTATTCTGGCTACTATCCACAAGAATCCCCAAGAGGCAGTTCATACTCCCATCTGGATCCAACATCCAAACCTTCCGAACCGAGTTGCGAATTCCGTCAACCTTAATATGGAGGTACAAACCACGCAGGATGTCGAAGATGCTATTGCTATCTTCCTAAATAAAGTACAACAAGCTGCCCCCCCACTGGCCAAACTTATCAACCCGGAGGACTCTCTACTGGACTCAACCCTGCTGCTGAGGAGTTGCTTTATTTTAAAAAGCGGCTACGGAGGGAGTATATCCGCACAAATGACCCCCGGATTCACAGAATATACCGCAGAATTGCCAACAGAGTAAGGAAGCTCCTTGGCACACTCAGGCGAGAGGCGACAGAACGAATGCTGGAGAAAGCTACTGCGGATGAGAGCTCCAAGTTTGCGCTTTGGAAGCTCAGCAAACGATTCAAACGGCAAGTTGCGCCAAAGTTCCCAGCTCAACGTCCTGATGGTTCCTGGGCAAAATCACCACAGGACCGAGTGGAAGCCTTTGCCCTGAACTTAGAAGAGCGGTTCCAGCCGTATGAAACATCCTCGCCCCGCCGGAACCAACTAGTCTCAGATGCCCTCGATAGCGCCCTCCAAATGGACCTCCCACTTCCGTCAATCACCTTCCCAGAGGTGAAAGGGGAAATCAAGGATCTGGTGGTACTTAAGACCCCAGACATTAACAACATTGACAACAGGACAATGAAGCTCCGCCAGACAAAGCCATATGTTTTGGTGCTCATCTTAAACGCGGCTCTGAGAAAGCCATTTTCCATCACCCTGGAAGAAAGCCAGAATTGTTCTCTTTCACAAGAATGGAAAACCACCCTCCTGCCTTGATTCCTACCGGCCGATTAGCCACCCTTGGAAAGATCTTCGAGCGCTGTATCCTTCGAAGAATGCTTGATACTCGATCTATTCGAAAAGCCATACCCGATTTCCAATTTGGCTTCCGACTGAGCCATGGAACTCCCGAACAATTACATCGAGTGGTCAACTACATCCTCGAAAGGTATGACGGGAAAGAGTACGTAGTGGCTGCTTACCTTGACATCCAGCAGGCCTTCGATAGAGTGTGGCACACAGGTCTGCTCTCGAAGATCAAGAAACTTCTTCCGCCTCAACTGTACCTGACGGACAGAGCTTTTGAGGTTGCACAGGACGTAGCGACATCCTAAACAAGAATCATTCGGGCAGGTGTACCGCAGGGCAGCGTGTTGGGTTTATGGAGTCGGGGCGAAGTCTCACCTGAGAAATATTTATTAGAGTGGTCCAGGCGAAAATCCTTAGACGCATTATGGGAGCTGAATGGTACCTGAGAACCAGGGATATTGAAAAGGACCTTGGAGTTCCCATGGTTGGAGATGTTATCAACAAGCAGGCCGCCATTTACCTTGACAAGCTATCTTACCACCCCAACAAACTGGCTAAAAACTTGTTAAGAAGACGGAAAATTCAAAGGGTACGTGAAAGGAGAAGATTAAAGAGAGTCTTACCCAAGGACCTGAAGTCACGGCGACTCTAGCAGGTCACCATTTACCCCAAATTCTTACTCTTTCTCACTAAATACCTACATTAAAACATTTATACATTATCGGTAAGCCCAAATGACTTGATCTCATCAATTGCGGCAAAACGCTTTCCTTTCATTGGTCTCTTCAGTTTTGCAGGGAGCCAAATCTGTGGAATACGGTGATTACGTTTTTGTTTTTGGCCAAAAAATCACAAACAAGCATTGATGTGTCAGCTGGTGCATTATCGTGATGCAGAATCCACGATTTGTTTTTCCACAATTCCGACAGTTTGAGCCGTATTGCTTCACGCTAACGTTGCATAACTTCCTTGTAGTATTCCTTATTAGCTGTACGACCTCTTGGCAGGAACTTATGATTCACCACACCAATGTAATCAAGGAAAACAGTGAGCAAAACCTTCACATTCGATCGAACTTGGCTTGCTTTTTTCGGTCTTGGCTCATCTGGCCGCTGCCATTATGATGACTGGGCGTTGGTTTCAATGTCATAACCATATACCCACGTTTCGTCACCAGTTATGACCCGTTTGAGCAAACACGGATCGTCGTGGACGTCATTCAACAACTCCAGAGCGATACTAATGCAAGCTTGGTGTGACCGACTCGAAGCTTGGTGTGACCTACTGATGGCGGCTCGCCCAATAGTAGCGGCCGAGAGCGTTCAACGTTTGTGATAAGCCCATCGGTCCAAGGAAGACGGAGAATCGGTAGGCATGCCACTATACCTTCTATGACTGAAAACTGAATCTCTGGTTATTTTACTTTTGCCACGAATTCCAATGATTCTCACAGAAGCGCTAAATTAATTCAAAATCGTTCAATTGCATATCATATTTCATTCGCAATGACAATCTATATCGATATACGTGCGAGGCTCAGATTTGGGCACATCATGTTTTTTACACGGACAGGATCGCCGCTCACGTTAGCCAACAGCTTGGCGGATGTATCGCTCTGTTACCAGTGGCTACCATGTAGAGCTGTGAGTCGACTTGAGACGCAGTAAGCTACATACGCCCTCATAACCTTAAGGAGAGTTCCTGCCTTCCGAAGAACTTAGGTATTGAAACACCCAAAAATAGCTGGTTGCCTATACAGTACTGTTTCAAGAATCTCCCGATTCTTTCATCAGTAGGCTTACCTAGTGACTTCTGACTGTCTCTCCATGCAATCACAACCTTAAGCGGTTGGGAACTGCAAAAGGTAATTAATGCAAAAACAGACAACCAATGCAGCTGGTTAATGCTTAAGCATTTAGGCTTCAGTTCGAAGTGAGAAAGCTTGAAGTCCGTTAAATTTGAACGCAATTCAAACAGTTTTCCCAAAAAATACGACAAGGTTGATATTTATTTTGATATTTGTGATTTTGAGCATGAAGACGTTATTTTTTTGAGCTGTTTAAAAGAAGTGATTTGTAGGCCTGGTTAGCTAAAGATGGTAAAGTAAACTTCCAAGTCGTTTATGAGATATAGGCCTGGACAAAAAAAACTTTTTTTCAAAAAACCCATTTTCCAATGAAAACTTCAGGAGTCCATTACACAAGAACCTTTTCCAATCAGACCAAACCTAGCCTGGGCTTTTGTAAGATGTTAAATGGCTTGACACAGCCCCAAAGGGGCCAAAGCCGAGTCTCTCTCAATCTCTTGGCTTGTGCTTCTAATTCTCGCACAAGAGAAAGGGACCTACAGTTTAACGCCGAATCCGAACTGCAGTTTGAGAAGCTTTTCATGGCTAATTACTACAAAGCTGGCGCCAACAGCAGAGAGGGGTGACCGGGTGTAAAGTTTATTTAAAGAAAAAACTTTTTCATTAGATGTTCCGAGGTGGGATCGAACCCACGACCTCTGGCCTGGGCTTTTCTACTACTATGGTAGTTTCTTTCAAATTTGGTGGGTCTCGCTGGTAACAAAAAAATGTTATTAAAAATTGGTCAACAGTGTTATCAGATCTTTTTTGAGCTTCTCAGACAAAGACCCAGCTTAGAACTGTTTAAAGAAAGTTCTGCTGTCTATTAAATAAGCACAGGACTTTTGCTTCGAACAGAGCATAAGAACTTCGTTGCTTTATTTAACCTTAGACTTGAAACTTTTCTTTCCTGTTTTGCGCTGGTCTTGTCCGTTTTTTTTTTTTTTTTTGTTCCTTCCTTTAGTATTTTACAGTCGCTGACTTGCCCACTTCCCGTTGCTGGGCCAAAAACTATATGTACCTACGCCAGTTAAACTGGCAGGTTTTGTCAATTATCAGGTGCACAGTCTCCTCATCCGCAGAAGCGTCTCGTCTCGCGTGTCTCTTCTTCCCTTTTTGTTGTTTTTTTTTTTGTTAAGCGTGCGAACTTTTCATTCATAAACGCAGGGAAGCTTGGAGCTTGGAACTTGGAATACAACAAATGCGAATCGTATGAGTTTCGCATTGAGTTTGGCCTCTGTGAGCATCGCCGCCGACAGCGCAACTAACCAGGCGAGGACTTGGTCGTGAAAATTAATTTGGCATTTAGTGTAAATATTTGTGCCCAAACAAAGGTCATGCCCAGTTGTGCCGCATTTCGTTCTGGTGGCAAGGTCAAGTTTTTGTGTCAGGTGACACATCTGGTAGCAGCACCAGCTGGACATTTGCTAGAACAGTAGCCTCCGGTCAGGGCCGTGGCTAATGGGCAAGCCAAATCGTTGTCGAATGGCATGTGCAACTGGCTCTCTGCTGATCCTTCGGGTAATTGAAATCAAGCTGAAATCGCCTGGCCACCCAAAAACGTAATTGCACCATAATTTTGATTCCATTTTAATGACTTTATTTGCCCAGAGACGCTGCCCGTACAGCTGCCGCTGCTGCTGCTGCTGCCACATCTCCAGGATCATCGATCAACGCAAATTGCATTTTAATCAAGTCGCATTTTGTGTACATATAATTAAAATGTGTTTAGCGCATTTCCTGTGAGGTCTTAACCGCATTTTAACTAGCCAGCCGAGATCCAGTTGAAATGAAGTTATCAACACTTCGAGGGAGGTAGAATTCGCATGCCACGCGTGTCCCTTGAGCGGAATAGCTGAGGAGCACGCACGCCAAGTGGCCCCTTTCGAAGTGTGCCACACCAGTTGGTGGCCAGGTGAAAGTCCAAATGAGCGTGAACATTAATTAATTAGGCCTTAAAAATCAACCAATTTTATGTAAGATCAGGCTTTTTTCAAGTCGACTAGGTGAGAGTTGGGCACTTACTAGCTGGACAAGATCTTTTTCTATTGGAACTTACAGTTCTTTAATATATTTTTTATCGTTAAGAGGGGTAAATGGAATACACAGAAAATCAGTATTAACTCTCGATGGTTTGCCCACTCGGGAACACGCCACGTCTAATTGTCCGTGTAAAAAACATGATGTGCCCAAATCTGAGCCTCGCACGTATATCGATATAGATTGTCATTGCGAATGAAATATGATATGCAATTGAACGATTTTGAATTAATTTAGCGCTTCTGTGAGAATCATTGGAATTCGTGGCAAAAGTAAAATAACCAGAGATTCAGTTTTCAGTCATAGAAGGTATAGTGGCATGCCTACCGATTCTCCGTCTTCCTTGGACCGATGGGCTTATCACAAACGTTGAACGCTCTCGGCCGCTACTATTGGGCGAGCCGCCATCAGTAGGTCACACCAAGCTTCGAGTCGGTCACACCAAGCTTGCATTAGTATCGCTCTGGAGTTGTTGAATGACGTCCACGACGATCCGTGTTTGCTCAAACGGGTCATAACTGGTGACGAAACGTGGGTATATGGTTATGACATTGAAACCAACGCCCAGTCATCATAATGGCAGCGGCCAGATGAGCCAAGACCGAAAAAAGCAAGCCAAGTTCGATCGAATGTGAAGGTTTTGCTCACTGTTTTCCTTGATTACATTGGTGTGGTGAATCATAAGTTCCTGCCAAGAGGTCGTACAGCTAATAAGGAATACTACAAGGAAGTTATGCAACGTTAGCGTGAAGCAATACGGCTCAAACTGTCGGAATTGTGATGTCGGGCAACAGCCCGTCTCCGAGCTTCTGCGTTTAGCGCTCTTTTAGCAGCTCTAAGGGAAAGATGTGCCTAGCAAATTGCTGTTGTCGATTGCTCGCCTGTTTCGGCTTTTCTGCAGACTTAACGCTGCTGCTCAACTTGTTAATCTCACAGCACTAGCGCTTGTTCTGGAGTCTCAGAAGCACACTGGTATGCTATGTGTTCAGCAAACTGCTGCCGTCAATTGCTCGCCTGTTTTGAGGTTGCATTCTCCTGAGCTGCGCTTGCGAAGCAGTTGCTTAACTTCTCAACTTGCACTCTTCCCACTTGATTTTTTTGAGGTTCTTGACAAATTAGACTTTCGATTTCTTGACATATTTTAGAAAAACACAAAAATTTTAACTTAAGAATGTTCGAAGGTTATTACTTTCTTACCTTTTACAGATAGAGCGATTCCATTCGATCTCTTTACGCCAGCAGAGTCCAGATTTACTTAAAACTGAGCGCTTTGTTGATGTAGCTTTTGTATGTTCCGTTTATTTTTCACTGTTTTTACTGCAAAATTGCGTCACAGAAGCTGCTCACTCTTGAGATATTGTTCTGGTTCGTGTCTGTTTTCAAACAGATTCAAAAGTGGTTTATAGCCATATATGAGCTACTACATGAGCTAAGAACTGAAAACTTGGAGTGTAGGTTGAAAATATGAAGTTAGATCCACACCCAACCCTATACTGAAAATGGTATTATAGCGATTTTTAGTCATTTCAAACTTGAATTAAAACATTTTCATAAGAAACAAATCCACCCAATTCACCCATTAAACTAAGAAGGCAATAACCATACCTGAAAAACCTCACCCGTACTGCACAGCTTCAGAACCGATTGACATTCCTCTAGTTTAATTTTCTCACAACTTAAAACTCCACCCTAAAACAATGTTTGAAAATTAATTTTTATGTTCAGGAAACGCAAATGCCAGTCTTAAAGTTGTCTGCGCCTGCATTTTTATTTGTGGTTTTTGCGGTTAACTCAAGCCACGCCGCAGACCTCTCTCTCTCTCTATGATCAGAAGGCGCTTGTTATTCGTGGAACTGGCGCATAGCTCAATCTTTGCATGCTTTTCAAAATATTTACTCCTGCCGCCACTCAAGTGTCGAAAGGGTGCATCAAAAGGATCTGCCATTGCCAAACAAAAGACACCAAAAATGTTCAAAATGTTGCATGGATATCAAAACAAATATTGGACAGCCACAAATGGAGAGAGAGAGAGTCAAACAAAACCTCCGAATTGTGTTTGGTCATGGCGCAATCCTTTCAGGATTTTCACCGACTCAACATAAACTCTTGAACTCCAAAATTGGTATTGGTGCGCGTGGCTTATGCTGTGTGCCGCATCCTGCGCCAACGGGTAATTACCGATCATGATTTATGGCCAGCTGACCCAGGCTCCCAAGCTCCCAAGCTCCCAAACCAGCCAAGCCACAACAATCGATCGATCAGTTCAGCTCTGTCCGCCCATTTTGGCCCCTTTGGGGCACCCAGTGCAGATGCGTCTGCGATTTTTGTGCTGTTGTTTTCTTGTTCAGTTTTTTTTTTTTTTATGCAAATAATCGGAGTGTTTGACAAAACGCCACCACAGATTGATGACGCACCAAGGATGCGAAATGCTGGCCAGCAACAGCAACAACAACTTCAAAACTATTTTGCCGCTTGATTTTAATTCATTTTATGAGCAAAATCCATATAATCCATCAAACAACATCTCAGACGGTGCGTGCTACGTGTTTTGGAATTTCAATCAGAGATCTGCAAAAATATAAAGGGAACAGCAGATAGGCAGAGGGTGACAGGGGGAAGAGCAGCCAGAGCTGGTCACTCAGGCACGTGTGTCATCGTTGAAAAGACACAAAAATAGAATTGCATTTGCTTTTCACACTCAAGTGCGGGGCAATTAGTTTGGTCAGCAAATTCCCATTTTCCACCCGGAATGCTGTTGATGCAGTGTGAAACTGGGTTACGCCCAGTAGCCAAGTTTTTTTTTTTTGTTTTGGTACTGTTTATGCAGGATTAGAAGGTGGGAAAACACATAATTGTGTCCTAAGACTTTAATTGGAGTTTAAACTGAAGTGACTTTGTTGGTGGTCAGTGGAGAGAGAGTACTTAAAACTGTATGAAAGTGAACAGCAAGTGTTTAGCAGGATAGTCAGAAGTGCTAGTTTAGCAGGATAGTCAAGAAATCACTTCAACTTAATAGACTTCAACTTATTTATTTATACTGACTTTAGAAATGTCATGGAATTAACCAAAAATTTTTAATTTGGAATGGGTCAATGTTTGCCCGTTTTTGCTCTAAAGATAGGAGAGATACCCCAGGGTTCTAAGTTCAATTGAGTTCGGGAATCAATGCTGGCCACTTTTAAAAATGTTACATTTCTGTCATTAATTAACTCTGTTTTTTCAGCTTTGCGCTGTTAATTGACGCAATATCCTTCTGAAAAGCCATTTAATTGACTGCCAACTCCACTCAAATTCTCATCCTTTCATACATTTTTGTTTCATTTTGATCGATATGAAACACTTCCTGGATAGCAAGATTCAGTCCTTACCATTACCATACCAACAACCAACTTATAACAGGAGTGTCTATCCTGTTGCTTATATGCCCAATATTTCTTGCAACTGTCAGGACCGTTCAGACTAAACTTATTTTCGTCACGGAAAATGACATTACGCCATTCCTCTTCCCAGAATTGGTATTTATGTGGATAATCTATGCGCACTTTTATATGGAGAGATAAAAGCTTAGGTTTAGCTACCATACTGGTATGTTGAAGGGACGGTTTTTTATGGATACGCCTTTTATAGTCCTGCAATTTTTATAAGCTGCAAGTCGGTGGGCTTTACATTTTCATCGGGGTCGATATCGCTTTTCGTCCGTTACGTGTTGTTGTCACATATCCTTTTTGGGCTTTTAAGAAACTCTAATAGTATTTTTGTGACGATATATCCTCCTTGCAATTTCTTAACTTTTGGAACCTGTTTTTTGCATTTCAATGATCATTGCTCCAAATGGATCGTTCTCACGAGCTATCCTTATGAACAAAAATGTGTTCCTAAAAGATGACCCATACACCACTAAGCTTCTTTTCGTCTCACTTGTTCGACAAGTATTGTTCATGCGTATGGTCTCCGCAGTATGCAATTTACCAGGACCTCATTGAGTCGGTGCAGAAGCAATTTCTCCTGTTTGCCTTACGTGGATCAAACTGGGAACCCCACCGTCGTTTGCCATCGTTTGTGGATAGGCTCCGCCTTTTAAGCCTACCGTCTCTACAGGATCGTAGAACCTGCCATGGAGTTATGTTCCTTCATAAACTAATTCCTGGCGCATTCACTAGTTTTCTTATAAGTCAAATTAAATTTTCACCTTCTAGACCGACACGACAGTTCGGCCAATTTTCTCACATATAAGTAGATCTAATTTTGAGTCTCGCGACCCGTTTCGTATCATATGTATGCTTTATAATGATTTATACCATTTGTTAAGTTCTGAAGGTTCCTTGTTTGTTAATGTTTCTAATATTTTGTTATACTCATCGACTCAACAAATGTAAATCTTCGCCTCCGCCCACTTGATGTGAGTCGGAGCACATCGTAAAAATGTTCTCCCAATTCGGTCGGAGGCAGGATTTGGTTTAATGTTCTTTAATATGTTGACAGCTAATTTGTCAACTCTTTTAAATACATACAAAAAATAAAGCTATTTATATACAGGCATGTTCTAAATTCCGCTACGTTATGAAAAGTAAACCGAAAGCAATTCTGTTTCGGTTTGGATTTGCAGCTCTTAATTCCTAATGATTTTGCTTACGTTTTACTTTTGGCAACACACGTTCCAGTTTTCAAAAAGATTTCGGCAAAATGCCTTTTAAAACCATCAATCGAGCAGTAGCAGTAAACGAAATGTAGAAATCACATATAATTATTTATAACTAAATGCCAGAGGCGCGCTTATATTTTTCAGCTAACGGTACAACAAATATGAAGAGAAAAAGAAACTGATAGTTGAATACACATAACACGAGATCGACAAATCAAACTGCGTCCTCAGAAATAAAGTACCGTTAGCTAAAACGGAAAACAGAGCTAAAAATATTTAACACATATAATTCTTTTACAGAGGTATAAAAGGTCCGATTTTGACCAAATTGTGTGAAATCTTGGAAAAGCATAACAAAACTAATATGAACATTTTTGCGATGTTCCTCCATAGCCCCCAGGGGCCGAGCGCAATCGGCTATTTACACGCACACGAGCCGAGCGCATGCCGAAGTCGGGCATATGAGCGTAAGCAGCGCTCTCTTTGCTTGCATATGATGCCCAGACGTCGAGCAGGGCAGTTCAAAGCTGGGCTGTGTTGCTTTGATATCGCACACCAATACACTCTCACTTTTTGGCCTTTCTCTTTTTGAACATCGCTGATTTAAAACAAAAAAGTTTTTCACACTAGAACTTCTTTTTCGATCGATCAATCATACTGCAGCTATGTGCAATAGTCATCCGATTTTGAACAAAACTTTGTGGAATCGTGTAAATGTATATAAATTATATATATGCCAACGTAAGGGACGTTTCTATTGAAAACAAAAAAGTTTTTCTAACAAAAACTAGTTTTTCGACCGATCGTTTCTATGGGAGCTATATGCTATAGTCATCCAATTTTGACCAAAATTTGTAGAATTGTGTGGGAGCATATAAAACAAATACATGTTAGTTTTGAGGACATTTCCATTGAAAACAAAAAGTTTTTCTAACTAAGACTACGTTTTGGACGCTTTTTTTTTTTGCTACTTTTATATACAGATGTCCAATGTCGACCAAATTTGGTGGAATCATGGACAAGTAGTAAGAAATACGCAGTTTGGAGGCGTTTCCATTTAAAAAAAAAAGTTTTTCTCACTAAAACTAGTTTTTCGACCGATCGTTCCTATGACAGCTATATGCTACGGTTCCGACAAATGTGCAGCGTATTTGTACCAAAGTCTTCGTGCAAAGTTTGGTGAGGATAGCTTTAAAACTGACGGAGGAGACAGCAATAGAAACAGACGACGGACAACGACAGGGCAAACAGCTCGTCATGCTGATCAAGAATATGTATACTTTATATGGTCGGAGATACTTCCTTCTATGCGTTACAAACATCCGGACAATTTTATAATACCCTCTGCAAGGGTATAAAAACAAACTGCAAGGGTATACAAAACTTCGGCCGAGCCGAAGTTAACCTGCCCCTACTTTTAGTATACTGATTATGGAGACCACTTGAATATGGATGAATTAACAGTAAGTTTTTGAAAAGGTCGCCTTTCTTTTTACCTCGTATATTCTATCTGTAAGATCAGTTGAAGCGAGCATTTGCAAGTGTATGAAAAGCAGATCTGCTTTCCCCGTTTTTAATGAAAAATTTAAAAAAACAAACTTTTTTTTTGGATTAAAAGAAATATTTTTCGGGGATTCCGGTTCGAGTTTTGATTGTGGATGTCCAAAGGTGGGGCGCTGCCCTAGAAGTACATCAAATAAGCTAAACTACATGCTGAATGCGGAAAGAGCGTCTACCAAGCTGAAGGCTCTAGGGCTAGGATATTTCATTTCTCCAAGTAAATTCCCACATCTACAAATCTCTGTCTCAAATTGTCCTCCTGCCAATTGTCCGGGTGCATTATTACAATCGCTGCTTATAGGCCAAAATCCCAAAAAGCTGATCATAAAAACAGGTAGCTTTTCCGCTGGCCAACCCTTTCCCTCCCGGGGGGGCAGGTGTAATCTTTAAGCCGCCTCTATTTTCTATTTCGATTCCTTTTTTTTTTGGGTAATTGCCAAAGTCAGGGTCAGGGTCGGGGCCATAAAGTGGCAGGCTCTAGGAATTTCCCGTGGCTCATAAAAACGTTTTGAATGATTCGCGTGCCGCCCTGCCCTGCCAAATAGCGTCTAAGCGCGAGTGCGCGCGCGCGGTGCGCGGATCATCATCATGCCGAAGACGAGGGACAGGGACAGGGACAGGGGCGCTTAGGTAGGCGCCGAGCCTGGCCAGAGTTATCACATTTGGTATGTAACTACATTTATCACAACTTAATATGACAAGTCAGATAACTTTTGCCTGAGTTGTCGCTGTCTGGCCTGGTTAGCTGTCGCATTTGGGTTCGCTAATTGGAACATATATTTTTGCTGGAACTGCGGCCCAGGCTGAGGATGACGATGATGATGTACGTGCACTGTGTATGCGATTTATGCATCCTCCTCTAAGCCGAATGAAGATATCAGAGAGCGGGCGAGAGCGAGAGAGAGCGTTTGAGTGCAAATAGTTCTCGGGCTGCCCACCCGAGGGCCTTGGCGGCGGGTCGCTGGTCGCTGGCATCAATAATTCATAACGCTAATTAATAACGCCCAAAAATGTTGCATGCCCCTTTCGTGGCATGGAGATGAAAGCCCAAAATGCCGCCCTATGCACATAACAGGATAATGAACCCCTCTGCCCGGTGCCTTATTGAAATTCAAATAAAATGCCAGCCACAACTCGGCCCGGTTATCGCCGCGTTTGCATCGCGCCTTGAGGTGTAAAACTAAATGTTTCAAGTAACAACTTCTTAAAGAGCTGAATTATGGGCAGCCGGCCCAACCCTTGCGCACAACTTTTGAGCCGCACACTCCCGCGCCGCCACCGCCATCCATCTGCAGATCCTATAATTTGGTCAAATTTCCTGGCCCTGATTGATGCTCGGGCATCTGGCGGCTCCCCTTCAACAATGTAGCCGGCGCGCCAAGAAATCTATTAAACCTCTCATGTTTAATTCAACGAATCCAGCTGCCCGCTTGGGTTTATCAAACATTTTGTAGGTTGTGTGTGAAAGGTGAAAGTTCTTCCGGCGTGCTCGTCTTTAAGCCTTGCCTACTATGGAGACAATTGCATTGAGTTGTCAAGTGTCAGCGTTGACATTGAAAGAATACGCGTAGATCCCTTTCGGTCCTTTGTCCCCTTTTGTGTGTGGTGTCTGGGATCGGGGGCCAAGGCTATTGTACGCACTGCTCTCAAATGTGTCAAAATATAGTTTGAGTTGCTTTCTTTTTCTTTAGGTTTTGTTTTTTTAAAATGCAAAGTGATTTATTGTCTGGTTTTCACATTTGTTTTCCATTTCAACTATTTTGTTGTTGTTGGTTTTTTGTTTTTTGATGCGTGGGAGCGAGCAGTTTAAGGATTCTTTATGTTGTAGAAGAGTGAAAGTGGAAAGAATGAAGCTTCTTATTGTCTAGAGTAGATATTTTGGCTTCATGTCTTTGAGTCAGTTTCACTTTCACCAAAAATTTTTCGATTTGAAACCTGCTTTCGAATAGGGGTGCCGGAAATAATTTCGAGATTTCGATATTTTTGCTCAAAAGACGATATATGTTAAAATCGAATGTGTTCCAGAGGCAACATATCGGATATCGAATATTTTTTGGCGATATTTTTGTTTCAGCTTTCCGAACTTCTTATATGTGGGTAATTTTCAAAAATTTCAAAAAACAGCTTATCAACATCTTTCCTCAATATAAATTCATGAATAGTTTGAACAATTTCTTTTCTTATAAATAAAATCAAATACGTATATTGGGCAAACTTATATAAATTCATTTAATCTATATTTTGAAAGGCTACACAGCGGTCCTTAACCAAACTCCTGAGAACTTATAAAACTATCACTAGCCGTACCGGTGCGGCATTAGCGAATTCCCTAACTCTTTGTAGTGAGCACTCGCTACCAGACCAACCACCAGCCAAGTATTTGTCTAACGAATTTTGTATGGGAGTGTCCGGAACGACGCTGCATTACCAGTCGTTAGTGTGGTGATGGGTGTACACTACAGTTCAAGTACTAGACAAGCGCTGAGATGCATTACCTGTCGTTAACGACGCGACTGACGCCCAGTGATGCATCTGGTCGTTAGGCCTGTTAGTGCCTTGATACCAGCTGAACTACAGGGTATTTATTAACTGGATAAAATTAATTTTACAACAGTATCAAACAGTTTCATATATTTATGTACGTAGAAGGCTAGCTTCACATTTTAAATTCTAAGAACATTTGTAAGCCGTGAAAGAGGTCTTATGAATTATATTTTAAGTGAAGTCAATGTACCGAGTATTGATTAATGTTGTTAAAAGCTTCCTAAGCTAGTTTTCCGATCGATCGTTCCTATGGCAGCTATATGCTATAGTCATCCGATTTTGACCAAACTTTGTAGAATTGTGTGGGAACATCTAAAACAAATACTAGCCAATTTTGAGGAGATTTCCATTGAAAACCAAAATAGTTTTTCTAACTAAGACTACATTTCAGATACTACTTTTCTATGACAGCTATACTATATAGA